>BLSH010057549.1:61652-77098 GCA_018402905.1 Glandirana rugosa
GTGTTCCAATTATAGACATCCGCCTACTAACTCTTCCCCCATTAAAAGTATGGAGAGGAAATCCTCTGAGTGTTTACAGAACTTTGGGCACTGGGGATACTTCAAGAAAACTCCGTCCTATAATGTAAGTCCAAAGGGAAGGACCATACCAAGTCAGTTGTAGGAACTATTACGTAGCCGGAATGGTAAGGAACTGGGTCCAGCTATGCTCTATTACTTTAATTTGGACCTTTTCTTGTCACTGGTTGCACGAACAGATCTTCTGTAGGAGAACCGTTTTGCTTACTTAAGATCTAGAACCATACCAGGAAGGGAAACCTGAATGTAATATCCTGCCTCAAAAGAACTTCATAGGGGTCACGGGTTTCAAGACATTTGTGAGTCTCCTAAAGGAGAGGTATGAAAATTACCCCCTTCTCAATCATCCGCCTACAGATATTAACCTTGTGTACAAGAACGGCTTTTGGACTCATGCACATAGTCTCTTTGTACCCGAATCTGCTCGGATTGAAGCCCTCAGGTTGGTTCATGACTCAAAACTTGCTGGGCATTTTGGGATTTCCAAAACAGAAGAACTCTTGTCACGTTCCTTTTGGTGGCCCAGCTATAAGAAAGATGTCAAACACTATGTGGCCTCATGTCTGACCTGTGCACGCAGCAAGACTCCCCGAGCCTCTCCTTTGGGGTTGCTCCAGCCACTTCCTGTTCCATCAAGACCATGGGGATCAATCTCCATGAACTTTGTGGTAGATTTGCCTCCCTCAAAAGAAATGACCACTATTTTGGTCGTTGTTGACCGTCTCACCAAGATGGCTCATTTTATACCTGTTAAGGGGGTGCCTTCTGCTGAACAGACTGCTGAGTTAATGGTTCGAGAAGTATTTAAACTACATGGAATTCCTGGCGATGTGGTGTCTGATAGAGGAGTACAGTTTACTTCAAAATTTTGGAATAATTTTTGCTCAGCCTTAGGTGTAACAGTTAATCTATCTTCTGCTTTTCATCCCCAGTCTAATGGCCAGACCGAGAGGGCCAATCAAACATTGGAGCAGTACCTTCGATGTTTTGTCAGTTATCTCCAGGATGACTGGGTGGATTATCTTTGTACAGCAGAGTTTGCTTACAACAATTCTAAACATAGCTCCACTTCTCAAAGTCCTTTTTATTTAAACAACGGGTATCATCCAGTCTTTATTCCTGATCTCCCTATCTTAACTCCAATTCCTTCTGTTACCAACAGATTAACTACTTTGCGGGAGATTCAAGAGAAATTGATTGAGACTTTGAGGGAGGCTCAGGAATGTTACAAGAAGGCTACTGATAGACATCGCAGAGCACTTCCTACTTTTCATGTGGGTGACAAAGTTTGGTTATCAACCAAAAATTTGAAGGTTCATGTTCCGTCTGCAAAGCTGGGACAAAAGTTTGTAGGACCATTCAAGATTTCTGCTGGGATCAATCCAGTTACCTTTCGGTTAAAACTTCCTGACAGTATGAAAATTCACCCTGTGTTTCACATATCGCTTCTTAAACCATTTCAGGAAAATCCTTTTTCTGGAAGAATTCTTCCACCTCCTATACCAGTTGAGGTACAGGGTGAAGTAGAATTTGTGGTGGAGAAAATTCTTGATTCTAGGATCTTTAGAAACAAGCTACAATATCTGGTCCAATGGGAAGGATATGGGCCAGAAGAAATTTTTTGGGAACCTGAGGAGAATGTTCATGCCCCTAAATTGACAAGAGAATTCCACCAGAGGTTTCCTCACAAAGCCAGTCCTAAGACGTCCAGAGGACGTCCTGAGGGGAGGGGAATACTGTCAGGATCTGGGATTGAACCTGGGACTTCTTCCGTGTCTGGCATTGATCCTTCTCACTGAGCTATCTGAGATGCTGGACAGCTACCTGCCTGATCTGTTGGATATTCTGCCTGGTCTATTAGACAACCCTGTCTTATGTCTTGATTGCTGGTGAACCTTGAACTTCTTGCTCCTCCCATGAACTTCCTTTATAAGCCTTGTCTCTGCACTTCCTCTTTGCCAGGTTATTGTGTTTCTTAGCCAGTGCCTTGCTTTGTCTTCCCTGCTGTTGTCCGGATTTGCTACCATTCGTTATCGACCCTTGGCTTGTTCCACGACTACTCTACTGCCTGATCCCAACCTGCAACTACTCATTACCGACCTTTTGGCTTGATTACTGACCACGCTCCTGTCTGATCCTTATCTGCTCATCCGCTACTGGACCCCGGTTTGCTAACACCCTGGTGGGGCAATCCTGAGGACCTCGACCTGGTACTGACACGCAGCTAAGTCCATCTCCACCATCAGGAGCTCTGGTGAACACCGGTCGGTACTTAGATTCCACACCTCAGGTGAGTATGTGTCATCTGCCAGGGTGACTACGAAACTGCTATAGCAACTGGTCTTCGAGCCTGACGCTTGAACGCGACAGTGGGAGTATGGTAATTTTAAATGCCGCTAGGTGGCCTGCCCGGGAGAATTCGTGGTTTGCCAGCTTTTGATTTGAGGTATTGAACTCTTGTTTGAATTGGAGGTAGTTTATTTTAAATAGGTCCCGGGGGTGTTTAGTTATGGTAATTCCTAGGTAAGTGATTCCTATGTCTGCCCATTGGAATGGGAACTGTGAAGATAGAAGGTTGCGGGTGATGACATCTATTCCTGGATCTAGGATATGGGATTTGGTGGCATTTACTTTGTGGTAGGAGGTGTCTACGAAACTCTGTCGGATGTCGTATACTGCTGGCAGGTATGAGTATGGGTTAGTTAGGATCAATATTATGTCATCTGCAAACAGACAAATCTTATGGTTGGTGTTCCCAATTGAGAGATCTGTAACTAATTTGGAGCTTCTTATATGTTCTGCTAGCGGTTCTATTGCTAAGTAAAAGATTAGGGGTGATAGGGGACACCCTTGGTGAGTTCCATTTGTAATGGGGAATGGAGATGAGAGCATGTCAGCTACATATACCTGGACGGAAGGCATGGAATATAGTGCCATAATGGCCGATAGGATAGTGTCTTTAGATCCAAATTTTAATAGTACTTTTTAGTAAATTATTATTAAATTAACGAGTCTCCTCATGGCATCAGAAGATTGTCTGCCCTGGATGAAGCCTGTTTGGTCAATATTTATCAGACGGGGGGTATTTTGGCAATTCTGGTGGCTAATATTTTCGTATAGACTTTTAGGTCTACATTGAGGAGCGAAATAGGCCTAAAATTTTGTGGAGTGGTTGGATCTTTTTCAGGTTTGGGTAATGCCACTACATTTTCAGTTAACATTTCTTTAGGTAAGAAGGAGGAGAAAGCAGCGTCATTGAAATGCTTTTGGAGGTGGGAGGTAAGTATAGAATTGAATTGTTTATAGTATTCCCTAGGTAATCCATCAGGTCCAGGGGATTTTCCAGACGGAAGAGAGTGAATGTTCTCCTTACTCTTTGTCAGAAATAGCGGGCAGCTGAATTTTATAAAGAAATGTCCGAATTAGATTTTGGAAGGGTTGGGGAGTTTGTGGATCATTTTTAAGATTATGAAGTGATTCATAATATAGGCTAAAGGCATTGGCTATTTCTTGGGGATTTATTTGTTTTTCTTTCGTAAAGGGGTGGTATATGTATGGAATGCTGGTCTTGTTGCGTAGTCCTCTCAGACGCGAAGCTATGAGTTTCCCAGCTTTGTTGGACATGGAGTAGAAGGTGGCTTTAAGTCTAAGATGGGCTTTTTCATAAGAATCTAAGAGATGGGTCCTTAACTCTTGACATAAAGCTAGGAGTTTTATCTTGAGAGTGTGGTTTGGATTGGATTTGTTTTGTGTGTCAATTTTTGCTATTTCGTTTATGAGCTCGTCCAGACACTGCATCCTCCTTTTCTTTGCTAATGAACTTAATTGCACTACTATTCCCCCAATGTAGGCTTTGTGAGGTCTATAAACAGGAAAAATTGAGTTGGCTTTACGTAAAACAACAACGTTGAAAACATGAAGAGTCTAATAAGTCAGACAAAGATAAGTTTAGTTGACAGTACTTGACGTGACCCCTTGCCAACCGGCCGCCATCATTATATGGTCGCGGGTTGGCTCGTTGGAGAAGCCAATCAGCGGTTGGGGCTGACTTGATGTGCACCAGCCACACGCGAGAGACACTGCAGAACAGGGATCTGTGAAAGTAAACAAACAGATCCTCATTCTGACAGGGGAATTGAGAGAGATAGTCTGCTCCCTGTGATCAGGAACAACAATCTCTCTCCTCCTCCAGGCAGCCCATCCCCCATACAGTTAGAAATACCACAGAGGGAACTCAGTTAACCCCTTAATCACCCCTAGTGTTAACCCCTTTCCTGCCAGTGACAGTTATGCAGTAATCAGTGGCTATTTTTAGCTCTGATCGCTGTATAAATGTCAGTCGTCCCAAAAAAAGTGTCAAAAGTGTCAGATCTGTCCGCCGAAATGTCGCAGTCCTGGTAAAAATCGCACATTACTGACCTTACTATTAAAAAAAAAAAATAATAATACAAATGCCATGAATCTATTCCCATAGTTTGTAGACGTGATAACTTTTGCAAAAACCAATCAATATACACTTATTGCTTTTTTTTTTACCAAAAGTATGTAGAAGAATAAATATTGGCCTAAACTGAGGAAGAAATTTGCTCTTTTACATTTTTTTTGGATATGTATTATAGAAAAAAAAAAGGATGTCAATTTGATTTGGGTACGACTGCGCAATTGTCAGTTAAAGTGACGCAGTGTCGAATCGCAAAAAGTGCTCTGGTCAGGAAGGGGGTAAATCCTTCTGGGCTGAAATGGTTAAAAAGCTGATGCAAATAGTTGCCTCAATTTTTTTGAGTAGACCCAGCACAATGTTTTTTACAGTGTGCTTTATTATCCTTCTGCAGTGTGAACAGGGTTTAACTGAATATTCATTAATTCAGAAGAATTGCAACAGCTATCTTTAAGGATACCACTTTGCAATACTTGTCTGTAAAGTTCCCCCCAATGCAGGGAGCAGCCATATTGACTGGGTTTGGAGCAGCCTGGAAGACAGTGATCGACTGAAACAACAGAGCAAGCAGAAGTGGTCTGCAGGCTGCTGGGGAATGTAATGCCTAGAGCAGCATAGCCCTGGCCTTGGGAGGAAAAGAGGGACTACATCAACCAGAGGACTGAGAGGACTGGAGTGCGCAATTGAAGTGGATTTGGAAAAGGGGGAACAATAGTGTGTGGCCAAAGTTTGCTGGATCTATCTAATACTGCACTGACCAGGATTAGAGGGCTGACCAGAGACTGCTGCTGCCATTATACTCTGTGCAGTGCAACACTTACAGTATATGAGAGTTAAGTTATTGGTTTTACATATACTTTAAACTAAGTGTATGAATAGCCCAAACTTTTTTTTCTTAATTTTGGATAGAGTAGAAAAAAACTTCTGCCACTTTGTTCTTTACCAAGTTAGCCTACACTTCGTACTACTCTGTATGTTGACTATCCTAAATAAAAACTGTTAAAAAAAAAAAAAACACATAATAAAAAACAATATGCTGTGAAGATACGAGATGTGCAGCACCTGAATCTACGGATACTGGAAACCTGTGCTTGCATTTCTCCTGCGGTGTTGCTATCAGTGTGTGAAGAGTGGGAGAAGAGGGTTGCATTGACAATCCAACACAATGGGCAGCACATTGAACACATTTTATAAGTGGTCAGAAACTTGTAAATAACTCATGAAAGAATAAAGTTACGTTAAAACCAAGCACGTCATTGTTTTTCTTGTGAATAAGTTTGATGTGTCACATGACCCCCTTCCTATTGAAAAAACAAAAGTTGGATTCAAAATGGCCAACTTCAAAATGGCCACCATGGTCACCACTCATCTTGAAAAGTTTCCCCCCCTCACATATACTAATGTGCCACAAACAGGAAGTTAATATCACCAACCATTCCCATTTTATTAAGGTATATCTATATAAATGGCCCACCCTGTATGTATATGTATGTGTATATATATATATATATATATATATATACCCTGTTCCAAATTATTATGCAAATTCTATTTCAGTGTCACAAAGATTAAATATTTTGTTTTTCAGTTTAACTCATGGGTGGCATTGTGTCTCAGGGCTCTTTTGATCACTGAAAACAATCTCGGACACCAGTGATAATTAGATTGTCAGGTGATTCCAATTAAAGGAAAAACTACTAAAGGAGGGTGTTCCACATTATTAAGCAGAGCACCATTTTCAAGCAATATGGGGAAGAAAAGGATCTCTCTGCTGCCGAAAAGAGTGAAATAGTTCAATGCCTTGGACGAGGTATGAAAACATTAGATATTTCACGAAAACGTAAGTGTGATCATCGCACTATTAAGAGATTTGTGGCAGATTCAGAGCACAGACAGGCTTGTGCAGATAAAGGCACATTGAGGAAGATTTCTGCCAGATCCATGCATCAGATCAAGAGAGCAGCTGCTAAAACACCATTACATAGCAGCAAACAGATATTTGAAGCCGCTGGTGCCTCTGGAGTCCCACGGACATCAAGGTGTAGAGTCCTCCAGAGTCTTGCAACTGTGCATAAACCTTCCATTTGGCCACCACTAACCAATGCTCATAAGCAGAAATGGCTGCATTGGGCAGAAAAATACATGAAGACTAATTTTCAAACCGTCCTGTTCACTGATGAGTGCCATGCAACCCTGGATGGTCCAGATGGATGGAGTAGTGAATGGTTGGAGAATGGCCACCCTGTTCCAACAAGGCTGCGACGTCAGCAAGGCGGTGGTGGAGTCATGTTTTGGGCCGGAATCATTGGAAGAGAGCTGGTCGGCCCCTTTAGGGTCCCCGAAGGTGTAAAGATTACCTCTGCAAAGTATGTGGAGTTCCTGACTGACCACTTCCTCCCCTGGTACAGAAGGAAGAACTATGCTTTCTGTAATAAAATCATCTTCATGCATGACAATGCACCATCTCATGCTGCAAAGAATACCTCTGCAGCAATGGCTGCTATGGGGATAAAATGAGAGAAAGTCATGGTGTGGCCTCCATCCTCCCCTGACCTCAATCCTATTGAGAACCTTTGGAGAATCCTCAAGCAAAAGATCTATGAGGGTGGGAGGCAGTTTACATCCAAACAGCAGCTCTGGGAGGCTATTCTGACATCTTGCAAACAAATTCAAGCAGAAACTGTCCAAAAACTCACAAGTTCAATGGATGCAAGACTTGTGAAGCTGCTATCAATTAAGAGGTCCTATGTTAAAATGTAACGTGACCTGTTAAAATGTTTAAAAAGTTAAAATGTTGTTCAAAGTTTGATTGAAATAGCTTTTGATTTCAGTAAATATGCTGCAAACACAACAAATGACAGTTTTCAGTTCTTTACAACCTATAAAGTGTTTTGAAACTTACTTTGCGTAATAATTTGGAACAGTGCATTGTACGTTTTTTATTTTGAAAACAAATACTGTTATCATTAGGAGATTTGTTCGAATAAAATTTGAATTGTGCTCTTAATAGTTGATAACATGAGAATTATGCTGACTGTTGTTTACATCAATTATTTAGGTAAATGAGAAAAATATCATTGGCATAATAATTTGGAACAGGGTGTATATATATATACGCTGCATTCAGTGTAGACTATATATACAGCTCATTCAGTGTACAGTATATAGAGGCAGTATAGGCAGCGTAAGAAAAAAAAATATATATACAGTATAAAGAGAGTTATATATATATACGCTGCATTCAGTGTAGACTATATATACAGTGCATTTGGCAGTGTGCAGTATATAATCCACTTCAGGCGGTGTATTAATATATATGACCTGCATGCTTTGGCCAATCACAGCACACTCTGCTGTGAGAGCCATTATGGGCCAGAGGCAGGGTGCCTTTGGCCAATTATGGCTCAGGGGACTCAGTACATGCCCCACACTATATAAGGCCACTTGAACAGCGGCCGTATGGAGTGTGTGATGACTGGAGACTGGAGCGTCGATCTAGTGTAGCTAGATTAGTTAGTGGCGAGTAGTCAGTGTAGTAAATAGATCTAGTGTATACAATCAGTGCAGGCAGTGTAAGAATATATATATTCAGTGTATATATATATATATATATATGTGTGTGTATGTATATGTGTGTGTGTGTGTATATATATATATATATATATATACACACTGCATTCAGTGTAGACTATATATACAGTGTATTTGGCGGTGTACGCAGTATATAATCCACTTCAGGCGGTGTATTAACCGATTCGTATCCACGCTATAGCCGATTGTCAATAGACGTCCTCCCCTTTCGTTCGTGCCAGGCCCCTTTGCACCGCCGCACACTGCGTGAGTGTGCCCGCGGGTCGGGCGGACTCGATGTCCGCCGGAGACCTGCGATTTGGTCACAGAGAACCAGAACGGGGAACCGCCGATGTAAACGCGGCGGTTTCCCATTCTGTGAGGGGGGCATGACAGATCTACTGATCCCTGTCACTGGGATCAGTTAGATCTGTTATGCCCCTGTTAGCCCCCCCCCCACAGTTAGAACACATACAGAGAACACATTTAACCCTTTCACTGCCCCCTTAGTGTTAACCCCTTCACTGCCAATGACATGTACACAGTAATCAGTGTCTATTTATAGATCTGATCGCTGTATAAATGTCATTGGTCCCAAAAAAGTGTCAAAAATGTCAGACAAGTCTGCCGCAATATTGCAGTCCTGATAAAAATTGCAGATCGCCAGCATTACCAGTAAAAAGAAAAAAATAATAAGAACGCCATAAACCAATGTCCATGGTTTGTAGTCGCTTTTACTTTTGCGCAACCCAATCAATATACGCCGATTGAGATTTTTTTTACCAAAAATATGTAGAAGAATATATTTCAGCCTAAACTGATGGATAAATTTGTTTTTCTATTTTTTATTTTTGGATATGTATTATAGCAAAAAGTAAAAAAAATAATTATTTTTTTCAAAATCGTCGCTCTTTGTTTATAGCGCAAAAAATAAAAACCTCCGAAGTGATCAAATACCACCAAAAGAAAGCTCTATTTGTGGGAGAAAAAGGACGCCAATTTTGTTTGGGTACAACGTCGCACGACCGCGCAATTGTCATTCAAATAGTGACAGTGCTGAAAACTGAAAATTGGTCCAGACAGGAGGGGGGTTTAAGTGCCCAGTAAGCAAGTGGTTAATATATATATATATATATATACTACCTAGTATATAGTGCATTTGGCAGTGTACAGTATATAATGCAGTCTAGTGCATTTTTGAAAAAAATCCCCATCATGTCTGGAAGGCCACCAAGGAAAGGCAGACGATCCCAGGCCACTAAAAAAGGGCAAGCAGCCTCTTTGTCTACAGTGAAAAGTGTTGGTGGCAGACATGGTGCATCCTCTGCAGGTGGGTCACACTTGCCCTTTTTTTCTGCTGTTGGCCGTGTTATTGAGCCACAACATTCAGAAGAGCTGGTGGAGTGGATAACTAAGCTGTCCTCATCCTTCTCATCCTCTGTCACCCAGGCTCATACTAATTTGTCTTCCAATGCAGGTGCCAAAATGGCCTATTCCACCGGCTCCTTGTCCACAGTTACTCCTTCCGTAGCCCCACCATCATGCACAGAGGAGTCACGAGAGTTATTCGACCATAGTGTCGGTTACATGCTGACAGAGGACGCACAGCAATTTGAAGGCTCAGATGTTGGTTCCCAGGTTGAGGAAGGGAGTAACGTGAGCCTAGAGAGGGGGGGTACCACAGAAGGACAAGAAAATAGCAGTCATGTTCCCCCAGCTGCAGCATACTGCCAAGTTTGCTTCAGTGACGAGGAGGGAGGGGATGATGAGGACACTGATTGTGCTTGGGTGCCTGAGAGAAGAAAGGAGGAAAGTGAGGAGGAGGAGGAGGCACAACTCCAATGAGGCAGGATATCCTCCAGGGGCCAGCTTAAGGGCAGCCACCCTATTGCATCACACCACAGAGCTCCACAGGTGCAGGGCACTGCTGACTCCCCGCTGACTTCCAAAAGTTCAATGGTGTGGGCTTTTTTAAACACTTGTGCAGTAGATTAGATAGCTCCATTGCTGTTTGCATCTATGACTGAAGCGGATCAAGCACAGCCAGAACAGCAGCCGCTTGAGCACCACATGCTTGACAAGACATATGACAACCTGCCATGCAGTCCATTGGCAATAGCACCTCAAAGACCCAAATTATAACAAGGCAGACTTCTCTTTGCTCCTTATCTGTGACCTCAACCCCCTACTATACCTCCAGTCCTCTCAAAAGCCTGCACTGAGTGAAATGAAGGTATAGCAATGAGTGCCACAAGTACTTGCAGCCAATATGCTCACACTACACCACCAGTTGATTTCAGGCAAATTTCCCTACTCCAGTTGCTGAAACGTAAAAAAAAATACCAGCCATCCACATGCTCAGTGTCTAAATGCTAGTTTGGCCAAATTGCTAGCACTACAACTGCTGCCTTTTCGACTAGTAGACTCTGCCCCCTTTTGTGAATTTGTGGAATGTACTGTACCACAGTGGCAGGTTCCAAAAAGAATAACATAAAATATTCAGTGCAAAATAAACCCTATAAGCAACTCACAGCAGGCTGAACACTAATGGGGAAATTCACAACAGCATTAATAAAACATAAAACATCAAACAGTGCAGCGCTATGAATCACATAAAATGAAAAATCCTTAACTCAAAAGTCCATGAGCACCGGCATAGTTCATTGCTCCTTTCAGATAAAATCACAGAGGTATAGCTTCCCTCCTGAATAGATGATCCTTCAATGAGATCCAGCTGATTAATCGGCCTCAGTACACATGAAAAAGAAGCAGACAAAATCGCATCTAATGCTCTCAGTATGCTAAATGGTACACCAGCCAATAGAGAATAGTCCCCAGTGCCACAGGAGAAAGGAGAGAACACAGACAGCTGACACAGGTGTGTGATGAAAATCCTCCACCGGAAGTGAACACCCTGCCTCTCACCTTCCCTCCAGGACCACAAGGCCCATAATGCACCTTCCTCCAAGGAGGGCTAAAAATGGAAACGTTCCCAGCTGGGCTCCAATCCTGTTTAAACCTTTACTTCAGGCCTCATTGGTACATGAAAAAGAGATGCCACAAATAGTGCTCTCTGCAAAACTGTTAAATTTATTTGAAGAATAAAATTGCCACTCACATAAAAAGCACTCCGTCCGAGTGCAGGGATATACACATGATGAATACAAACAAGCGTGCTGTGGAGACACCAAGATGGTCGTGGGTGACGTTAGACGCCGCTCCTCCGCGTACTCGTTACGTCCGGGGCAGGACTTCCTCAGCATGGGAGCTGCGAGCACCTCGTCACCCCAATACATAAATAACCACAGCATCGTTTTTACGCCCTGTGATTCGCACAGGGTAGTGGTCACATGACTCAGAATAATGCACTCAAAAGAGGGCGGTCACATGACTGGAAATTCGGCTCTGACGGCCGGAACTAACAATACTTAGTCTCTCTGGCCATAAACAGAGCACAATACTCCCCCTAGTGGCCAAAAAACAAATGGCGACATTTAAGAAAAAAACTCTTTGAAACATACAAAAACGTATACCATATTAAAAACATGGAAAACCTCCATATTTATAAAAAACGTCTTCCATCACCCCACGGCACATCCTGGTGTATTACATTTGAAATAAAATCAACCAGAAATAAAAATAAAAATAAAAATAAAATTAAAAGTATATACATAATATCAATAGATTGAGTACAAATCATCTATCCGAAATGAAGCAATTTAAATCAAACTCGACGTTCAAGCCAGAGGGAGCCATCACTCCTGTCTCAAATATCCAGAAGGACTCCCTCTGGCTCAAACGCCGAATAAAATTGCCCCCCCTCCAATGATGGAGCACCCTTTCAATCCCCCAAAATTGCAGACCTCTTGGGTCCCTTTGGTGGTGATCTCTAAAGTGCTTAGAAACACTGTGTGTAGGTAGACCCTTTTTAATATTAGTCACATGCTCTCTGATTCTAACCTGTAGGGGTCTAGAAGTCCTCCCTATATACTGGAAGCCACATTGGCACTCCAACATATAAACGACCCCTTTGGTAGCGCATGTGATCAAATCCTTGATGACATACTTCTTTCCTGAGTTTAAATATTGGATGTTCCGCGCAAACGGATAGGAATCTTTACTCTATGAGCTGCTGCCATCACCAGAAACTCCACAAATGGGTCGTTTAAATAATATCAAAAGATTAGAGGTGAAACTGGCGCTGCTCAGTTGGAATTTTGAATTTAAGTGCCCTGGGTATAGAATCTCCAGCAAGCTGGTGCGTAAGAAATATATCTATTTTGGTCCGGACACCCTGGGGTTAAATGTCTAATCCTTACCCCTTCCTATGATAATAGATGGATAAATTGAGGTAGTTTAAAGTTGGACCATGCATAAATAGAATATATATATATCTCTATGTTTTCGTTACAAAGCAGTGGTACCAAGAGTGTAAAGGGATGTGAGAGTTAAATATATTGTACAACTTGCAATATACAGGTATATATAAAAACCGTTAAAGGATTGGTAAAAAAGGGAGGTATAAATATACATCACAAGAGTAAAATCTTACAACAGGTAAACCACATGAATAAACTGCAAAACTGGTACTTGAATTTAGGCTAATATACTAAAAAGCCATATGCAATTCCATGCAAAAATAGATTTGTGCAAATTAGCAAACGAAGGACTTAATGTGTAAAGTGCCTAAAAAGCAACCATTGTGCAATATACTAATTATAAAAATGTGCCAACAAAAGGTTGGATGTGCCAAAAGAGGAAACAAAACAAAAAGACAAAGAAAAACAGTCTTGTAAACGAGGATGACGATCTCCCGGTGATATGATTAAAGTGCTATGTGTTAGTGCTAAAGAAGATGTCAGAGATGTCCTCAGATTATCAGGTGCACAAATCAGTTTTGCTGTGAGAAGGCCTTTTCTCCAATGTGATTAGTGGTGTGCTTGATGTTCCACCTCCTGCACTGCAATCGTGGGAGCACTCACCAGAGAGCGCTTCCCACTGAAGGGGTACGCGCTTAGTTGTATCTCCTGGGTATTTGTGTTCCTTCCCTTGGGTTTGTGTGCAAGTATGCAGGTAAAGGTAAGACCATCCAAATGTCCGTCTTCTTTGTTATATTCTCCTTGCTGCAGTGCTTTGTCTACCCTGATTCCTTTCACATGGGTGGTTTGGCTGTGCTTGCCTGGGTTCAGCGTCTGCGTGTTATATAGTGACGGCGGACGTTAGTTCGCTCTATACCATTATTAATCACGAGGATGCGATATCCTCTGTACGGTGGGCATTGGATAGGTCTGATCTGTCTAGGAAACACAGGAAATTTTTGCTCACATGTTTGGAATTTTGCCTTTTGAATAATTATTTTTGGTATGAAGGCCAATATTTTTTACAAGTCAGGGGAGTTGCGATGGGGGCTCGATTTGCTCCCAGTGTGGCCAATTTATTCATGGCCCACTGGGAGGAAGAGGTGATTTTTACCCATCCTCCCCCCCAATTGATGTGTTACAAGAGATTTATTGATGATCTCATTCTGGTATGGAAGGGCGAATTGTCTGATCTTGAAATCGTTATGACCAAGATGAATGATAATTCCAAAAATATTGTCTTAACCTGGAACGTTGACTTTGAACATATGGTATTCCTGGACCTGGAGATCTTCAAGGAGGGGGATGCATTTAGGTTCAGGAACCATTTTAAACCGACGGACAGGAATTCGTATATTCCTCTAACGAGTTTCCACCATAGGAACTGGCTCATCAACATTCCGAGGGGTCAATTTGTGCGCCTTCGGCGCAATTGCTCATTGGAAGGAGATTTTAAATCTCAATCAGAAGTCCTGATGCGTAGGTTTTTGGAAAAGGGCTACGATCATGACCAGGTTTGCCATGAAAGAGACATGGTGTTAAACTTGGATCGTGAAAGTATGCTAAGGAACCAACCTAGGGCAGTTGAATCAGGGAAATGTGAATTCAGGATTATTTTAGACTATAGTATCCAGCATAAGAAGGTGGAGAGAATCATTCAGAATCACTGGCCTATTCTCAAACAGGATTGGGTTTTAGGTCCTGCATTACCAGATAGGCCACAATTTGTTTATCGGAAGGCAAGAGCTCTTAGAGATGTTGTTGCCCCTGGGGTGATTGATCCTCCTGTGTACTCTGAGAACCATTTGTTTTCCTTCCTCTCTGGCTTTTATGCCTGTGGTAGATGCTTAGCCTGTAAGACCGTACGGAGTAATAAGAAAAAACGCAAGGAATTTATTTCCACGGTATCAGGTAAGAAGTATGTCATCAAGGATTTGATCACATGCGCTACCAAAGGGGTCGTTTATATGTTGGAGTGCCAATGTGGCTTCCAGTATATAGGGAGGACTTCTAGACCCCTACAGGTTAGAATCAGAGAGCATGTGACTAATATTAAAAAGGGTCTACCTACACACAGTGTTTCTAAGCACTTTAGAGATCACCACCAAAGGGACCCAAGAGGTCTGCAATTTTGGGGGATTGAAAGGGTGCTCCATCATTGGAGGGGGGGCAATTTTATTCGGCGTTTGAGCCAGAGGGAGTCCTTCTGGATATTTGAGACAGGAGTGATGGCTCCCTCTGGCTTGAACGTCGAGTTTGATTTAAATTGCTTCATTTCGGATAGATGATTTGTACTCAATCTATTGATATTATGTATATACTTTTAATTTTATTTTTATTTTTATTTTTATTTCTGGTTGATTTTATTTGAAATGTAATACACCAGGATGTGCCGTGGGGTGATGGAAGACGTTTTTTATAAATATGGAGGTTTTCCATGTTTTTAATATGGTATACATTTTTGTATGTTTCAAAGAGTTTTTTTCTTAAATGTCGCCATTTGTTTTTTGGCAACTAGGGGGAGTGTTGTGCTCTGTTTATGGCCAGAGAGACTAAGTATTGTTAGTTCCGGCCGTCAGAGCCGAATTTCCGGTCATGTGACCGCCCTCTTTTGAGTGCATTATTCTGAGTCATGTGACCACTACCCTGTGCGAATCACAGGGCGTAAAAACGATGCTGTGGTTATTTATGTATTGGGGTGACGAGGTGCTCGCAGCTCCCATGCTGAGGAAGTCCTGCCCCGGACGTAACGAGTAGTGTTGAGCGAACCCGGACTGTAACGTTCGGGTCCGTACCGAACTTTCGGGTGTCCGTGGCACGGACCCGGACCCGGACATTTCAAAAATCGTTCGGGTTCGGTCCGGGGTTCTGCTATTTTACTCCACGTGTTGAGAAGCTGCAGGGCAGCCAATCAACAAGCGTTTCACTGGTTTGCCCTTAGAAGCCATCACAGCCATGCCTACTAATGGCATGGCTGTGATTGGCCAGTGCATCATGTGACC
>BLSH010057549.1:96028-106543 GCA_018402905.1 Glandirana rugosa
ACAATAATGGTCATTTCGCCTTCGACAAGTTATTCTCGGGACTTTGATCATAAACCGTAACTATCTATCTACCGGAGTACAGTACCTTCTTAACTTCGATAAAGAAGTCCATACTTGAGAGAACGGTGTTTGATAAATTTTTTTTACGGATTTATGTACTTAGGTTACATAAAAGGACTTGCTCATTTTGTCGAAGACTTTACAACACGTAATTTGATTTGCAGTTATAATGATATTAAACGTCCGACCCGACATGTTGATATAATAAAAGTTACGAGTCTATTTGATACTTAATTTACCAAACCTCTAGCTTAACACAGCCAACTATTTAAATACGTATTTGATCAGATTTTAATGGGTATTTTTTCAGCTACATATTAAACACGTACTATTTCAGTTATTTAACTTAGAAAATAATATAGTTGTACAGCCCAGCCTGCAAATTATAGTAATATTGACGTTTAGTTTAATGCACAACATTTCAGAAGCTGTTTTACTCGTTCAGGAAAATACATTGGATTCATGTATTTAGGCATTTTTTTTAAATAGTTTGTGGCAAGAGAGTTCATACCTGAAGAAATAGCTTCAATTCTTCCATGACATGAGGCCATCTATCTATCAATGCCAAATACTAGTTTCAGGGCTCTTATTGAACAGCTTCCGCTTTACTGGTAATAACAAACCAGTCAAAATTTGCTTTCTAGTTTGAGCAATCTAGACATCATATTATTTTCTTTGTTTCAGGAATGAAGAAAAAAATTAAAAATTCCATTCTAAAGGGCACCTTTAATGTATATCTAATGTAAGGTATATATCTAAAGCCCAAACTTTTTGTGGATAGAAGGGTAGTAATCTCTGCAAGGTTTTAATGCTGTCTGTGTCCCCAGTGGGGAGATTCACCTTTGCCCCATTAAGCATTGTGACCCAGAAAGTGTGGAAAAATACCCAAAAAATTAGTTGTCCCCAGAACATAAAAAAATGTGAATCCTTAAATTAAAACACCTGACCTGATTGTCTAACAGGGAATTTCTCTCACGTTTTGTGAGATCTTCTCTCAATTCCTACTGACTGGGTCTATGTAAAGGAAAATCTATTCAATAGGATATAAATGGCAAAAACATAGAAAGAAATAGAACATTTCCTACTCTATAAAGTAGTATATACTGGCAAAAAATGTAATCATGAGTAGAGTTGAGCGGACACCTGGATGTTCAGGTTCGGCGGGTTCGGCCGAACTTCACGAAAAAGTTCGAGTTTGGCCCCGAACTTGACCCTGAACCCCACAAGTCAATGGTGACCCAAACTTGGGCACTAAAATGGCTCTAAAAAAAACAAAATGGGGTAAGAGTAGGACACGTGCCCTGCAAACAAATGTGGATAGGGAAATAACTAACTAATAAATAACTAATAAAAAATGGAGGAGGAGGTGGATGTGGAGGAGGAGGTTGAGGAGGCCTCAAAAAAAGTTCACTTAAGTATACCAATGGCTGTGTGAGGCCGGTATAAATGTCTATTCTGCACAAGGTACAGACAAGTCTTGTGGGATCCATGCCTGGTTCATTTTAATAAACATTAGCTTGTCAACGTTGGCTGTGGACAGGTGGCTGCGCTTGTCTGTGATAACGCCCCCTGCCATACTAAACACACGTTCAGACAATACACTGGCTGCAGGGCAGGCCAGCACCTCTAAGGCATAAAGGGCAAGCTCAGGCCATGTGCCCAATTTGGAGACCCAGAAGTTGAATGGGACAAACCCATCAGTCAGTACGTGTAGGCGTGTGCACACATACTGTTCCAACATGTTGCTGAAATGCTGCCTCCTGCTAAGACATTTCTTATCACCTGGTGGTGCTGTTTGTTGTAGCATGCTGCTGGCAAAGCTTTTCCACATTTCAGCCATGCTAACCCTGCCTTCTGAGGTGCTGGCGGTGCCACAGCTGTGTTGGTGACCTCTTCCTCCTCCTCTGCCTTCGCCTTGTGCCCTTAGCTGCGCGTCTATCAGCGTGCGCTAGTAGTCGCGCATCTTCCGATCATGCTCCAGCGAGGGAATTAAGGACTGCATGTTGTCCTTGTAATAGGAATCCAGCAGGGTGGCCACCCAGTAATCAGCACAAGTTACAATGTGGGCAACTCGGCTGTCATTGTGCAGGCACTGCAGCATGTAGTCGCTCATGTGTGCCAAGCTGCCCAGAGGCAAAGACAAGCTGTCCTCTGTGGGAGGTGTATCATCTGTGTCCTCCATATCCCCCCAACCATGCTCCAGTGATGCCCACGAGCTGCGTTTGGTGCCACCCTGCTGTGAACACGGTTCCTCCTCTTCCTCCTCCTCCTCCTCATCATCCTCGTCCTCCTCATCCTCCAGAACTGTGCCCCGGCTTGAAATTTTTTTTACCTGGCCTATGCTGGTGCAGGAACCCACCCTCCGAGCCACTTGTGAATGACTGGCCTGATAACCGTGGAAATGACCACTCTTCCTCCTCCTCCTCCTCCTCCTGTGCCACATCCACTTCCATCATCGCCCAAAGTGTTTTTTCAAGGAGACATAGAAGTGGGATAGTAACACTGAGAACAGCATCATCGGCACTGGCCATGTTGGTGGAGTACTCAAAACACCGCAATATGGTACACAGGTCTCGCATGGAGGCCCACTCCTTGGTAGTGAAGTGGTGCTGTTCCGCAGAGCGACTGACCCGTGCGTGCTGGAGCTGAAACTCCACTATTGCCTGCTGCTGCTCGCACAGTCTCTCCAGCATGTGCAAGGTGGAGTTCCACATTGTGGGCACGTCGCATAGGAGGCGGTGAGCGGGAAGGCCAAAGTTCCACGGCAGCGTAGACAGGCGAGCAGCAGCAGGGTGAGAACGCCAAAAGCGTGCACAGACGGCCCGCACTTTCTGCAGCAGCTCTGACATATCCGGGTAGTATTTTAGACATTTCTGCACCACCAAATTCAGCACATGCGCCAGGCAAGGGATGTGCGTCAAACCGGCTAGGCCCAGAGCTGCTACGAGATTTCGCCCATTATCGCACACCACCAGGCCGGGCTTGAGGCTCAGTGGCAACAACCACTCATCGGTCTGTTGTTCAATGCCCGTCCACAGCTCCTGCGCAGTGTGGGGTTTATCCCCCAAACATATCAGTTTTAAAACAGCCTGCTGTCGTTCCCCCCTGGATATGCTGAAGTTGGTGGTGAAGGTGTTACGCTGACCGAATGAGGAGGTGGTAGAGGAGGAGGAAGCGGAGTAGGAGGAGGAGGCAACAGGAGGCAAAGAGAAATGCCCTGCAATCCTCGGTGGTGGAAGGACATGCGCCAAACTGTTATCCGCCTCAGGCCCACCCACCACTTTTGCCCAGTGTGCAGTAAGCTAGATATAGCGTCCCTGCCCATGCTTACTGGTCCAGGTATCAGTGGTTATGTGGACCTTGCCACAGATGGCGTTGCGCAGTGCACACTTGATCTTGTCCCCGACTTGTTTGTGCAGGGAAGGGATGGCTCGCCTGTAAAAGTAGTGGCGGCTGGGAACCACGTACTGTGGGACAGCCACCGCCATCAGGTTTTTAAAACTGGCTGTTTCCACCAGACGGAATAACAGCATTTCAAAGGCCAGGAATTTTGAAATGCTGGCATTCAGGGCCATGGATCGCAAGTGGATGGGGGGTACTTCCTCTTTCTCTCCAGTGTTTGGGAGATGGACAGCTGTAAGCTTCCATGGGACCATGGTGTGAAAATGCTTGGGGACAGTGGCGGACATGGTGGCATTGCTGTCACATCGTCTGTTTGCTGGGTGGCAAGTGACACTGGCACTGTAGAGGTGGAGGAAGAGGCCGAGGCAGCAGCAGAAGAGGAAGCAGTAGGAGCCTGATACCTTTCTTGGATTTTGAGGTACTTATTCCACTGCAGCTCATGCTTTGCATGTAGATGCCTGTTCATGCAGGTTGTGCTCAGGTTTAGAACATTTATGCCTCGCTTCAGGCTCTGATTGCATAGCGTGCAAACCACTCGTGTCTTGTCATCAGCACATTGTCTGAAGAACTGTCACGCCAGGGAACTCCTTTGAGCTGCCTTTGGTGTGCTAGGTCCCTGGGTGCGGTGGGTCGTAGCAGGCATACTGTCTAGGGGATGGTCGCTCTGCTTTTGAATCCTGCTTCCTCTTTTGCTGTGCTGTTGCCTCTGTGTGACCACCACCTCTTCCTCCAAACTGCACACATCACTCGCATGACCTTCATTCCATGTGGGGTCTAGGACCTCATTATCAGAATAGTTGGGCATCGGTGCACTTAATGTCTTCCACTTCTGGGGCAGGGCTATGTGGATGGCCCACGGGAAGCACGCCAGCAGAGTCATCAAAAAGCATAAGAGACTGCTGCATGACTTGGGGCTCAGACTGCTTGGCTGATTTACAGGGGGCTGAGGTGAAAGACACATGGCCATGGGGTTCAGGTGCCAACTCTGAGCTTTCAGCAAGGGACCGGTGGGAGACAATGTGAATGAACTGGAGGCATTGTCAGCCACCCAATCTACTATTGCCTGTACTAGTTCTGGCCTCACCATTCATTAAGCGGCATTCGGGCCTACCATATAACGTTGAAGGTTCTGTTGGCTACTCGCACCTAAGGAAGGTGTTTCACTTGTGCGTGTAGCTGGCACAGATCGACCACGTCCTCTCCTTGCAACAGGAGCTTCACCAACCCCACCAACACCAGCAGGAACCACAACCACGACCACGTGCCTTATTTGACGCTCTCCTCATTCTGGATGCAAATGTACTATTTAGCTCAAATTTATATTATTTTTAAACCAGCAATGTAGATGCACTTTTTATTTTTGTGCAAGAAATGCACCACTGGCCACAAATGTAGTATTTAGAATATATATTTTTTTAAACCAGCAATGTAGACGCACTTTTTATTTTTGTGCAAGTAATGCACAGCAAGGTGCAAATGTACTATGTAGCACTATTTATTCATAATAATAAAAAAAAGAATAATAAATTATTATTCTTTTTTTTTAAACCAGCAATGTAGGCACACTTTATTTTTGTGCAAGAAATGCACCGCTGGCCACAAATGTAGTATTTAGAATATTTTTTTTTTTAAACCAGCAATGTAGACGCACTTTTTATTTTTGTGCTAGAAATGCACCGCTGGCCGCAAATGTAGTATTCAGAATATATATATTTTTTTTAAACCAGCAATGTAGACACACTTTTAATTTTTGTGCAAGAAATGCACAGCAAGGTGCAAATGTACTATGTAGCACTATTTATTAATAATAATAAAAAAAAAAGAATAATAAATTATTATTCTTTTTTTTTTAAACCAGCAATGTAGGCACTCTTTTTGTTTTTGTGCAAGAAATGCACCGCTGGCCGCAAATGTAGTATTTAGAATATATATATATATATTTTTTTTTTTTTAAACCAGCAATGTAGACGCACTTTTTAATTTTGTGCAAGAAATGCACAGCTGGCCGCAAATGTAGTATTTCGATTTTTTTTTTTTAAACCAGCAATGTAGACGCACTTTTTCATTTTGTGCAAGAAATGCCCCGCTGGCCGCAAATGTAATATTTTGCACAAAAAAAAAGTTTTTTCTAATTTGTCTAACTGCAATGTCAAAGCAGTATTTAAATATGCCAAAATGTTGCCAACTGAACTAACAGAACACGATTAAAGTAGTGTCCCTGACACACAAGCAGTTGCAAGTGCACCGCACTTGTGAAAATGGCTGCAAACGCCCACCTAGCAAACAGAAAAATTGCTTAGGTTTTATATGAGGCACTTTGCTTAGCAAACAAAATGTACTCTAGCAAACAAAAAATTTCCTCTAGCACCCACCCACCAATAAATCGCTGTTTTTAACAGATTTTATAAAGCTAATCTGTCCCTCACAGCAGCAGCAGCATCCTCTCCCTACACTAGTATGAGATGATTTTCTAAAGCTAATCTGTCCCTCACAACAGCAGCAGCATCCTCTCCCTACACTAGTATGAGATGATGTGACATGCAGTACTATGTGACTCCAGCTTATATAGAGGCTGGGTCACATGATGCACTGGCCAATCACAGCCATGCCATTAGTAGGCATGGCTGTGATGGCTTCTAAGGGCAAATGAGTGAAACGCTTGTTGATTGGCTGCCCTGCAGCTATTCAAAAGGCACGAAAAAATACCCGATCCCCCAACCTGAACCCGGTCTTTTTCTCAAATGTCCGGGTTCGGGTTCAGGACACGGACACCCTAAAGTCCGGTACGAACCCAAACTTTACAGTTCGGGTTTGCTCAACTCTAATCATGAGTTTAAATATATTTGTGTTCCTGGATAACACAGGAATCTGTAGGACTGAAGAGAGAAAAGAAGTGTTGGATCCAGTAATGGAATGAGATATAGAACATTCCTCCATTCTGCTCCTCTGTTGTCTCATTGTCCTTTTTGAGGTTGATATACTAAAACTGGAGAGTGCAAAATCTGCATAGAAACCAATCAGCTTCTATTTTTTTTTTCTTTCTCAATGCTTAATTGAAGAAGCTGAAGTTAGAAGCTGTTTGGCTACCATGTACAGCTGCACCAGATTTTGCATTCTCCAGTCTTAGTAAACCAACCCCTTTGTCTGCATGATGGGGTTGCCCCATCTTGACTGCTGCTCCAACACCAGATTTGTTATTAAACTCAGCACTACCAGACCTCTGCGTAAAATGCTTCATGAGAAGTAACCTTTGGCATCTGGTGCTCACCTTACCTAGTTGTAGAAGATAAGCTAGCACTGCTGGTTCTCCTCTTCTGCATATTTTGTATCTTTGTTTATTATGATCAGGACTATAAAAAATACCATTTGGAGACTTATGTTTTTTATTAAGCACTTGACCTCTGGAATATTTTACCCCCTTTATGATCAGAGCATTTTTTGCTATTCAACACTGCGCTACTTTAACTGGCAATTACGCGGTCATGTAACACTGTACCCACATGAAATGTATATAATTTTTTCACACAAATTGAGCTTTCTTTTGGTAGTATTTGATCACTGCTGTTTTTTTTTTATTTTTTTATTTAAAAAAGAAAAAAGACCACACATTTTGAAAAAAATATTCTGCTGCATTTCTTAGGTAAAAAAAAATACCAGTAAGTGGATATTAATTGGTTTGTGGGAAAGTTATAGTGTGCACAAGCTATGGTATATATATATATATATACTGCAATTAATCCACTAAAGCAAGATGTTGCAAGCTTAATTGAGGTTGTGACAGCTTAATAAACAGGCACTCAATATACGGCTCTGTCAGTTCTCGGTGGCAAAAGTTCAAGATCGATTCCATGGGTTAGCACAAAGGGAGTCCATGCAACCAAATAAAGAGACAGAAACAAATATACAATCCAATAATATTTATTTTGGAAAATTACAATTTTGGCCACTGTGTTTCATCAAGGGGTAACCTTAAATTAATTTTCAAACAACCTTTAACGGAAAATGAAGCCATTCTGGCTATCAACCAAATATCAGTAACTCAAGACACGGTGTCCATCCAGACTATCATGGATGACTAATCCCCACCAATCAAAGCCAAAAGGGAACCCGCTGGCTCCGACACCCCCAACACCGTGGCTGATTCAATTAAGCTTTGTAGGCCCATGTTAAACACATCCAAATCGATGTCCGAAAGATGGACCAAATCAGATCTGAAAAGGCCAGGAAGAAAGCCTTCCAGCTTGATATGTCTATAGGATACACACCCCCCCGAGGCTGCAAGAAAATTGTGGATTGTCCTGTTCAGACGTCTCCAATTTTTGTCTATGTAAAAAAGCTTGCCCGAATGGGACCAGAGAATTCTGGGGACTATTTCTGAAAAGGCCAACTGGGAAATAAAAGCTAGATTGAAATTAGATCTCTTTTATTCTCACAAAGAAGATACCAAGTTCTGACCTTCCCAACATCATTAGCCCCAACATGCAGGATTTAGATATCGGGAGGGGCCAAACATTTGACAACTGAATTAAATGGTCTCTAAGATTTCGCCATCTGAGGCCTCTAACTCCAGACCAAAAAATGTTATAACTATTAATGTCCAGACCTAAATTCGCTGAATAAGTCCTGGATTTGGCTTGCTTCATGGCCCAAAATATGTATGAATGAACCACTATCCAAATCCTGATTTTAAATGAATCTGAAAAAAAGTAGTCACATACTTAACAAATCACAACAAACGTATATCTTGTATCTATGACTGTTCCAATGACCCACCCATTTAAGATCTTCAGAAGAGAAACCTAAGAGAGACCATAGTTGCTGCCCCAATCCTAAAAGAATGAGAGGAGAACTGAAAACCTACTAGATTAAGATTCCTAAGACAGGAGGAAAGGACAGCTGAAAAGTGATATCTAGTCAATGAAGTTAGATCCTCACGAGTCACGAATAAAGAAAACACTAAAATCTGGCCTGTTTGCTAAATATTTTAGGGTATGGCGTGAAGGGCAACTATCTAAATTTGGAGATCCATACAAAGTAATAACATTACCATGTCCTAATACATCAGTTTTTGATTTGCTAATAAATATTCTGAGGGAGTCATCCTGCACCAGTGTGTGAGAAAACAAGAGAGGAACTGGAAGATTAAGGCTGGGTTGACACCTAAGCGAATTGGATGCGGCTTAAACCACATCCAATTCGCAGGACACTTGTAAACACATTGTTTTTAAGGTGTCCAGTTCACATATGTGCGGTGCATTCGCAGTCCGCATTGCACAGAAAACATGTGTGTTTTCTGTGCAATGTGGTGCAAATTCCCAGCCCATTGTGTTCAATGGGAGCGCATCTAACACAGAGATGCTCTCTGCACTGAACGGGGATATTGTTCCCTGCTCGCGGCCCTGCCCCCTCCCTCCCCCCGCAGCTGCTGCGCTGAGCTGTGAGAATGGACAGGAGTCGCCGAACGGCGGCTCCGCCTCTTCTCGGGCAGCAGACAGGCTGGAATTCGCATCTGACTGGTATGAATCCAGCCTTATTGGGTGCTGTGAATTCACCAATCCTCAAGGCTCCAAAGAAGGCCACCAAAAAAGGCTGATCTGAAAAGTAACAGCTCGAATGGGTAAAAAACAAACCTGTTCGAGAATTGCCAAAAGATCACCTAACAGATTGAAAGAAGTCAGACGCCTGCTATCTACTGCTGGGCGGGACCTCCTTAAACCTTTTAGGACCTGGCTAATCTGGAAATAGGAAGACAAGGCTGGCTGACCAGAAAACTTAAGAAAAAAAGAAACACCAGCTAAAATATACTGATGCCGGGCTAAGGTTTAGATTATTTAAATAAGAAACAAAAGCTAAAGCTATATAAGCACTAATGCTCAATGTCCCTCTCTGAATAGAAAGAACACCATCTGGACCTTGAATAAAGATAGTCCTCCCAGGTCTTGGGTGACACCGAATTTCTGAGGTTCGAACCCATCAGTCTCAAATCAAACCCCAGAGGAAATCTGGGCAACTGACAATGTAACACTAAAAAGCATAGTAACTTAATAACAAATTCTGATTCGGATGATAATAGATTAATAGCAAACAAAACACCTTTGTTGTCGGTATGTACAATAACCCGACAATTCCGAAAAATATCTTTCCAAATTACAACTGCTACTATTACTGGAAAAAGCTCCAGCAATACCAGATTATGCAGGATGTCAGGCGTATTCCATCTTGCGTGCCATTTAGAAGCGCACCAATGACCATTCAAATAAGCCCTGAATCCAGTTGAACCCGTTGCATTGGTAAAGAAACCTAATTGATAGTCGTCAATAAACTCTGTCTGCCAAATGGTGGAGCCGTTAAAACTAAACAAAAAGGCATCCCAAATTCTCAGGTCTTCTTTCACACTCCTAGAAATGTAAACATGTGAACAAGGGTACTTTAAGCCCCTTGTGGCCAGGGCACCTGGAAAAAACCCTGGCGATAGGAATCACCCTGGCTGCAAAAACAAAGAGTCCCAGCAGAGATTGCACTCCTTTCAAGAATGCTTTACGCTTGGTCAAAAATACAGATATAATGTATCTCATCCAGAGCAACTTCTCTGGGGGTAGATTAATTCCATAAGCAACAAGCCAATTGAGATCCCCAAAAATTCAATAACGGTGGTTGGAAAAAATGTTTTCTCGTAAGCAAGTAGTATCCCAAAAGAGTCACAAATATTGTAAAAAGATCAAGGCCTGCACACAATTTGGAGAATCAGGAGGACCTATAAACAAAAAATAATCCAAATAGTACAAACAACCACCAATGGGGAATGACTGAAAAAAACCCACTGAAGAAAACTGGAAAATGCTTCAAATAAAAAAATAAGAAAGAAGAAAGCCCATTGGCATACATTTATCAAAGTAAAAAAGATTTTTGAACTGGAAACCGAGGGAATTAAATCCTTGCGGGTGGACCGGGAGTAAACGAAAAGCCAATTTGATATCAGCCTTTGCTAAAAAAAGGCCGACCTACGGAAACGTCTCAATAGTAAGAGAGCCTCATCAAAACAGGTGCATGATA
>BLSH010057549.1:121626-137382 GCA_018402905.1 Glandirana rugosa
ATATATATATATATATATATATATATATATATATATATATATATATACGATTTTTTTTGAATATTGAATCAGAGTTTCTTTGAAACGGTGTTCATAGTCGCGGGACCTATATACTAAAGTGTTTTAAACGTTTGTATGTGTTTGTTTTTTACAGACTTATCTATATTTATATTTATATTTCGACGATGAAAGTTCAAGGTTACTAGTTTAGCGTTGGACCATTAGTTTCGATTATCACTGATTGTTTAACGTTCGTCGCGATTTTTCTCAGAAAGTGTCATACTTCAGAAGGAATTATTTACTCTCTTCACAGGTAGGTGATTTTAAGTCTACAAAACTTCAGGACCGGTGGTGGTGTGGTGCACACTTCTATGACCCTCCTTCCTGGGGGGGTTTCACCTTTTTGAGTGGTCTATAGTGACCTATTTAGTGTAAGTCCAATTAAAGCACAAGTGGTTAAAATATATATATATATATATATATATATATATATATATATATATATATACAATCCTATATATACAATCCTGTACCCACAGTTATCCAGAGGAAGGCAAAAAACCCAGCAAAACATGATCCAATTTGCTCCAGCAGGGGAATAAAATACTTCAAGAGGCAATCAGATTTTCCCTGGATCAATTTTATGCATAACTGTTAGTGTCCAGTTATATTTTATACTGTATCAATCAGCTGCTGCACTTGCAGAGCTCTAATGGGTAAGATTGGCAGGGTCTGCATCCCTTTAGATGTGCTTTCCTATTATTATTACATAGAAACATAGAAAAGTGACGGCAGAAAAAGTCTGAGTAGTCCATCGAGTCTGCCCCTTTTTATTTATTTATTTATTTTTCTTTTTTTTTTTTTTTTTTACATTAACCTTAATGTCTGACTATAATTATTATTATTATTATTATTATACAGGATTTATATAGCGCCAACAATTTACGCAGCTATTGGGAGTATCTCACCAAAAATGACATTATTTTGTTGCAGGGGAAACCAAAAATCTGACTTGTATCTTACTGTAGACTTCTGGGAAAATCAGTGAGCCAATCACACAACTAGGAAATTATGTTTCTGGGGGGGCATTCTGTACACACTCTGTGTACAGAACACCTCTAGGTAGTCATATTGCATTCCATTTTACAGAAAATTACAGAACTGCAGATTAAGAAGGAAATTTAATTTTTAATAACATTCAGTTACAATATGACTTGTGTCACAATTGTATACGCTATATTATTTTTTTTTATTTGCTATTTTTCCCATGAAAATGGAGTTACCCTTTAAATGAACAAGCTGAAGTTAGAAGCTGATTAGTTACTATACCCAGCTGCACCAGATTCTGCTCCAGTTTTAGTAAATGTCTCCCCCCCCCCCCCATAGTATAAATTCATATGTAAGGATAAATACAGGCAGAGGTGTGGGTGACTTACAATGTATGAACATTTAACCACTTGCCGACCGTGTGTAGCATATATACGGCGGCAAAGTGGCACTGCTGCGCAGATCGCTGCCTACAAACAGCGATCGTCGCATGCGCGATGACAGGCGCACGGCGCCGCCAGCACACTCTCGTGCCCGCCACGTGCTTCCTGAGCGGGGCTGCAGGTCGGGGGGACTCGATGTCCGCCGGCGACCCACGATCGCCTGTGACAGACAGGGGACATGACAGTGATCTCTTATGCCCCTGCCAGCCCAGCCCCCATACAGTTAGAACACAGTGAGGGAACACAGTTAACCCCTGGAGCGCCCCCTACAGGTTAACCCTTTTACTGCCAATGACATTTATACAGTAATCAGTGTTTTTTTAGCTGTGATCGCTGTATAAATGTCAATGGTCCCAAAAAAGTGTCAAAAATGTCCGACATGTCCGCCACAATGTTGCAATCCCGATAAAAATTGCAAACGGCATAAATTAATTCTGGTTTGTAAACGCGGCAACCTTTGCGCAAACCAATCCATATACGCCGATTGTGATTTTTTTTTTACCACAAATATGTACAAGAATACATATTGGCCAAAACTGATGAATACATTTTTTTTATATACCGGTATATATATATATATATATATTTTTTTTTTTTTGGATATGTATTTTAACAAAAAGTAAGAAATATTGGGTTTTTTGCATAATTGTTGCTCTTTTTTTGCTTATAGTGCAAAAAATAAACACTGCAGAGGTGATCAAATACCACCAAAAGAAAGCTCTATTTGTGGGAAAAAAAGGACACCAATTTTGTTTGGGTACAACATTGCACCACCGTGCAATTGTCAGTTAAAGCGACGCAGTGCCGAATCACAAAAAGTGCTCTGGTCAGGAAGGGGGTAAATCCTTCCGGGGCTGAAATGATTAAGTCAAAGCTCAGAAAAAAAAGCCACCTACTCTCTGAAGTTGCCAACCACAGTAATTCCTTCAGCACTGAAAATTGTGAGAGCAGGGCATCATAGAATACCAAGCATTGGAGAAGAGGCAAAGAGGGCCCTGTGTGTCACATGACCGGCAATAGTTTTACACAGAGTGGCCCCAATCCTCCTCTTCTGGGGTTCCCCACAGGCACTCTAGGCTCCTACTTTTCTTGGTATGCCACCATAGGAAGATATCACCTATGGTGGCACATGTACAGGTTCGATCCTGAGCCATGCTGTGTGTTTCTATTTACTTTTGACACACACAGTGTGGCTTGGCCCCATCTCCTGATCCCTCATCAATGGCTCCCGCTGCTCTCACTGAGCCCAGTGAGGAGGGAGAGAGAGAGCAGCACTGCTACTCTCAGGCACAGCGCTGGATCAAGATCAAGCTCAGGTAAGTGTTTAGGGGGTAGGGGGGCGGGGCTGGGGGGAGCTGTGCATACAAGGTTTTTTAGCTTAATGCAGAGAATGCCTTAAAGCTACAAAGGTACTTGACTATACTATCTTCAGGTCTAAATTGTGCATTTAAATTGGTTGTAAAGGCTTCAGTTTTTTTACCTTAATACAGAGAATGCATTGAGGTGAAAAAAAACTGAAGCCTTTACCACCACTTTAAATGCACATTTTAGACCTGAAGATAATGTATAAAGTAACCTCTATAGTTTTTAAAGAAAAAGATATGTTGAAAGCAGGAGATTAGGGAACACAGGCACTGTCATTTTTTAGTTGATATCTGAACTCAAATACAAAACAGCTGAAGCCTCTGATATCAGTAACAAATCTGTAGCGTGCCCCTGGACAACCTGTCGGGAGAGGGACGTGCTGACGTCACCATGCTGATCTAAATCCGGCAGGCTTGTTGCTTTTAATTCGTGAATTTGAGCTATTTATGTAAGTGCAATACTTTTTATTTAATAATAAGACAGTATTGAACTATGGTGAGGGTTTTTCTTCATGGGAACGTTCTGACCATGGGACATCAAGTGGTGTGACAAAGGTTGGTGAGATCCTGTCCGCAACATCGGTCTATCTGTGTGGAGTGGTAGTGATCCAATATCTCCTATAAAGGCCTTGGCTGGGTTTAAATCTGCAAGCTCGTATAGCTTGCCTTCTGGTAAGCAGGCTTTCTATACGGTGGATGGGCACTTATTTGTTGCGGAGTGAAACACTGGGTGAAGTGTATTATATCCTAAGGATGGCCACATGTGCCTGAACGATTACACACTGAAAGAACACATTTTTAATCCTTTTGTGCTTATGGACTTATTGATATATATATGATCCAATTGTGCCTTTAAGTGATTGTGCATGCGGGACAATTCAATGTTTGTATTTGTAGAGCGGCTCCCCTGTACTATAAAATCTGTAGGTCCGTCCGAGGCCATGTGTCTGCAAACCTTGACGCGCCATAAAATTGGTAGCTGAGGGGGAGCTCAACCAACCACGTGATCATGAATTAATCAAAGCTGTGGCCTCCAAGACTCCACAGGGTAGTTAACCATAGTGGGAGTGCCCAAATAAGTCAACCACCATCTAAATGTTAGTACTACTGCACCATCCAGCCTCATCAAGCCACAGTAGCTTTTAGCTTCTCACAGAGTTTTACAGGCTGATGGCAACAGGGCTGGATGGTGCACTTGTGCCTTCCACCCAGTGTGCAGGAGGCCTTAAAGTGGTTGTCAAGTCATGGCAACCACTTTAAACTACAGGTAAGCCTACAATAAGGCTTACCTGTAGGTCCAGGAAATATCTCCTAAACCTGTACAGTTTAGGAGATATCCCTTGTATCTGCATTTGCCGATGTAATCGGCACATGCGCACTGAAGAATCGGCCCAGGGTGCCGTTTCTTCTGTATTCATGCCGTAAAGTATGGCACCCGTGCGCATGCGTGGAAATGATGTCAGCGTGGCTCCGCCAATCACAGCGCTGGAGCCCGCGCTGTGATTGGACGGAGCCGCAGACCCAGAAGACTGATGTCGCCGGTCACATCGGTGTGCCGAGACTGCTGCAACAGCTACGTTCTGAGGTAAGTGTTTCATAATGATACTAGCTCATTATGCTTTTGCTTTGCAGGTTTTTTTTTGGGGGGGGGGGCTGGGGGAGGCTTTATAACCACTTTAACCATGCTGCTGCTCATCTGTATCATGAGTGCACCATGAACTTTGTAATAGCCATTATGAATTTTATGGAATAAAGTTTTCATTGTTTGCAAATTTGGAGTGCGGTTATCTTCCCTTGCATATTGGATTGCAGGAGGCCTTACTCACATTAGTACTCTCCAAGAGAAATAGAGATCCTTGTTTTCTTCCTTTTAAATACTAAAGTAAACAACTAAAATGGAAAGCAAGTGCTGCCCAGCTAGCACAAGGAGTGGGGGTTTCTAGGCCAGACTTTTCCTAAAAGGGCCCTTCACAAGGAAATGTGATGCATAGTAGCCCATTATGCTTTTACTTTGCAGGGGAATATAGAGGAAGTAAACCCCATCAGGGTTTACTTCCTCTGTAATGAGATGTTTGCCTCCATAATATACATATATTAAGGGCATGTTTACAGTATACCACTGCTTTGCAATTATGTAATATGCATTGATTCACTGCAGCGCCATTCATTTTGAATGGTACCCGGACACACCTCCATAGTGCAACTGGGTTGCAGTATACTGCAACACATTGTAATGCACAATTAGTTAAATTTATTTACTGTAACCAAGGGTTAGGTATAAATGTTAATGGGGGACTCAACAAAAAATAATAGGCATGGGAGTCCCCCCTAAAAATACATAACCGATCCTTATCCTTGATGAGGATCTAGTATCATGACTAAAGATTCCCAGCCAGTAACTGAATAGTGAAAAAAGGGTTTAAATGGAAGGGCCACATCACTGCTAAGAGGTCCAGATTCAACTTATAGGTCGGGTGTACAATTAAAAAAACAGTCAACACATTTTGGGGGTCCAAACGCCCCCTTCATCAGGGCTTGATTGGCAACAATGTGAACAAACCAGAAGTAGACTGGACCTACAACTGTATTTTTTCCGGTGTGGATTGAAAGCACAGGCCTAGTCAGCGGCTTGTTTGGCAGCAAAGAGTTGAGCAAACTTACAATGAAAAATATATGTAGACCGCTTCTCTCCTTTGGAAAATGCTAGTATAGTTGCCTGACTGTTGTGCTCATCTAATGGCTGCAATACTTTCTGAGTCAATGACACAGAACAAGCATTGGAGATCTGAGGCTCTGACTTGACTCTGACTTTACTATATGTTTTCTTGTTCTGGCTCAGCGATTCAGAAAGTGAGGTCAAAGACTATTAGGAAGGGTTCAGTAATGGTATGTCTTTTATTGCAGATTCCCTTGAAAGGAGATTTATGGTCACAGAATACACCATCACTCTATAACATCAACATTGTAATAGCAATACAAAGAATAGTTAATTTTGACGATCCAATATAAGCTTATTTAAAAAATCTCCTTTCATGTGGTGAGTGCTGTCTGCTGGCCATCTCTTTCCACAACTTCCTGGATTCCCTGCATGCTTTGCAGTTTCTACTCTGCTGTTTACTTTCATTTTCTAAGGACAGTGATTCCTGTACTGACTCTTCCTGAAACTCCTCCTCTCAGCACCTCTGTATTTCAGATGGCAGGCTCTTGGAAATGTGTGACACAGCAGTGCCTACTCGCCAGCATAGTAAACAGAATTCAAGAAGTAAATCTCCACAAAGTAAGTTTACAAATTTCAAGATCATTTGGTTTAAGAGGAGTAGACTAGAAATAATTGAAATACAATGTGGAAATGAGTAATCTATTTAACAATCAGAAGCCAATGTAATAGTTTTTCTTTCATCTGCTTGTGATCTGATTTTGGTGTAGCAGTGTCCCCGAACCCTAGAGGCCTAATGGTGATGGTCCAGAGTTAGGGAGAGCTGACATCCTTCTTCACGATATGGGTTACTAAGCATGGTGGGTGTAATGCAATCTGGAAAAATGGGAGCCAGTCACTTTTTGAATGCAAGAAAAGAGATGTATTGTCTTTTAAACAGAATTGGTGGAGAGAGAGGGTTAGGGCCCGGACACACTTAGGCAGATACAATAGCAATTGGCAGACTCCAAGACAAAAGTAACAGGCAGACAGCTATACAGGTAGAGGGCCTTTAAGCTGGCTGCAGCAACTATATTTGTAGAACTGCTGTCTCCTATGGCAACTGAACTCTCAACAGTCAATAGAGATCTGTATACGTAACTCACGGTAACCCGTTATAGATCTTCTCGCATATCTCACAGTATCCTACTGTAGATCTTCACTTGCTGAGCTCCCAGTCTCTCACTAGACTTTAAAATCCCAGTCGTCATTGGATCCCCTGAGCTCTTCCACAGCTAACCCGCTGTATAATCCTCAAGCGTCACCCCTGCTAACCCACTGGGTCCCTGGCTTGACACTCTGCTGAAGCTTTCCCACTTGTTCACTGTCCCCGGCTAGTGAATAAGGCTGCTCTGGTACTTCTTCAGACTACCATGAACTGGCCTCTGATAACAGGAGTAGCTGTCCCTTAGTGGTGACTGTGTCCCCTTTATCTCTAACCTTGTTCCTCACTTGCCTCTGGAAACAGGAGTGGTCATCCCATGTGGCAACTGCTTCTCCCTCACCGCTGGCAACAGTTCGGCTCCCCATACCACTGCAGCTTGGTTGGACTTCCAGCCGAAAGCCCCAACCCCACGCTGCTTCTCTCAAAAAAGAATAGGCCTCAGATAGCCTAGCAGCCGGGTGCTCCCCAGATAGGCCTCAGGCTTCTGACCTAGCAACCCAGAGCTTGTAACACACGTCCACCCAGACAGCCCTCCAGGTGGCACAGAACCCCAATCACCTAACTCCTCCCAAATAAATAGGCTCTCTCAGCAGGCCAAGGGGCCGAAGAAAACCCCTGATAATTGGCTGCGACAACCTATCCACTTTTAGTCTGAATTCACTATGCCCATCATTCTAATGCCACCTAGTGACAAAAGAGAGAGGTGAATCAAATCCAGATTTAGGGGAAAGTCAGTGGATCCCCCTAACAATCAGCCAGGCTAGTTACCATCTAGCAAACTAAATTTGTTAGCAACCCTGCCTAAGACCAGGGTGCTACACTGCTAGTATGGGTACTGTTGTATGGCACAGCAGTTCTGTGAGTGCAAGTAATGTCTTACTGAGTGTCTCTTATCAATGTTTTCTTGCTGCCACAGAGGATGGTTTTCCTAAGTCACAGAGGCACAGAGAAGTCTAGCGATGCTTTTGCTTATACTGTGCTGAGGTCCGGATAAATACCTAAATAGGGACAACACCGACTACTGGTTGCTGGAGCCATACAGTAGATGTCATGGAGCTAATGAGGCCCTTAGTTCACAGTTTAGGAAAACACTACCATATATGTAAAGATTTGTGATTTTAAATTATTTCATAAGAGGAATGTCCCAAATGCCACACCAGTATGCCCAACAGTCACTAAGTAAAACCAGCCTCAGCCCAGCGATATGCAGGCCACACCCTCAATGTGTTTCGCCCCACCCATGAGGGTTAAAGCTCTTTGTGAAGCCCTGTGGGCATGGGGAAGCGCATTGGGGTGTGTGGCACGGAAGGAACTGGGCTGAGGCTGTTTTTATTTAGTGACTGTTAGGCATGCTGGCGTGAGGTGTTTGGGACATTCCTCTCACTGGATTTAGTGTAATGATCCAGGATAGGCTTTCCCCAACAAACATCCTTAGTGAGGGCCACCGGATGAGATCTATGGTGAAGAAGCCTGGAGTGGGACCTGTTGTGTTTCTTAAATTATTTAGCTCTTGAATAATTGTTAGGGATTATATAGCATTGTTACTCTCCTTTCCTGTCACCGCCTTGCTGAACACCACCTACTCAGTATAAATGCTGGCATGAACAGTGGGAAATAAACCCTTCTGACAGTATTGATCTATATTGTCCTCTGCAGCTCTTACCCCTACTGTTTTCCATGTCATTACTGGAGATAGTAGTGATGTAGAGGAACAAGCAAGATCTGTGGGGGATCATGGAGATCATCACTCCCAGAAGTGTGGTTTTCTGAGAGTACTTCAAGGGAACAGACAGCTTCACCTGTGATCTGTTTCCTTGTAAAAAGAAAAGATATCCAAGGAACTGAGAATGCCAATCATCTGTTGAAACCAAACCACGGTCAGGCAGACCAACTAAGATTGTAAACTTTTGATCAGGGTCATTTGGGTAGTTTCTGTTGTCATTATGATTTAAAAAGAGTAAACACAGTTGATTGATACTAAATGGCTTCAGTAAAACACTAACCATGAGTGAAAGAAATGTTTTTTGTGTTATCATTCATATTCTCTGAAAAATGGCCAAGAAATCATAAATTCTGACAGGGTATGTAAACTTATGAGCACAACTGTATATAGTCTTCTTTTAGAGGTGGCCCTGATCTAGTTTAGTGTAGCTCCAGGGTCATTTTAACCTTTTGCTGCCACGTAACGCATATGTGTGCAATCTCAAAAAGGGTGGGCTTTAATGCCCACATGCTGCATATATTTTGCAACTGCAGTTTCTGTGTTCAGAACATGCTCACTGTGTGCTCCCATAGAGAGCTCCCGGTCTCTACTAGTGACTGCCTATATTTCAATCATGTGACCACTGTAACAGTCAAGCACTGTTAAAGAGACCCTGGAGCAGTATGAAAAGGGGTTTAACCACAGCGTGACAGTGGCAAAGTGGCTCGTTATAGCGAACCGCCGTCACCCGACATGGCCGCAATAACTAGTATTGTGAGCGTGCATGCCCCCTCCAGGTTAACCTCTTCACTGCCAATGGCATTTACACAGTGATTAGTGCATTTTTATAGCACTGATCGCTGTATAAATGCCAATGGTCCCAAAAAAGTGTCAAAACGGTCCGACATGTCCGCTGCAATATCACAGTACCGCTAAAAACCGCAGATTGCCGCCATTACTAGTAAAAAATTAAAAAAAAAAAAACCCCAGAAATGAATTCTCATCATTCGTAAATACGGCAACTTTTGCGCAAACCAATCAATAAACGCCAATTGCCATTTTTTTTTACCAAAAATATGAGGAAGAATATAAGTCGGCCAAAACCCAATGAAAAATGTTTTTTTATAATTTTTTGGATTTGTATTTTAACAATTTTTTCAAAATTGTCGCTCTTTTTTTGTTTATAGCGGTGATCAGAAATGACGCAGAGGTGATCAAATACCACCAAAAGAAAGCTGTATTTGTGTGAAAAGGACGCAAATCTTGTTTGGGTACAACATCGCACGATCGCGCAAATTGTCAGTTAAAGCAGCACAGTGCCGAATTGCAAAAAGTGCTCTGGTCCTAAAGGGCTGAAGTGGTTAAACATTCATTACCTTTACAAACAGGATTTGTTCTTTGTGTCACTTTTTGTTTTCCTAAAAAATAATGCTTTAGAATCCCAAATGTGAATGTACAACAATTATTAAAGTTTAGGCCATAATGTTTTAATTACCTTCATCTGACAAAATGATTAAAGATAGTACTCTGGGGTTAAATGATTAGAAAAGGCATATGTTCCAGCATCTTTTTTTTCTGCAGGCAAAGAATAAAAGTTGTATATCAAACAGATCCTGGGTTTGGCACACACTACAGCTTTTATTGGCCAATTTAACTGGAGTCTTTATTTCTGGAGATAAATGGTAACTTAAGTAAGCATCACAAAACCAGAAGCATAGATCAATACAAATAATAATTATGGTCAAAGCTCCAGCCAGGGAACAATACATTTCAAATTAGTAGTATTATTCTTCTGTAAAGCACACCCAGTGTCTATTGTGGAGAGCTGAGAGTTTTCAGATGACAGAAAAAAAGTTCAAATGCAGTTGTGCATTTAATACAAACACAAGTGTGGAGCACATGGAGCTTAAGATTCAATCAAACCTAAAGGCAACAGGGATTATTATACATCTAATGTTTTACAATCCCAGCAGGACTACAAAAATGTATCTGGGGTGAAGATGTTCTAAGATCTGGTTTTAGTTTTCCACTAGAGAAAAGCTCATAGGCATGTGCTCAGTAACTACTGCATAAATATGTATATATGTAAGCATGGCTTAATCATGGCACCATGAGCTTCCTCACTAGGAGATTTTCAGATTTTTTTTTTAGGTGGGCCTTCCAGTATTTTAAATGTTTGCATGAGTGCATTCCTGACTTGGCACAATATACAGCAAAAGTATCTTAAAAGCAGTCTTTAAGCTCCAGTCAAGTGACTTTGATTAGTCTTACTGCAAGCATGAGGAAGAATGTCCTTGGTCTCCTCCCATGAGGATCATGTCATCTCTGAGCCACCATCCAGGAAGAAATGGCTGACCCTGAATGATGCCAAAAGCAAATTCAATCACTGTAGGGGGAGTACTGAGATCTCAGTAAGAGATTATGCATACCTGTCAGTGTTATAATTACACATAACTTACCATGCAGGCATTTAAAGCAGAATTAAGGAGGTTAATACCTTTCCAATGGTTCCTTGCCAGTGCAAAATCTTCTGCCATCATCTCCTGCATGGTGGTCTTTGACCATCTTCATTGTCTGGTGCAAGATGACATCACTCTGGCACTGTAGAAAAAAACTGTGCAAAAAAATAAATATTTATATATACATACATATATATATATATATATATATATATATATATATACAGTATCTCACATAAGTGAGTACACCCCTCACATTTTTGTAAGTGTTCTATTATATATTTTCATGTGTGAACGTACAGCTTCTATAACAGTGTACATTTTCTGTCCCCTCAAAATCACTCAACACACAGCCATTAATGTCTAAACCGCTGGCAACAAAAGTGAGTACACCTCTAAGTGAAAATGTCCAAATTGGACCTAATTAGTCATTTTCCCTCCCCATGTCATGTGATTCATTAGTGTTACAAGGTCTCAGGTGTGAATGGGGAGCAGGTGTGTTAAATTTGGTGTTATCACTCTCACTCTCTCATACTGGTCCCTGGAAGTTCAACATGGCACCTCATGGCAAAGAACTCTCTGAGGATCTGAAAAAATAATTTTTGCTCTACATAAAGATGACCTAGGCTATAAGAAGATTGCCAAGACCCTGAAATGGAGTTGCAGCACAATGGCCAAGACCATACTGTGGTTTAACAGGATAGGTTCTACTCAGAACAAGTCTCGACCAAAGAAGTTGAGTGCACATGCTTAGAGTCATATCCAGAGGTTGTCTTTGGGAAATAGATCTATGAGTGCTGCTAGCATTGCTGCAGAGGTTGAAGGGGTGGGGGCAGCCTGCCAGTGCTCAGACCAAAGGCCGTACACTGCATCAAATGGGTCTGCATGGCTTTCAGCCTAGAAGGAATGATGCACAAGAAAGACCGCAAACAGGTTGTTGAAGACAAGCAGACTAAGGACATGGATTACTGGAACCATGTCCTGTGGTCTGATGAGTCCAAGATAAACTTATTTGGTTCAGATGGTGTCAAGCGTGTGTAGTGGCAACCAGGTGAGGACTACAAAGACAAGTGTGACTTGCCTACAGTCAAGCATGGTGGTGTTAGTGTCATGGTCTGGGGCTGCATGAGTGCTGCCAGAACTGGGGAGCTACAGTTAATTGAGGGAACCATGAATGCCAAAATGTACCGTGACATACTGAAGCAGAGCATGATCCCCTCCCTTTGAAGACTGGGCCACAGGACAGTATTCCAACATGATAACGACCCCAAACACACCTCCAAGATGACCGATGCCTTGCTAAAAAAACTAAGGGTAAAGGTGATGGACTGGCCAAGCATGTCTCCAGACCTAAACCCTAATGAGTATCTGTGGGGCATCCTCAAATGGAAGGTGGAGGAGAGCAAGGTCTTTAACATCCAGCAGCTCTGTGATGTCATCATGGAGGAGTGGAAGAGGCAATCTGTGAAGCTGGTGAACTCCATACCCAAGAGGGTTAAGACAGTGCTGAAAAATAATGGTGGCCACACAAAATATTGACACTTTGTGCCCAATTTGGGCATTTTCATTTAAGGATGTACTCACTTTTGTTGCCAGTGGTTTAGATATTATTGGCTGTGCGTTGAGTTTTTTTTGAGGGGACAACACATTTGCACTGTTATACAAGCTGTACACTCACTACTTTACATTGTCATAGAAAAGTGTCATTTTTTCAGTGTTGTCACATGAAAAGATAATAAAATATTTACAAAAATGTGAGAGGTGTACTCACTTTTGTGAGATACTATATATATATATATATATATATATATATAAGAAAGCCAGTATGGTGGCCTGAATTTATGGGAGGAGCCCGGGGGGGTATTTAACCACTTCAGCCCCGGAAGGATTTCCAGCTTTAGGACCGGAGCCCTTTTTGCGATTCGGCGCTGTGTCGCTTTAACTGACAATTGCGCGGTCGTGCGACGTTGTACCCAAACGAAATTTGCGTCCTTTTTTTCCCACAAATAGAGCTTTCTTTTGGTGGTATTTGATCACCGCTGCGTAATTTCTGATCGCCGCTATAAACAAAAGAAGAGCAACAATTTTGCAAAAAAACCCAAATTTCTTACTTTTTCCTAAAATACAAATCCAAAAAAAAAATATAAAAAAACATTTTTTTTCACCGTTTTTGGCCGATTTATATTCTTCCTCATATTTGCGATAAAAAAATCGCAATCGGCGTTTATTGATTGGTTTGCGCAAAAGTGGTCGCGTTTACGGATGATGAGAATTCATTTTTAGGGTTTTTAATTTTTTTTTATTTTTTACTAATAATGGCGGCGATCTGCGATTTTTTGCGGTACTGCGATATTTCAGCTGACATGTCGGACCATTTTGACACTTTTTTGGGACCATTGGCATTTATACAGCGATCAGTGCTATAAAAATGCACTGATTACTGTGTAAATGCCATTGGCAGTGAAGGGGTTAACCTGCAGGGGGCGCTCTAAGGGTTAACTGTGTTCCCTGGGCATGTTCTTACTGTATGGGGGCTTGCCTATCTGGGGAAGGGAAGTGGTCACAGCCTTCGTATACAGGAAGGCTGTGATCACAGCCCTTCCCCCTCACACAGAGCGGAGGTCCGTGTTTACATACACGGACCTCCGCTCACTCGCTCCGGGGGGGCCATCGCGGGTAGCCGGCGGCAATTGAAGCCGCCGCACCCGCTCCCTGGCCTCCCTGGACACAGTGAGTGCGCGGGCGCGCCTCCGGCGGCGCGTGCGCGCTCACTAAACTCGTTCCCGCAGCCGCCGTCATATGACGGCGATTTGCGGGAACAAGCCACTTTGCCGCCGTCAGATGCCGATCGGCGGTCGGCAAGTGGTTAAGCAGACCACTCCCCAATGCTCTTTGTCGGTTCCATTGCGCGATACTCACCCCCCCTTTCCCCCTTTTCAGGGCACTTCTCAGCACATTCCTCTTCATAATCATCCGTTACTTGGGTATGCCCCCTTTTCTTGGCATACCGACCAGACGGCCAAGGCACACCTAAGGTCTATGTTATGTTGTAAGTCTTGTCGCGTGTTTATGTGATCCATATTTGTCTTGGTCGTAGGGCTACGACTATATATATATATATATATATATATATATATATATATATATATATAGTCAGGTCCATAAATATTGGGACATCCACACAATTCTAATCTTTTTGGCTCTATACACCACCACAATGGATTTTAAATGAAACGAACACGATGTGCTTTGACTGCAGACTTTCAGCTTTAATTTGAGGGTATTTACATCCAAATCAGGCAAACCGCGTAGGAATTACAACAGTTTGTATATGTGCCTCCCACTTTTTAAGGGACCAAAAGTAATGGGACAGATTAACAATCATAAATCAAACTTTCGCTTTTTAACACTTGGTTGCAAATCCTTTGCAGTCAATTACAACCTGTAGTTTGGAACACATAGACATTACCAGACGCTGGGTTTCATCCCTGGTGATGCTCTGCCAGGCCTCTACTGCAACTGTCTTCAGTTCCTGCTTGTTCTTGAGGCATTTTCCCTTCAGTTTTGTCTTCAGCAAGTGAAATGCATGCTCAATCGGATTCAGGTCAGGTGATTGACTTGGCCATTGCATAAAATTCCACTTCTTTCCCTTAAAAAAACTCTTTGATTGCTTTTGCAGTATGCTTGGGGTCATTGTCCTTCTGCACTGTGAAGCGCCGTCCAATGAGTTCTGAAGCATTTGGCTGAATATGAGCAGATAATATTGCCTGAAACACTTCAGAATTGATCTTGCTGCTTTTGTCAGCACTCACATCATCAATAAATACAAGAGAACCAGTTGCATTGGCAGCCATACATGCCCACACCATGACAATACCACCCCCATGCTTCACTGATGAGGTGGTATGCCTTGGATCATGAGCAGTTCCTTTCCTTCTCCATACTCTTCTCTTCCCATCACTCTGGTACAAGTTGATCTTGATCTCATCTGTCCATAGGATGCTGTTCCAGAACTGTGAAGGTTTTTTTAGATGTTGTTTGGCAAACTCTAATCTGGCCTTCCTGTTTTTGAGGCTAACCAATGGTTTACATCTTGGGGTGAACCGTCTGTATTCACTCTGGTGAAGTCTTCTCTTGATTGTTGACTTTGACACACATACACCTACCTCCTGGAGAGTGTTCTTGATCTGGCCAACTGTTGTCAAGGGTGTTTTCTTCACCAGGGAAAGAATTCTTCGGTCACCCACCACAGTTGTTTTCCGTGGTCTTCCAGGTCTTTTGGTGTTGCTGACCGGTGCATTCTTTCTTTTTAAGGATGTTCCAAACAGTTGATTTGGCCACACCTAATGTTTTTGCTATCTCTCTGATGGGTTTGTTTTGTTTTTTAAGCCTAATGATGGTTTGCTTCACTGATAGTGACTAGTGTTGAGCGAACCCGGACTGTAACGTTCGGGTCCGTACCGAACTTTAGGGTGTCCGTGGCACGGACCCGGACCCGGACATTTCAAAAATCGTTCGGGTTCGGTCCGGGGTTCTGCTATTTTACTCCACGTGTTGAGAAGCTGCAGGGCAGCCAATCAACAAGTGTTTCACTGGTTTGCCCTTAGAAGCCATCACAGCCATGCCTACTAATGGCATGGCTGTGATTGGCCGGTGCATCATGTGACCCAGCCTCTTTATAAGCTGGAGTCACAGTGCTGCAGTCACATGCTCCTTGGGTTAGTATAGGGAAAGGTAGCTGACGGCGTGAGGGACAGATTTTAGCCATTTTAAGACCTGATCCTGCATCCTGAGATAGATTACTTTACTACTGCTGTCTGTGCTGTTGCTCTGAGGACAGATAGCAGAAATTAGAGATTTCACATACCGCTGCTTTGAGTT
>BLSH010057596.1:5900-22038 GCA_018402905.1 Glandirana rugosa
ATTTATTTTGCTTTTTACTTTGTATTTTTGCACTGTTCTTTTTTTAAAAAAAATGTATCACTTTTATTCCTATTACAAGAAATGTAAACATTCCTTGTAATAGAAAAAAGCATGACAGGTCCTCTTAAATATGAGATCTGGGGTCAAAAAGACCTCACACCTCATATTTACAGTAAAATGCAAAAAAAAAAAAAAAATCTGAAATAAATGACAGCCCAAAAAAAAAAAGGGTCCTTTTAGACCGTTGGATGGACGTGACTTCTAACATCTCTTCCGCCCCGCCGTGTTATGGAGCCGCTTGGCGCTATTAAGTATAGAAAAAAAAAAGAGCCGGGAATTACATTTAAAAGCTGACAGTGACAGTTAGCGTTGGCAAGTGAGGGAGCCAGTCTGTATAGACTGCCCCCTCACTATATGTACTGCTCTTCACCTCTCTTGCCTTTCTCTGCCCCAACCCCCCCCCCCCCCGCCAAATGACAGCTCCAGAAGATAAAGAAAAAAAGACCTGGCAATTAGATTTAAAAGCTGACAGTGACAGTCAGCGCCGGCAAGTGGGGGGGCCTGTCTGTACTGCTCCCTCACTATATGTACTGCTATACTGCTCACCAGCCTTTCTCCGCCACAAACCCCTAAGCCCCTAACAACTAATGCAAAAACTGACCATTTGTCAGTTTACATCCATTTTTCATCCAATCCATTTTTTTTGACAAAAATGAAATATAGGGCTTTCATCCATTCAAAAATGAATGTTGATGGAAGCGGATGAAAATAGATGATCATCAGTTGTCATCAGTTTTCCCATAGAGTTGCATTGATGTCTGTTTTTCATCCATCAACAGATGGATGAAAAATGGACGAATGGTCTGTATGTGTGAAAGGGGCCTAACAGGTTTGAATTTTCAGTTTCAATACATTTTTATTCAAATGTTTGTAAACATACCTGACAACAACCACAATTTCAATAGGGATCTGTAAACAGGTGTGCTGTATCAGTACAGTGCTCTACAGTAAAGAACCCCCTTGTATCAATTTAATCATGCTTTAAGAGCTAACATAAAAAAGATAGAATTTTAGAAAAGCAATGAAAGAAAAAGAAGGGAATCTTAGAGATATGAGAGGTAGTCCAGGGGGTTCAATTATCCAGCACTACGTGCTGAATTTTTTTCTCTTATGTATAATTGTATGTTGGCACAATTTATCCTACACTTCATTCCTACTACCCTATCCTTGTTTATGAGACATGAGAGGTAAGATATGGGGGAGGGTCAGTGGGGGGAATATGTCAGGGGTGGACTTAAGTCTTCCTTTGGCTGAACAGGATAGATTTAGTTTGATGGGTCAGTTAGATGGTCAAGAGGAATTTATCAAAGTCCCCCGTAGGTAATGTTTAATCCAGGGATTCCAAACCCCTTTCAATTTTTTCTGTTGAGGGTTGTAGACATCTTTTCAGATGAGGGGTTATAGACCATGCTTTGGTTAAGACTTGCTTGGAAAGTAGGGGGGTGAAAATGGGTAGCTGTACACTGTTTAGGCTTCAATTTTAGGAGGGCTTCCTTAGAAAATTTCGGGACACCTTTCACCAAAAGAGAATGTAGAGCATCTGATACACCCCGCTACAAAATCTCCTAATGTAGGGACAGGCCCACCATGTATGAAAAAGTGTACCTGGGGTTTGGCATAATCCTGAAAACCAAAGGGGTGAATTTTGACAGTCTTTCTAGAATCATATATGAGCACATAAGCTTAATATTAGATTATATAGCTATGGCACTTATGAAGCTGTGAGAATTTAAGGGGCTGCCTCATGGAAAACAAAAAAAGGTGTGAGGTCTTTTAGTTGCAATGGAATTGCACAGATCCTTCTCTTCTAACGTCCCTCGCTAGTGCTCTTGACTTCTCCTCTTCTTAGTGTGCTACCATAGGAAGCCATTCCTATGGTGGCACACCTGCAGGCTCGATCCCGACCTCCACTGTGTGTGCCCATAGACAGAGCTCAGCTCTGCCCCCGCTCTGTTGCCCCGCTGCCTCAGCAAAGCCTGTGAGAGTCAGGAGAGCAGCTACAGATAGGCACAGCACTGGATCAAGTGAGGGCTTGAGTAAGTATAAGGGGGGTCAGGGGGAAATATTATTATTTAAACATTTTTTACCTTAATGCAAAGAATGCATTAAGGTAAAACATGTTTAGCCTTTAGAACCACTTTAAGCATAGAAACATTTCCATAAGGGAGAAGAGATCCATCAATTTCAGGACACTAGCATAAAAACAGAGGTGTCACGGGGTAAGATTACAGGGCTATGCCCAAGGGGTGTGTCCAAAAGCTTTCCCAGTTTCTAATCCCCTGAAGGTAGCAGCCTATAACCCAATATCTATGAATATTCAGCCTGTGTCCTGAACTACACAATTAAGATAAAAACATTGTTAACAGTTTTTTCAGTTTGCCAAGTTAGCTATTGCTTCAAGGTCCTCAAACAAAAATATCAACATTACCATAACATATTCAGACTACTGGCAAAATAAAATATTCTTGGAGCACCAACATTTTAGATCATAGAATCAGCCTGATAAAGGGTCCGAGACACCTTAAAAGTTTCTGATCCAGTGCAATGTCCCTGGAAGTTTAAGGCCTCATACACACGGGCATTATTAACGCTGTGTTTTTTAGCTGTTTTTACAGGTTAAGAACGCCACACCATGTTATTCAATGGCCTCATATACACGTTGACATTATTGAGCTGTAGATGGCGTCGGCATTCTTAAGATGTAAATCTAACACAGGACCTGTGCTTTCCGAAGCTGCAGCGTTAGAGCGTTTTTGACACTGAGCCAGCAACACGCTCAATAACGCTTATTCGCCGTAGCAACGTTAACTAGCGTTTTTACCGCTGGCGGTTTATGTTTTAAAATGTCCAAAAATAGCAGAGGGATGTCTTATTAAACAAAACGTGACTTAGCGCTGATGCTCAACAACGCGCATTAACGCCAATGCAAAACGCTGATGAAATTGAGTTTTTAATGCCGATTTTTTTTCCTGGCGTCGGTACCGACATTAACACTCGTTTTTACAAAACGCCCGTGTATATGAGGCCTGAAGCTTCAATATTTAGAGCTCAATTGCAGCCCCCCTCCCTCAGTACTCCTCCCTACCCCTTAAATGCCCCCCAGTAAGTAATTTATTTTTTTTTATACTTACCTTTTTCAGGTACAGCTTGACACAGCAAAATGTTCTTATGTGTGCTGAACCATTCTGACTATTTTTAACCATTTTTTGCCCCTGCTTCATTAACCTATCAAACACATGAAAGACAAGACATATCTAGACATCCTATTCATTCTTGATTTTATAACTTATGAAAACATACTATTCCATCACTTGTCTTAATATTGGTATGGCCAAACTATGGTATATTTTTTTCCTAGATGTCCTATCTGTGTAACATAGCTTTTTACTTTAGGTTATTTAATCATATGCAAGTATTTTTTTAAAATAATGCAAATGTTTACAGCATATCTCAAACAAAAACCAATTAGTAGGGCTTACTGCTATCTGAATTATTGAAGAACTCTGCCCAAACCTCATCTGGTTGAGCATGATGGAAGTAGCAGAGTATTTTGATGCATATACATGAGTATTATACAACTTTTTGTCTTACCTTGCATGTTCGATAAGCAGGTGCAGAACAACATTATTAGGAGGAGTTAGTTAAACATGTTTGGAGTAAGAGTGCTTGGTCCCATTCACTATGTATACGACTACCTTAAGGTTTAAATAAAACTAAACTATAAGCCTTCCATCTTCTTCAGGTAATTCCATATAGCAGAACACTTCTAGAAGAAGTCAGTCCATGTATCTATTTCCTTATTTATCAGAGATTTATTTGTCCATGGTCCTCTGTAACAGTGGTTCTCAACCTCAGTCCTCAAGTACCCCCAATGGGCCATGTTTTGGGAACTTCCTTTAGATAAAATAGCTCTTATCAATACCATGCCATTGATATTGATTTAAAGCAGCTGTGCAAAGTAAAGGAAAACCTGTAAACATGGCCTGTTGGGGGTACTGGAAGACTGAGGTTGAGAACCACCACGCTATAGAATAAGAGCTTAGTAGGAAGACAGGGACACAGATCCTATGACCCTTGTAGTGCTCCTTTTCATAACTTGAACCACTGGTTTACTGGAGTTGCAGGTCAGGTTCAACAGTTATAGCTGACTAAAATGCTTTGCTAAAAAAGAAAAACATTTAAAACATGTAACAGATTCATTCTGCTTTGCACTTTTATTAAAAGACATTTTTCTCCAAACATATTCAAGCTTCCTGATTAATTCAGCACCCTTAATATTCCTCACTGACTACACTGCAGTCACTAAATTAAACAACTGTAACTCTGCCATCAAACTAAAGAATAGATGAGCCCAAGCAGTCATGAGGAAAAATTACTTCACATATTTAATTTATATCATAGAAACTAGGTTGAAAAATTGACTGTTCTTTCAACATTCCTATCTAACTGTTATTTTTAAACTTGATTGAACACGGAGAGAATAATATATTTCTAGTCGATTTTCCTTAAATATTCAGTAATAAAGATTGCAATTCCCACTGTAAATCACTAAAGTCTAATACACATCTTTCTTGAATTCATACATTACAAAACAAGTTTCCAAGACCTGGGAACTAACTTCCGGTTCCGGCGCCGCATGAAGTAGCTGCTCTTCTCCTTAGCTCCCGCTTCACAGCTGAAAATCTGCCTCTAAAGCCAGCCTGGGACCCCGCTACTGCCCGCAAACACCCGGCCAGACATTCCCCACAGTTCATCCACTAAAATGGAACGCTTTTTGGAAAAAAGCGGCCCGCGAGTACCGCCGGCCATCCCGCAAATTGAGGCCAGGGATGTAGCCAGGGATGTAGGCAGCGAGACAGACGCGCCGGACATGGAGGTGAGTGGTGCCCCCTCCCACAAAAGTCAGGGAGCTCGAAAAACATGCTAGGATCACCCAAGCAGTGGCTACGATCCTGGCCCCCACCATCACAGCCACTGTGGAGAAGGCTGTAAATGCAGGCATGCTCCTGATTAAAAGGGAGCTGGGGGAACATGCCTCATGCCTATCTGAGGCAAAACACAGAAGAGGAAGAACTCTATCAGGCCCAGGCTATGGAGCAGGCTCAAGACAAGACAAACCAGTATGTCCTCCAGAAATTGGACAACTTAGAAAATAGGTTGAGAAGGAGCAATCTGAGATTTGTCTGTGTGCCTGAATCTATGCAAGCATCTGCTCTACCTGAGTTCTGAGATCCCTAAATCACTTGGCTTGCCCAGACCTTGCACAGTTCAAAGGGTCATGGGGGCCTACTACTCTGACCATACCACCCCACATACTATTATTGCCAAATTTCTCAACTACGCAGACAAAGCAGCTATTCTGCAACAATGCAGAGAAGGCAAACAACTGCAGATCGACGGAATAAAAATCCTAATTTTTGCAGATTATACCTTGGAAGTCTTTAAGAAGAGAAAAGCCTTCCAACCCTTTTGCTCAGCTCTGCATCAACAACAAATTAAATTCACCCTGGCGTTCCCTGCAGTACTTTGCCTGCGAGCAATCAACAGAGATCAACTCACCTTTCAAGACCCTAAGGAAGCAGAGAAATACTTACGCTCCATCCACTCAGGCTCTCATCCCAACTTCACTCCTAAGGCTACTCCAATTCCTAGACCTTTGGACCAGCGCAGCCCAAGCAAAGCCTCACCTAAACGCCTCAAGTCCTCTTGATCCTATCAACTGTCATGAGCCACACTGACTCCCTGGTAAGGTAATACTCTTTCAGCGTTGATGGGTAATACCTATGAAGTTCTATTTATGTATTAGTAGTTTCTCTATACTACCTGACAATCACCAAGCAATATCCAATGGGTTTTGTGATATGCTATAGCATTTTTTCTGTAAATCTTGATTGTCACCTGTTCTCATACACATTCTTTTCTTTTCCCCCATGGGCTCAAAAAGTGGTAGTTTTTAATCCTCCCATATCGTTACTCAAAGTCTCCTACCTCTACACACATCATCCAGGCTAATACCTATTCAGCCTGTAGTGCCGATGTATGGGAGCTGCTTCTCTACCATGAACCCATGCGGAAAAAAAAAGAAGACCTTCAAATGTTTAGTTACTAGGTTTATTGCTATAAATCCTTTGCAATTGCTCTGCCCCCTACACCCACCCCCTCTCACCTCTCTTGTTCCACCTGCATTTGTCCCACCATCTTTCTAACATTTTCAAGGGTCTCGCCATACTATACCCCTGCTTACATTTCTCCACATCAGTTGGGTTCACCCCTATGGTAAAAATACAAGCCCCAAAACGCCTCATTAAAAAACCAGATGAAAATGATTTCATGGAATTTAAAGGGTTTTAGATCCCCCATAAAGAGACTCAAGATACTACAACACCTTAAAAGATTGAAAACAGATATTGCCCTACTCCAGGAAACCCATCTGACGCACCCTGACTTTCATTGCTTAAAAAAATGATGGGTAGGGGCGGTGTTGGGTTCTGATGCAATTGGCCGCAAAGCCATGGCTGTCATATTGATTCACAAACAGGGGTATCCCATCCATTAGGGTGCACGGGCGCTGCCCCCCTGTCCTCGCCATCCCCTCTATGCCATGGATAGATTCATGCATAGCATGAATCTATCCATGGCTGCCCCTGACAAACCTCCCTATTCATGCGGCCGGACCCTTTGAGGAGCCAGCCGCATGAATTACCGTGGTGGGGGGTGTCTATGAAGCATCTCATTAGAGCCATAGGCTCTAATAGGCTTAAATAAAGTGTGGCTTGTGGCACAGAGCATGCCGCCACAAGCCCTTAGAAAGGCAAATGAACATTTGCCTTTCTAACACTGAGCCACTCTCCGCCAATCAGGTAGCGCCTATATGTTACCGGTTTCCCGATTGGCGGTCCTTTTAGACGCCATTCTCGGAGGAGGAGAGGGAAGCCTCTGAAGTACGCACAGCATGCTCCCCGCTCGCTGGACTCTGTTCGCTGCCCGCTCCTAGATGGGGTAAGTGCAGGACTTTGATGTCTGGACTGCCCTGGGGGTAGTACTGTCAGTGCCATGGGGGAGTAGATGGATACTGATACCCTTCCGGTGATGCTGCATTGCTGCATATACTCCTCTAGTGATATGCTATATACTCCTGTGGTGATATGCTATATACTCCTCTGCGTGATACTGTATATACCCCTGTGGTGATATGCTATATACTCCTCTGAGTGATACTGTATATACCCCTGTGGTGACATGCTAAACACTCCTCTGATACTGTATATACCCCTGTGGTGATATGCTATATACTCCTCTGAGTGATACTGTATATACCCCAGTGGTGATATGCTATATACTCCTCTGAGTGATACTGTATATACACCGGTGGTGATATGCTATATACTCCTCTGAGTGATACGGTATATACCCCAGTGGTTATATGCTATATACTCCTCTGAGTGATACTGTATAGACCCTGGTGGTGATATGCTATATACTCCTCTGAGTGATACTGTATATACCCCGGTGGTGATATGCTACATACTCCACTGAGTGATAATGTATATACCCCCCTGGTGATATTCTATATACTCCTCTGGTGATATGCTATACTCCTCTGGTGATATGCTATATAGTGATACTGTATATAACCCTGTGATAATATGCTATATAATCCTCAGGTGATACTGTATATACTCCTCTGGTGATGCTGTATATTCCCCTCTGGTGATGCTGCAGATATTCCTCTGGTGTTGCTGTATATACTCCTCTGGTGATGCTTTATATAACCCTCTGGTGATACTGTATATACTCCTATCTGGTGATGCTGTATATACCCCTATCTGGTGATGCTGTATATACTCCTATCTGGCGATGCTGTATACCCTATCTAGTGATGCTGGGCTGTATACTCCTGACACTGTATACTGCATATACAGACTGATTTTAGTGTTGGGTTTAGTAACACTTTAACAATTCTATTGGAGCACATTTTCTAAGTGAGCAGAAAGTGATAATTATCTCAAGTGGAAAAGGTGAAGAAATGTTTCATTTGCAGACCCAAGGGAAATTGAGAAAATATTTTGCTTGTATATGATTTGATTTCAGTAAACGCAGTTTCTCCTTTTAACCACTTGCCAACCGACTTCTGCAGATATACTGCTGCAAGGTGGCTCGGCTGCACAGTCCGCCGGGGGAGCGCGTTTGCAGGTCCGGCGGACTTGATGTCCGCTGGCCACCCGTGATCGCGGTACTGAGAGGCAGAATGGGGATCTGTCTATGTAAACAAGGCGGATCCCCGTTCTGACAGGGGACAACACTCTGTGTTGTCCCAGTAAGCCCATCCCCCACCCAGTTAGAAAACACCCAGGGAACACAGTTAACCCCTTGATCACCCCCTAGTGTTAACCCCTTCCCTGCCAGTGTCATTTATACATTGATTGGTACATTTTTTTTATCACTGATCACTGTATTGGTGTCACTGGTCCCCAAAAAGTGTCATTTAGGGTAAGATATGTCCGCCGCAATGTCACAGTCCTGCTAAAAATTGCAGATTGCCGCCATTACCAGTAAAAACAATAAAAAAAGTCCCTAAATCTATCCCCTATTTTGTAGACGCTATAAATTTTGCGCAAACCAATCAATATATATATATATATACGCTTATTGGGATTTTTTTTTTTTTTTACCAAAAATATGTGGCAAAATACATATTGGTCTAAACTGATGTAAAAATTAGATTTCTTTTACAATGGTTTTTTGGATGTGTATTATAGCAGAAAGTAAAACATTTTGTTTTTGTTTTTTCAAAATTGTCACTCTTTTTTCGTTTATAACGCAAAAAATAAAAACTGCAGAGGTGATCAAAAGAAAGCTCTATTTGTGTGGGAAAAAAGGACATACATTTTTGTTTGGGTACAACGTTGCATGCCCGCGCATTTGTCAGTTAAAGTGATTTTTTTTATTTTTTTAAAAAGAACAGTGTACAAATGAAAAGTAAAAAGCAAAATAAATAATTAAAAAAAAAAAAATTTAAATCGCCCCGTCCCGCCGAGCTCGTGTGCAGAAGCGATCGCATACGTAAATCCCGCCCACATATGAAAACGGTGTGCAAACCACACATGTGAGGTATCACCGCGATCTTTAGAGCGAGAGCAATAATTCTAGCACTAGACCTCCTCTGTAGCTCGCAACTGCTAACCTGTAGAATTTTTTAAATGTCGCCAATGGAGGTTTTTAAGCTGCAAAGTTTGTCGCCATTCCGCGAGCGGACGCAATTTTGAAGCATGACATGTTGGGTATCATTTTACTCGGCGTAACATTATCTTTCATAATATGAAAAAAAATTGGCCTAACTTTACTGTTTTCTTATTTTTTAACTAAAAAAAACTGAATTTATTAAAAAAAAAGCACGCTTGGAAGACCGCTGCGCAAATACGGTGTGACATAAAGTTTTGCAATGACTGCCATTTTATTCTCTAGGGTGTTAGAAAAAAAATATATATATAATGTTTGTGGGCTCTAAGTAATTTTATAGCAACAAAAAAATGATTTTAATTTGTAAACAACGAACCCAAAAAACAGCCTCCTAACGGAAGGGGTTAAGGGGATAAATCCTTCCGGGCCTGAAGTGGTTAAATAAAGAACCATCATCAGATGAAAAATAGTTTGCTAAATCCCCAGGGGTCCCTTTGCATATATTACTTGTCCACATTAAAATGAGCAGTTAATGTAAAATACATTTTTTTATCATTTCTAACTGTATCTCCATCCTCCCTGTAGCCTAAAAATATTGGCATTAACATTAGGGGGAATTACAGCCAGCACTGATCCCCATCCTCTCTCTATTAGTGGAAACCAAAAAGTATATATGGGACTTTAGATGCACATTCTAGGGTATATTGAACACCGAAATATATAAAAATATAACAATTTTATATATTTTATAAGTCGGTGTTAAATACACCCTAGAATGTACATCTAACGTCCCATATATACTTTTTGGTTTACAATGCTTGACTCTGGGTACGGTACTTTCTTAGGGTAAACCTTACATTATACTTTATCCCCACACCCTACATTTTTGACTATCCATTTCGCACCTGAAAAGGTGAACAGGGATGCTGTGAACCGCGGCTGCAGCATACGTGAACCCAGCCTTAGTCTTCTCAGACATGAGTATTTTATTAACTTTTGTCACACCATTTATTTCAAACCACTTCCTAAAGTGAATCTTGTGAGCTCATATCATCCTCCCAGGCTCATTTCCAGGACTTCTTCAGAGCCTATGTAACTCTCCAGCTCAATTTATTCAGCTTTGCCCACCTACCTTAAAGAGGAAGTAAACCCAGATGGGGTTTACTTTCTCTACATTCCCCTGCAAAAAAGATGCATAATGGGCTACTATGCATCGCCACTTACATGCAAACAAAGCCTGCAACGTCCAGTACTGTCCCCTATGCTGGCAGCGTCCATCTTCTGACCCTCTTCCTTCTGGGGCTGCGATCTCTGGCTCTGTGACTGGCCGGAGTCATGTGACGTCACTCGCGGAAGCCGCCAGTTACGGCACGAGCACAGTGAAGAAACGGCACGGAGGCCATTTCTTCACTGCGCATGGTTCGAAATGATGTTGGCATAGCTAATACACTGCATATCTCCTGAACTGTACAGGTTTAGGAGATATGCAGGGAAATTACAGGTAAGCCTTATTATATGCTTACCTGTAGGTGAAAGTGGTTGTCGTGAGTTGATAACCACTATAAAGCAATCCCGGACATCTCGACTCTTTAAGGAAACCTTAACCTTGACTTACCTTTTCTACCCCTTGGCCCTCTCTTTTGGAATGTAAGTTCTCATACACAGTAACCTCTTAACTTTCATGTCCTAAATTGTATTGTAACTGTACTGTTTTGCTTTTTATACTAAAGTTCTGTGCACACTTTTGCAACTTTATACATCCTGAATAGTAATAATAATAATAATAATCAGCTACCAAAAACACTGCATGCATTTTGTAACTTTTCTATCCAGCCTATTGCTGGTTAGTAGTAATTATGTGGGATTACTGGACAGAGAGAAATATTTTAATGGAAATTATTACTTTCTTTTAATAGTCATCATTTTTGTTATTAATATTTTTATATGCATTCAATAAATAAATATATATTTAAAAAAATAATAATAATTAAAATTAAAAAAAAACAACTATGTATGGAATCCTTTAAAAAAATGACTGGAAAGAAAACTCTGTTAGAGCTGTGGTGTGAAGGGTTTTTGCTTTCAGCATATCACACAGTTTGTTGTGTTGTCAGGTGTAGCGTTAATCATTAGGCTGCATTAAGTCAAGCCCACACTTGGGTATTGTGTAGGCAGGAAAATCACATTTTGCAGTCACTAAGATAGGCTGGTGAGAAATGAAGCAGAGAAGCTGCAGGAATTATTGAAAAACAACAGGGCTTGTTTACTAACCAGAGAGTACATTTAGTTTAGTGAAAGTTCAGTGCATTCAATCTAGTGCATTGATTTATTTTTTCCAACATGGAATAACCATTTTCCCTATCACTTGTACTATGGGCAAACTGCAGAGACCACCATGCAGATAAATCAATGATTTTACCACACTCATGCTGGATTGAATCTGTCTAATGAGTCAGTTACAGGGGACGCACTTTTTCCAGTTGTTCATATGTTTATATTGCCTACCTCCCTGTGTTATCACCTGGGTCAATAGGCCTGGGAAATTGGAATTTGAATTCCTTTACCTAACTCCCTATATTAACAAGGACCCCTGTTAGGGTTGCCACCTCATCCCTTTATTCCCGAACATATATGAATCACACAGGTTCTGAGGTTAATTCAATGCAGGCACCAAGGCATCAAGTGAGTTTAATTTCCAATTTAATCGGCCTCAGAACCTGTGTAATTAATATGTGTTCGGGTTTAAAGGTATGAGATGGCAACTCTAACCCCTGTCTGTTTTTACATATTACTCTATGCAACGACACAAACTACATTGCTGGTAAGAGTGTACTGAAGTGCAGTAAAACTGTATTCTAAATATGCCCATGACTATGCATACTAGGCCTCCTCCCTACCTCTGAGGATGAGAAATGCCTGTCACATTTCTACAGGAATAATTTTTCACAGCTAGAATGCAAGTTGCTAAAACTTGGTTCACCCCCAACCCACCAACAGTGGATCGCGGCTATTAACAACACCCTTCCTTATAAAAAGGTGCTGTATATGCATAGAAGCTAAGGATAGGCTCGGGCGTGTTCGCAAGTGCAGGTGCCCGAGCCCACCGGGAAGTGAACCCTGCACTGCACCAATCACAGGCAGTGAGACATTCCCCGATGCACAGCTGCAGCGATCGGGGAATGTCTCACTGCCTCTTATTAGCGCAGTGCAGGGATCACTTCCCGGCAGGCTCGGGCACACGCCCGAGCCCATCCTTAATAGAGGCTGTCACAATAAATACCGTAAAATCAGATGGTTGGAAGAGGCTTCCACCTGTACCGAAACAGAATAATTTCCTATAACATGCCACCACACCCCAGCACTGATATGTTTCCCTCTCTAAGTGTTATCCAAACATACAGAACATGGTTTTTGTTGTTTACATGCATTGGCAAACGTGGTGATCTTCTCCTACTATTATTTCTAATATGATGTGTACTTTATTATGTTCTGCTTGATATCATAATGTTTATGCTAACCCCTAAAAATCAGGATGTTCATCTCTGTAAGACCTTGTCAATGTACTTGTTCTTTTTGCTTGTAGTGCATTTTGCACTTATTGTGTGCACAAATCCTTTTATATATGTGTAGCCGATGGCACCCTTAGGGGTGGCTGGTTGTCGTGGTTCACCTGATCACACTGCCCTCAATCACACTTTTCCGCACATCCGAAGACACAGAACAGGATGGCACAGGTTTCTCCATTAGGGCATTTGAACCTGGATGGGGTAGGGATGATTATGGGATGCCCAAGAATTGAACAGTTATTTACATAGGACCGCTATATACACCTCCTTATATACACTCTCCATCTTCCTCCAGCACAACACTTGCTCCTCACAGGTGAGACCTGGAAGGATATTTATCAGGCCTCCAAAACATCTCTTCAGGCCTAGCTAGCACATGGTGAGGCCCAGGGATGTTGCTAGGTTGGAAAAAGACCAGGGGCTCCAGCCCGAAGAAATGTGGCGCGCAAAGCATGGGTGTGGTCTAAACAAACTAGTGGGTGTGGCTTAAATGGGTGTGGTTTTATGTAGTGTGGCTCATGTCTGAGATGACCGAGGAATGGGAGAAAGAAGAAAGAAAGAGATAGTGAGGGAAGGAAAGAGAAATGAAGGAAGGAAAGTCGGGAGGGAGGGACAGCAGGCCCAGGTCCTACACCACAATAGCAATATGTGTATTCCAGAAAGTTTAACAATCAGCAGATAAAGATACTCCAAACACCCGGTGTTAGTGCTTCAATCATCCCAGCACCATGGCTGTTATGATGTCAGGATGATTGAAACACATTATTTCTATTATTACATTGTAATATAAAATGAAATAGTTCAACTCACCAATATGCTGAATCAGTGGGAGCCCCGAGCGTGTCACTTGCCACTGTCGCCTGCTACCAGATGCCATCAGGTGTTCCCAGCGGAGTCCCTCCTTCCATCAGGTGCCCCCATCGGAGTCCCTCCTTCCATCAGGGGCCCCCAGCGGAGTCCCTCCTTCCATCAGGTGCCCCCTGCGGAGTTCCTCCTTACATAACAAGTGCTCCCCAGCGGAGTGTCCCTCCTTACACAGGTGTCCCCAGCGGAGTGTCCCTCCTTACACAGGTGTCCCCCAGTGGTGTGTGTCTCTCCTTACACAGGTGCCCGCCAGCGGAATGTCCCTCCTTACACTGGTGTCCCCCAGCAGTGTGTCCCTCCTTACACAGGTGTCCCCCAGCTGAGTGTCCCTCCTTACACAGGTGCCCCCCAGTGGTGTGTGTCCCTCCTTACACAGGTGTCCCCCAGCGGCGTGTCCTTCCTTACACAGGTGTCCCCCTGCGGTGAGTGTCCCTCCTTACACAGGTGTCCCCCAGCAGTGTGTCCCTTCTTACACAGGTGTCCCCCAGGGGTGTGTGTCCCTCACCATAATGCAGAATCAGTGGGAGCCCCGAGCGTGTCACTTGCCACTGTCACCTGCTACCAAACGCCATCAGGTGTTCCCAGAGGAGTCTCTCCTTCCATCAGGTGCCCCCAGCGGAGTTCCTCCTTACATCACAGGTGTCCCCCAACGGAGTGTCCCTCCTTACACAGGTGTCCCCCAGTGGAGTGTCCCTCCTTATACAGGTGTCCCCCAGCCGTGTGTGTCCCTCCTTACACAGGTGTCCCCCAGCGGAATGTCCCTCCTTACACAGGTGTCCCCCCAGCGGTGTGTCCCTCCTTACACAGGTGTCCCCCAGCGGAGTGTCCCTCCTTACACAGGTGTCCCCCAGCAGTGTGTCCCTCCTTACACAGGTGTCCCCCAGCTGAGTGCCCCTCCTTACACAGGTGCCCCCTAGTGGTGTGTGTCCCTCCTTACACAGGTGTCCCCCAGCGGCGTGTCCTTCCTTACACAGGTGTCCCCCAGCAGTGTGTGTTCCTCCTTACACAGGTGTCTCCCTGTGGTGAGTGTCCCTTCTTACACAGGTGTCCCCCAGCATTGTGTCCCTTCTTACACAGTTGTCCCCCAGGGGTGTGTGTCCCTCACCATAATGCAGAATCAGTGGGAGCCCCAAGCATGTCACTTGCCACTGTCGCCTGCTACCAGATGCCATCAGGTGTTCCCAGAGGAGTCCCTCCTTCCATCAGGTGGCCCCAGTGGAGTGTCCCTCCTTACACAGGTGTCCCCCAGCGGTATGTGTCCCTCCTTACACAGGTGTCCCCCAGTGGAATGTCCCTCCGTACACAGGTGTCCCCCAGCGGTGTGTCCCTCCTTACACAGGTGTCCCCCAGCGGAGTGTCCCTCCTTACACAGGTGTCCCCCAGCGGAGTGTCTCTCCTTACACAGGTGTCCCCAGCGGTGTGTCCCTCCTTACACAGGTGTCCCCCAGTGGTGTGTCCCTCCTTACACAGGTGTCCCCCAGCGGTGTTGGTCCCTCCTTACACAGGTGTCTCCCAGCGGTGAGTGTCCCTCCTTACACAGGTGTCCCCCAGTGGTGTGTACCTTCTTACACAGGTGTCCCCCAGCGGTGTGTGTACCTCCTTACACAGGTGTCCCCCAGCGGTATGTCCCTCCTTACACAGGTGTCCCCCAGTGGGCCAGTGGTATGTCCTGGAGAGAGGAGATCTGGGGGGGCAGTGAGAGATGCTCCCCGCCAGGCGGAAGAGCAGTGATGCTGTGCGGGCAGAGAAAGATGATGTAATCTCTGCTCGCCTGCCCTGCTCGTTCTCGGCTCCCTTCTGCGGGCCATTCGTGGCTCTGTAAAGCCACCCACCTGTGGCTCTGTCAAGCTGCCTGCTCGTGGCTCTGTCAAGCAGCTCGCTCGCGTCTCTGTCAAGCGGGCGTGCGACTTTACAGAGCTGCGGATCCGCCATTAGGGACCCCTTGGGACACTCGGGGCTGTGGGTGTGACATTCGGGGCTGCAGCTCTGATAGCCACCCCCTGGCGACGCCCCTGGTGAGGCCTGCTGTAGTTGAAACAGGACCTCCGGACTGCCCATTACAGGCAGAGGCTAATAACCTCCATAGTGTAGCAAAATACTCTGTGCTAGCCAGTGACTACTACTTCCAGCCCATCTTCCTCCAGCCCTGCCAGCTCTCCCAGCTGCAACAGCCTTCTCCACTACCACAGCAACATCAAAGTCCCACACTGGCCTCTGCATCCTTCCCAGACTCTCACCCCAATCTGCTCCGGCATGCCTCCTCCAGTATCCCAGGGTATGTTGCTCACTGACTCCTGACACTTGTAGTTCCACACTGAAGATTTCTCCCAATAGTGCTCTCTCCTGTTCTCCATTACGCTCTGCCTTGTGATTCCCACCAGGATCTCACTCCTCCTAGCTACAACTGAGCACTCCAGGCCTAGGGTCACCCCCCCCCCCAGACTGGGAGCTTCCCCTAGGCCACCACA
>BLSH010057596.1:25537-37186 GCA_018402905.1 Glandirana rugosa
GGTGGGATCAGTGGCGGTGGTGGTGAGGGGGTGGGATAATTGGCGGTGGTAGTGAGGGGGGTGGGATCAGTGGTGGCGAGAGGGGGGTGGGATCAGTGGTAGTGGTGAGGGGGGTGGGATCAGTGGCGGTGGTGGTGAGGGGTGTGGAATCAGTGGTGGCGGTGAGGGGGATGGGATCAGTGGCAGTGAGGGGGTGGTGAGGGGGTGGGATCAGTGGTGGTAGCAGTGAGGGGTGTGGAATCAGTGGCAGTGGTTGTGCCTCTTACTGATCCCATCCCCCCACCACCGATCTCATCCCTATCCCCCCATCACCTGTTGTACAGGTGAAAGGGGGGTAGGGATGAGATCTGTGGTGATGGTGGGGGGTATCAGCAAGAGGCAGAGGTAGTGGAGGGTGGGATTGTTGCACTAACAATTTTCACTTACTTTGTCAGTCGATTCCTTCCCCTTCATTATTCCCGTGCCTCCAGGGATACTCCTGTGTCATGGGGTCTCCTGCAGAGGGGAGAGCTCCTCCTCCTTCACTCTATTGGTGTCAGCTGGTCAACTGACTTTTTCTTCCAGCGTAAGCCTCCCTCTCCAGAGATAGCCGCCTTTCTTCATTGGCAAGCGGGCATCCACCCCCCCCCTCCTCTGCAGAACAAAGGGAGAATGGGCGGGCCACTGGGAGTGCAGAACAGTGGCCATGTGGGCAGGCCCCTGGGAGTTCAGAATGGTGGCCAGGCCCCTGGCAGTGTAGAGCGGCGGGCAGGCCCTTGCCAGCGATTGCAGGGCCCAGTCGCAATAGCAACTACTGCGACTGTGATCATTCCGCCACTGGACAGAGGCATGGAGGTTTTTAGTAAGCTGTCCCATCCAGTCCTTTCAGTCCTTTACAGGTTCCCTTTTTCTGCCAGAAATAGAGGGTGAATGAAGTATTTATTGTTAACTAATGGTGACTCTGAGCAGCAGCAGCAACTGCTGCTATAGGTGGCACGGTATGTAAGGTGACAGTTCTACAAGCACTAGAATGTAAGTTCAAATCTAGAAGGCTGCCTTCCTAATTGTTATCCACTACCTATAGCATTGTCATAATGGAAATGTAAGGATATCAAGGCGGGCCCCCTAGCTTTTTAGGAACCTAACAGAGTTTATAAAATACAGGCATATTGAACTCCTCAACTTTCATATACTCCTGTTCATTTTTATCCACAAGAAATGCCCATTCGCATTTCTGATGTCCCGTTTCATTTTACTTATCCATAAAGGTCCTCATCATATTATCTGACCCTCTTCCAAAAGCTTCTCCAAAATCCTTATCCTCATGTTCATAGTTACTGTTTACTGCCAGTAAATAATTCATGGAGCATCTCTGTAATGTTTCAGCCAACAGTAGAGATCAGATTTTTGAGTTTTCCTTTTCTGTTATCAGAGGCTAGCTGATCTTTAAAGCTGAACTCTGAGCAAAAAGGTATAATTTGAATATATTCCTCAGTAGGCACAAGGTATATAAATCCTTTGTGTGCACCAAATACCTTCAAAATTCCAGATACTCCTCTGTCAGCGTAGCAATGACATTTTCAGTCTGTGCAGAGGACAGGACTTTAGAAGAGATGCAGCAGGCCTCACTAATTACAGGCTGCCTGTAAAGACCACAGTAGCTGGCAGAGACAAGACAAGTCATCCTGCACAAGGTGAGAGAGCAGCGGTGACTGGTCTTTATTACAGGAAGCTCCTGCACAGAGGTATTTAAACTGTATTTGCTACAATATATAACTATCCTGCTTGTCAAAGAACTTGATTGTGTTTCTCCCTGGACCACAAGTAAAAACAAGTTTCTAGGGAACAACAGCAGCATTTTACGATTTACATAGTGGTCAACGCTCCTAAAACTATAATCTCTGGGTGTCAGGGGTAGAGGAGGGCAGATTAGTGTCTTCATTTCATCTTCTGTTGTGGGGAATGTTCACTTGTTTCCCCAGTATACATTGTAAATTGTGTCTGCAGTTATTGTGGGGAATTGCCTAGGCAAAGTTCCCTGCACAGTTTTGCACTGGGGGAGTATGCTTTTGTTCTTGTATATTGTATTTTCTTAGAATCATTACAGTTATTTTAAAGTATTTATTCTGAATGTATTGGTGCTGCGCAATAACTTGCAAGATAAGCTGTTGTAATTCTGTCTTTAAAGTGTATTTCCACATTTGCTGTCAAATTTTAGAAAATCCCAATATATGTTTATGCGTTTCCATTCACACAACATACCTAAAAACAAAAATGAAGCACTTGAAGACCAGACATTTTTCTGACACTTCTCACATACTGTACATGTAAAAATCTGCATTTATTGCTAAAAAATTACTTAGAACCCCCAAACATTATATTTTTTTTAAAGCAAAGACCCTAGAGAATAAATGGTGAGTGTTGCAATTTGTTATGTCACATTGTATTTGTGCAGCGGTATTTCAAAAGCAATTATTTTGTTAAATACACTTGAATAGAATGTAATGCACAAAAGCACAATATAATACCCAGTTGTTTGGTAAAATATAAAAGATGATGTTATGCCAAGTAAATAGATACCAAACATGTCATTCATTAAAATTGCACACATGCAATAGCGACAAATTAGGTATATATTATATTATCCATAGGCAACACTTTAAAAGCCTTTACAGGTTGCCACTTTAGATTTACATAGGAGGCCTTGGGCTAGAATTATTACTCTTGATCTGATGTGTTACCTCATATGTCTGGTGCAATTGCTGTTTACTTACAATACTGGACCAATGTGTGAGTTCACCTTTGTGTGCAAGCATGGGAGGGAACGAGGGCGCTTTCATTTTTATTTGCATTTTATTTATTTATTTTTTTATTGATACATGGTACACCTCCCTAGTGACAGCAATAGGCAGTGACAGGTCCTCTTTACTGAGACATCTTGGGTCTATTAGGCCCCAGATGTCTCCTCTGCCCTTAAAAGCTTTGGATCAAACCAAGATCATTTTTTTTGTAATGGTTTGTTTACAACCAGCGAAAATGGAGGTGACTAAATACTCATTGCTTCCAGCTTCTTAGACAATAGAAATGATTGGGGCGATTCCAGTCCCCAATCAGCTCTATGGTAAGCCGGTGGAACCACTGGCTGCAATCCTGAATTCTTCAGTGGGACATGAGGTGCAGAAGGTGATGGGAGGGGAGGAAACCACCCCACCTCTTGTAAAATCAATCCAGCAGTTATTTAGCCACTAGGGTTTCTTTTACAAGAAGGAGCTTCACCAGTTGTAAAAAAGATACCATGCTGCAGGCATCATCCCACTATAAGCACTCAAAGTCAAGTGGTTAAAAAATATATATATTTCTTACCAGATGCTTCTGAGGGGAAGGCCTCATGGCAGATTACTGACATTTCTGGACAATCTCACAGTGTCTCTGTCCCCACTCAGACTGGGAACTCACTGAACTATCCCTCATTAACCACTTCTCACTGGCTGCACGCGCATATGCAACCTCTCGGCGGGTGGGCCCAATGCTGTGTGGTCGCATATATGTAACCAGCATTGGAGTGTCATTCAAAATGAATTGGAATCAACATATTGAAGCTATTGCTTGTGCTACATCATACTAGAGTGTGCAGTGGGTAAAAGAGCCCTTAAACTTACATGTATTGGTTGATTTGAAGCAAGCACAGCACAAATTAACAAAGGTAACAAAAAAAAATGGGAGATTCACATTAGTGTGCCTTGTCAAAGGTTTCTTCTCTAAGTAAGGAATTATCTTTGCTGCATTAAACAGATAGACTTCATTGACAAACCACAGCCTTTACACAGCAGTATGCATTTTTGAGTGGGCTTGCTACAATGTAAAGGAATAGTTCAGAGTGCAGATAGCACTACAAAGATGCCCCACATTTTAAGCATGCACAGTGCAATAAAAATAAAAAAGGGTACAACAAAAAAAGGAAGGAGAGCATAGCCACATGACCTGTCAAAATTGTGTGACTGACTTTTCCGAATCACTGAGTTCTCTTTGCTCGATTAAGTGGATAGAGCTCCCTGGCATACCGCAGGACCTACATGGGGGTCTGCATCAATGAGCAGTCAATTACAGGTCACAATGTGGCATTTTATGATATATAGCAGTAATATATATAAATAGGCCCCATAGCCATATTTTAATTTTACTAGCACATGTTTTTCCATTTCATGCTAAAAAAAACTATTTAATCTAGCCATGACAATATCTGTACTATTTTTTCTTTACTAATATTAGTTCCAGGATTATCTGGCTGGCTCCCAACATTACAACCGCAAATTAATTTAGAAATTTGCCAATACAATATATCACTGGAACACAAGTTAGTTGTGTGCTTCCTGGGTGTTTTTCAATGTCCAGTATTACACAGCTTTATCTGTCAACAGTACCCAACAGTAAATTGTGTTTGCTATAAACATAATAAGTAAAGCATATTTAAACTTGTTCTATATTAAGACTAATTGCACTTGTATTGTTTATAGGCTAGAATCAATAACAAGCTTCTGGCTATCTTTATTTTCCGTATCAACTAATATTGATTTGCAAGAGTGAGTGAGTGGAAACCTAAACACACAATGTCATGAAGGGGAGAAATGATTTAATTTTGTATACAAAATAATAGGTTTGTTGCTCTAACATACTACACTTTTCACAAGATGAATCATACAATCTAAAGCTGCGTTCCTTTTATGATACAATAACAAAATATATGTTTGCTGTGCCCTATCACCTACTTGTCATGTTTAATTTTCACTTATGTTTATACTACATTTGCTGAGCATTTTTCATTTACAATATGTAACTTCCATTAGGAAATGTGAACTTCTTTTCAGCTGTGAGCAACTTGTGACCTTTCTTTTATTCAAAGGCTTCTAGATCTGTCTTCGGCTTTAAATATGTTTGATTAAATAACAGGTTTGGCATGCAGTTTCAATGTTTTCTTTAAATATACCTTTGTTTATCCTGACAGATAAATGTACATAGCTCACAGTATGCTGAAAATAAGAATAAAGATTAACACGATAATTAATTACAGCTGTAAGCTAACACTGGTTATTGCATGGAAGCATTGGCCTCCTCCACCCCAGTGCAATCTGAATTTCCAGATCAATATCAAAGCGCATATGATAAATGCTTACATAGACAAATTAGGTATAGTTAGGAGGGTTATTAGTTAGGAGTGAACAGAAAGTCCCCATCCCATTGCCAGAACACATCGCTGTATACTGTACAGTGGGGAAAATAATTATTTCATCCCCTGCAGATTTTGTACGTTTGCCCACTTGCAAATATATGAAGGGTCTATAATTTTTTATCATAGGTGTATTTTAAATGATAGAGGCAAAATATCTACCAAAAAATCCCCAAAAAATATGATATAAATTTTATAAATTGAGTTGCAGTTCCATGAGTCAAATACATATTTGATCCCCAAGCAAAACATGACTTAGTACTTTGTGGAGAAACCCTTTTTGGCAAGCACAGAGGTAAGATGTTTCTAGTAGTTAGTGTTTGCACACATCTCTGGAGAGATTTTGGTCCACTCTTTTTTACAGATCTTCTCTAAATCCGCTAAATCGCTTGGCAACTCAAAGTTTCATCTCTCTCCATAGATTTTCTATAGGATTAAGGTCTGGAGACTGGCTAAGCCACTCCATGACCTTAATGTGCCCCTTCTTAAGCCACTCCTTTGTTGCCTTAGCGGTATGTTTTGAGTCATTGTCATGCTGAAAGACCCATCCATGACCCATCTTCAGTGTCCTGGTTGAGGGAAGAAGGTTCTTATCCAAGATTTAACAATACATAGCTCCATCAATTGGCCCCTCAATGCAGCCTTTAGCAGAGAAACAGTCCCAAAGCATAATGTTTCTACCTCCATGCTTGACTGTAGGGATGGTGTCCTTAGGGTCATAGTCAGCATTTTTCTTCCTCCAAACATGGAAAGTCCCCCTCCTCAAGAAAGCATATGTGCAGTCATGCCAATGAACATCTAATTCATTCCGAGAAGGATTGGGAGAAAGTGCTGTGGTTAGAGGGGACCAAAATTGAGCTCTTTGGCATTAACTCGACTTGTCGTGTTTGGAGGAAGAAAAATGCTAACTATGACCCTAAGAACACCATCCCTACAGTCAAGCACAGAGGTGGAAATATGATGCTTTGGGGCTGTTTCTCTGCTAAAGGTACAGACCGACTTTGCCGCATTGAGATACCAAAAGACAGGGCCACATACAGCATTGTAAAATCTTAGATGATAACCTTTCTTCCCTTAGCCAGAACACTGAGGATGGGTCATGGATGGGTCTTCCAGCATGACAAGTACCCAAAACATACTGCCAAGGCAACAAAGGAGTGGCTGAAAAAGAATCACATTAAGGTCATGGAGTGGCCTAATCAGTCTCCAGATATTAATCCTATAGAACATTTATAGAGGGAGCTGAAACTTCAAATTGCCAAGAAACCTTAAGGATTTAGAGAACATCTGTAAAGAAAAGTGGACCAAAATCCCTCCTGAGATGTGTGCAAACCTGGTCGCCAACTACAGGAAACGTCTTACCTTTGTGCTTGCTACAAGGGTTTCTCCCCCACGTCATGTTTTGTGTGTGCAAGAGATACAGGGATAAATGGCCCTGTCTATAAGATCTACTAATGAGTGTCTACTCTAGTACAGAAATAATTTATAAATAACCAAATAAATATTGTAAGTGAATTAGTATGCAAAAAAAGTTCAGTTAGTACACATAAAAATTATTAATCTCTATAAAGTGCTACATGCCAAACGGTGCAAAAAAAAAAAACATATGGCGAATAGTAATCCAGCTTATAAATCTATCAAAAATTCATGGAAAAGTGCAAATGTCCAAAAAATAAATTCATATAGAAGAATCATATTTAAAAATGCAAAATAAAAATAATTCATATGAAAAAGTTCATATAAATAAATATTGTGCCAAAGTTTCAATTCTTCAAAGTGACTTGTCCAATAATCACACAGATTCTTGTATAGAAAGCTGTGGGTTCACATGTGCTCCCCGCATGTGTCCTCACTCACCAGAAAACGGCACCCTTGCAGGGCTAAACCTCATATATACAGACTGTTCAGTGTCCTGGTCTCCAATGTGGATCTCTCCTCAGCTCCAAAATTAATTCTCCATGTAGGTGCATATAGAAGGATGGGAGGAGATACTCATAGCATAATCCAGTATTAAGTAGTTTTATTAAATCCAAGAAGTGTATAAAGCAAGCTTCAAAACAATGAGACTGGTGCACTCTATAAGCACATACGTTACAACCAAATAACTTCCTCTTGTCTGGGATGGTTTGCATTCCACAGACAGTAAGTAAGTGACGTATCAATATACCAAAGGCCCCGACTTAGGTGTTTTGTCATAGGACACCGTCTGACCGCTTCAACATAAAGTCCCATTTCTTCCCCTCCCTCTGAATGCCTCTTTCTGAAGTTTCACTGAAAAACAATTTGCCCGAAAGGGATACTTCTTGCTGTGCTCTCATTTAGAAAACCCACAGTGCTCTGGGAATCTTTTGTGTTATTTTTTTAAAAAATTTCTCTGTAGAAATATAAAACAATTTAGGGGGTGTGGACCACAGGGAAGTTTTCTCCATGCATGGTGGCTGTGTCCTGTAGCTAGAAAAGTTTGGCTACAAGTGTTTCATCTGATCTCTGATCTTTTGGACTCCTAGATTCCCTTCTTGACCCAGCAAGCTCTGCTAAACCTTACACATCGACTTTAAATTTCTCTTCCACATTCCGACATTAGCGAAAGCAAATAATTGCAAAAGCCTGTAAATAACCCATTCTCTCCCTAATCGAAACGAAAAATGGAATCAACTCAGTCATGCTCCATGAGAAAATTGAAGTCAAATTGATAGGCAGCATTAATAAATCAGGCCATCTGGCAACTCTGGAACTCTAAATTTCTCCCTACTTGTTTTAACAAAGAGCCCTCTAGAACCTGAGAGGTGGGTATTACATTCTTCTTCCCTCATTCCCTCAAACCCCCCCATTTTTTTTCTCTCCCTTCCCCTCTTTATGCCCCCCTTCCCCTTCTTTTTCCCTTTATTCATTCCACGGAAGTTGCCCCTGTGTCCCTGTCACCATAGGTTGTAAATGGTGATTTCACCTACAGTATATATTTTCACTAACCCTAGTTTAATTTCCCTACCCAAATGACGGTCTGATCAATGTTCATTAATTAATCTTCAAAATATGTACGCTAACCTTAACTTCTGATTCATTTTCACTTACTATTATTACTTTGTAAAATTCAATAAACATATTGAAGAAGAAAAAAAAAAACAAAATCAAAAATTAAAAGCTCAAAAAATATATATTTTATGATTAAAAAATATAAAATATAGCAATGGCTTTAAGTGGCTTTAAATCTTTTTGAGACATGCCTACAGCAAGTATAGGGATCAAGTATTCTGACTTTACTCAAGCTTTCTAAACTGTATGCTACTTCCAGGTAAGTAACAACATATTAATGCCACAGACAGAAGCATTAGTTTTCTTTTAAGTGATAAAGTTTATATGCATTAGAATCCATTGTGTACTGGTATGACTTTAGCTGAGTGAATTCTGATTTAGGTTGATATAGGGCACTGCCCTTAAAAATGAGCATCCTACTTAGTAAAAGATGAGAAATGACAACGAGCAACTGCAGAAAAACACTGTTTTTTATATAGAGATATAATGGGACAAGGTTTTTGATGGGATGCAGTGTGCAGCAACAGAAATGCCTTCACTGCAGTATACTGTGGTGTGTTTGCGTAGCCAAAACTGTTTTTGTTAGTTTTGGAAAGAGTAGAGAAGGGTTACATGTCTGTCAGTTTATGTCTTACTGTCTGTATCCTCTTGGGGAGATTTATCTTCATTTGATTGAGAGGAAATGCCCACAAAGTGTCTGTTGTAACTGGAACAAAAGCCCCAAATTGTAAGATTTCACCCCACCTCTTTCCCTGATGACAACTGTAAAATGCTGGATTTCCCATCACTTTCTGTCTTGGTGTCATCTGCCACCAGGACAAGAATAATACAATAAATCTAGCTAACAGGGAAGCAGATAACGATAAAAGCTTAAATGAATTTAACCCTTCCCTCACCCTATTCAAAACAAACAAAAAGTTTAGCCTATACATTCACTTTAACTATGAACACAAGTGGGCTGAATGTATCCAAAAATAAAATAAAGCGTATAAAAGCTGGCTTCAGATGCCATCCAAGAAATGATTGCTTTTAAGATGTTGGGTTTAAGGATGGGGGAGGGATACAGGACAACCGGGCAACTGCATAGAACATATATGGTCATCAATGGCAACTATATAGACTATATATGGAATCTTGTTCTGGATGAGAGATGGGGGGGCACATAGATGACTGCTTTATTCTAACTAACAAGGGCCCTCTGTTGCTCTGCACTAGACTATCAATTGGGCGAACTGCAACTGATGTCAAAACACAGCCCTAAAATTGTCACAACAAAACCAGGCATCAGAAGTAAAATATGACTTCTTTGGGTGGGTACAGATCAATTTTAAGTATTTTACAATCATATGGTCATTTGATATCAATTTTATGGTAAAAGGTGAGTGGAAAGATGTGTGAGGTAACACAACAACCTCCAAAGTTTGGGAACTAGGTAGTGGTCATAAACAACACATAATCTACACACTAATATCTGAACTGCTGCCAAACACACACACACACATTACAGGCTCCTGAGAGACCTTGCTTTTGACAGCTTCGGTCAGTACACTCTGTGCTTAAGCGGATTAGCAAACAGGCTTCACAGACCATCCATACTGCCATACTGCTAAGCCAGGCAATACTCTTATAAAGTTAGCACAAACACTTACTCAATCCCTTACTGCCAGCCACCACTAGAGGGTCTCCCCCAAATCTAGATGGCTGGACACACACAGGCAGATGTAAATCTCACATACAATCTTGTGCACTCCAATGCTTATGTGGCAGGTAAATGGCACGCACAAACTTCTGAGATTTCTCAAGCTTTCCTGTGAGCCACAACCCTATGCAGTTACCTTTCCCATTACCCCCCCCCCCCACACACACACACACACTCACACACACCAGACATAGAGATCCACAGATCCCTGGCTAGAAATGTGATTTGTCTTCATGCAATCAATCAGATTGGCTATCTTATTCTCTGCCAGCCATGTGCTGCAACTACATGGAACACATTAGAGCAGCCATGTGACGCAATCTCAAATACAGTAGATTAGCAACGACTTACAGCCTAGCTTATAGGTACCGATGATGTGTGAATTCTTTAGAGTAATCAAAAAACAGCTTATTAATTTATATTTAGTATCCTTAGACATGCAATGCATAGAAAAGGTTACAAAAAGTTGCTAATTACAAGTTAGAAATGCTGTTTCCAGGGTAGATGGAAAGCTTGGACACACCCCCGTAAAACAATGGGACCCCTCAGGTATAACCAAGATTTTATTTCAGATTGCCCTTGTTATACATCATAGATCAAAATGGGGGACAACCCCTCAGATTATCCAATGTAACAAAAAAAGGGGCTAGCTGTGGCCTATTATCTAATTTGTTTAACCACTTAAGGACCGCCCCATGTACATGTACTGTGGCAGGGCAGCCCTTAAGTGCAAAATCACATACCTGTACATGATACCTGTTATTGGCTCTGGGGCGGGTATGCGTGCACCACCGGAGACAATCTGCCGCAGTGTGGAATCGCGTGATGGCCACCGGGACCCACGGATTGTTTGTAGGAGAGGCAGAACGGCGGTCTGCCTATGTAATCAAGGCAGACCGCCATTCTGACAGAAAGGAAGAGAGAGATCTTGTCTGCCTACTTATCAGGAACAACTGATGTCTCTCTTCCTCCAGTCAATCCATACCCCACACAGTTATAAATCACTCCCTAGGAGTACACTTAACCCTTTGCTTGACCCTGATGTTAACCCCTTCCCTGCCAGTGTCATTTATACAGTAACAGTTCCTTTTTTTTTAGCACTGATCACTATATTGGTGTCACTGGTCCTCAAAAAGTGTCACTTTAGTGTCAGATTTGTTCACCACAATGTCACAGTCCCGCTAAAAATCACTGATTGCCGCCATTAGTAAAAACAATAAAGAAAATAAAAGGTCCATAAATCTATCCCAGGGGCGTGGCCTGACGCATGGAGTGAGCGGACGCGACTTCTCCCAGCTCCCGCACGGATCGCCTCATAGACGGCTTTTAGCACGGCAACCACAAACGGAAATCAGCCACACGAAAAGGGGGGGTAATGGTAAGCAACACCGACTAAAGGCAAACACCAACGGCACGATTTTCGGCAGATACTCCGCTAGGCACGCCCTCGACCCTCTTCAGCGCAGGCGAGTGAGGTACGCAGTCCGGTGCGGGGACCCTATCTAAATACCTGGAAAATAAAAGAAATAACAAAAATGATTACCGCCGTTAGTCACTAAAAATCGCCCTGACACTGTAACACCACTTGTTTAGACTGTGATTTCACTGTGAAAAACTCCTGGTCACTGTGGTTATATCACTAGTCACGATTTTTTTTTCCTTGACAATGACATATTTACTGTGACCGTCCCTTCCCCAATTGTAGTCCCAGTTC
>BLSH010057596.1:39437-50243 GCA_018402905.1 Glandirana rugosa
TAGAAATTTTTTTATTTAGCTCGAAGGGAGTATCTATAGCACTACATGTATCCTTCTCTCCAGAGATTCTGGATTCGCTGATTGACCCATTAGGAAGATTTATTTTTTTAAAGATAAAATACTTTCAAACTATATATACAATTGTTAATGTTTATTTCCCCAACCAGGATCAGCTTGGATTCCTCCTCTTGGTGACTTCTAAACTTCTAAAGTTCGGTACCACAAACATCCTCATGGGCGGAGACTTGAACTGTGCCCTGATACCTCGGTTGGACACATCGTCCGGTAAGTCTTCTCTCTCCCCAGCCTCTCTGACCAAGATACGTGCGATATTGGCAGACCTTTCCTTGGTAGATGTCTGGCGGGTTCTGAACCCGACAGGCAGAGATTACTCCTACTATTCTCCTGCACACTCATTATACAGTAGAATAGATTATATCCTCATCTCCCAGACTCTCCTAGATTACCAACCTAATGCCTCCATTGGTATGACATTATGGTCTGACCATGCACCAGTACACCTCTCCATGGGTTCCCCGCCTCCTCGTAGGCATGGATACACATGGAGACTGAACGATAACTTACTACGCGATTCAGTCTGTACCCAGAGCACATCTCAAGCCATTAGGGACTTCATATCCGATCACGCTTCTGACGATACATCACCTCTTATGAAATGGGAAGCTCTTAAATGTGTTCTGAGTGGTACCCTCATACAACAAGGCGCAAGACTCAAAAAGATGAGATCAGCCAAAATATCTGCTCTTTTCTCCAAGATCTCTGCACTAGAGGCTACGCATAAACATACTCTTGATAATGAAACTCTCATTGACCTTTCAAATGCTCGCAGAGATCTTTTGAGGCTCCTCTCAGAACGCTCTCTAATAGCTAGGGATAAAGGCAGGGCTATGCACTATTCCCAAGCCAACAAACCTGGCAAACATCTTGCCCGCACGCTTCAACCTAGAGGAACTAGGGCTTCAATTCCCTTCTTACAGTCCCCAACAAAGGGTAAAATTTTCAAGAATACGGACATAGCGGAAGAATTTCGCTCTTATTATCAGACCTTATATAATCTCCCACAAACTGCCCCGACACAAGACAACACTTCTACATCACTAGGTCATATAGACTTGCTTACATACATCCAAGATACAGCGTTACCCGTCATACCACCAGTAGAAGTGGAAGCTTTAGAAGCGCCCCTTACCACCTCAGACCTCAGGGATCAAAACTTTGAAGAACGGGAAAAGTCCGGGACCAGACGGATTTTCAGCCCGCTTCTTTAAAACCTTTGCACATCAACTTGCACCATTGTTAGCCTCTGCCTTCAACTTAAGGGCTCAGATAGCTGTTATTCCTAAACCGGGAAAGGATCCGTCTTTATGTAGCAACTATAGGCCCATCTCATTACTAAACATAGACCTTAAACTTTACACCAAAATGTTGGCCAATCGATCATCCCCCTTATTACCTTCCCTCATACATGGGGATCAAGTGGGGTTTGTCCCTGGCCGTGAAGCCAGGGACAACACCCCAAAAACCCTTCATCTTATATCTTATGCGCAGAAACATGATATACCTACTTGCCTCTTATCGTGTGACGCGGAAAAGGCATTTGATCGGGTTAGCTGGCCATTTCTGCGACACACCTTAGAACAAATTGGTCTAGGCCCGATCATGATCCGACGAATTATGGCGGCATATTCATCACCCACAGCTACAGTCCTTGTTAACGGTATCCAATCCCCTCCACTGACTATCGCGAATGGCACCAGGCAGGGATGTCCTTTATCACCCCTGCTATTCGCATTGATAATTGAACACTTGGCCCAAGCTTTGAGAGCAAACCCGTCAATTCATGGTATATCCACCGCTTCAACTAACAATAAACTTGCTCTATATGCAGATGACCTCTTGTTATATGTCACACAACCCCTAATCAGTATACCCACCATACTACAGGAGATACGCAGATTTGGGTGTTACAGTAACTACCAGCTTAATCTATCTAAGACCGAAGCCCTTAACATATCTCTCCCTCAACACACGCTTTCTTTACTTCAATCTAACTTCCAGTTTCAATGAAAACAGAAAGCAATAACCTACTTAGGTACTGCAATACCTCGACATTACAATGACATTTACTCTCTCAATTACAGCCCACTCCTGACCAAAATTAGACGATCACTAGAATCCCGACCAGACACCAAACTGTCCTGGTTCGGGCGTATAAGTGTTGTGAAGATGGACATTTTACCAAAATTCCTCTATTTGTCTCAAACTCCCCCTATTACCCTCCCGATGGCGTTTTTTCGCACTCTTAGGACCCTGACAATTAATTACGTTTGGCAAGGGAAACACCCGAGACTCAAGCATCAACTTTTATCTCAACCCAAAATGAGAGGAGGGTTGGGCCTACCTGACTTTGACATATATCATTTGGCAGCTATACTTTCTAGACTTCTTGAATGGTTTCCACGACCACTTAACAAGCTGTCGGTTACTGTGGAGCAGGATACCTCCCCCGTGGACTTACGTGCCCTCCTTTGGGGTCATGCGACCACCTACAGACAATATCACACTTTATCTCCCTTGACCGTCTCCGCCCTACAGTTATGGTATAAGAGAAGAGACAAATACATCCTATCATCAGATCCTAGCCCTCTGTCCCCACTGTTTGACCACCCTGAAATCCCTGAAGGTATAGGGGCCCCTTCCTTCGCCGCGTATGATAGAAACTCCTGGCCCACAGCACGGAATTTTGTTCATCAGTCCACCGGAGAATTTTCGGAAGGACGCTCAGGGGAATCTGATAGACTCCCCTGGCTCACCAAATTCCATCTTGCTTCATTCTGTAGGACCTTACATGCTACTAAACAAGCTCATAGGAGTCTTCGGCTGTACGAACACTTATGCACATTATCCGAGGTCCCACGCCACTCGCTCTCTGAGATCTATAAAATAATTCAGTCCAATATCTACCCTGAACTGCCAGTGTATACTAAGGTCTGGTCAGAGTCGCTGGGGAGGGAGATATCGGACGTGGAGTGGCAGAAGTCCTTTCTGTTCACCCATAAATCGTCAATATCCAGTTACGCACAGGAGAAAAATTACAAAGTATTAACAAGATGGTATTATGTACCTACCTCTTTACACCGAATCTTCCCCTCATGTACAGATGTTTGTTGGAGGTGTCACCAAGAGAGGGGATCCTTTATGCACATCTGGTGGGAATGTCCACTTATAAAGCCTCTCTGGACTCAGATATTTCAAACCTATGCAGACATATATAGTGATCCTTTAACTCCTAGTCCCTCTATTGCCCTATTATCTATATTACCTGGCTCAGTCAAAACGCAAAAATCGAGACTATTACGTTTCTTTCTTACAGCAGGTAAGCAACTTATATCAAAATACTGGAAAATCTCCACCACCCCTCCCTACTCTAAATGGGTGGAAGAGGTAAATGGAATCATGCTGATGGAGGAACAGGTAGCCCAAGTACAAGATACATGGGACAAATTCAAACTATTATGGACTGCTATTATGGACTGTCTGGATTCATTATTCCACGTCTGACAAACTCAAACTTCAACTCACACAATCCTCCGCTCCAATTAGGTGAAGATTACATCCTATGGTAGACACGCTTAGATTTTTATTGCACTTCTATGGACTACCAGCTCAATGCATATGAGACTGGTCGAACCCCCCCCCCCTCTCACCTTTCGTGCCTCCTCTTTTGCTACTATCTATAGGCTCTCTCTCTATATATTTTGCCTGCTCTCCTTTTCATTCTATCTCAATCTTTCCTCCTTTGCCTTTTGTCTTTCTTTTTCTTCTCTTCTTTTTCTCTCTCTCTTTATTTGGTCTTGATAATTAATTGTGATACACCTCAGCATGTAAAATTGAACAGAATATTGCTATAAACCTGAACCATCGCTTTGGAGGTTTTCCTCCCCTTTTCCCTGGGCCCCTATATGGGACACAGGGCGAGGAGGACCCTAACAAACCCCACAAGACTTTTTATGATATATGCTTAGATTGCTGTCTACTTGTTGGATATCCTCCTGAACACAATTTGGTTATGTTCCAAGCAGTGACGGTCTCTCTGACGGCTGATATACTTGTAGAGTTTGATACACCTTAATACATCTATACATCGATATGTATTTATGCAATGACCATGACACCTGAAATGTTTTGTATATGATGAGGTGCACACTGATTATCCCTTATTGTGTTTATATAAGACGACAATATGTATCAAGATTTCTTTATTTCTTAATAAAAACATATTCAACCATAAATCTATCCCATAGTTTGTAGATGCTAGATGCTATAACTTTTGTGCAAACCAATCAATATATGCTTATTGGGATTTTTTTTAACAAAACTATGTAGCAGAAAACATATTGGCCTAAATTGATGAAGAAATTTGATTTTTTACATTTTTTTATTGGATATGTTTTATAGCAGAATGTAAAAAATATATTTTTTTCAAAATTGATGCTCTTTTTTGTTTATAGCTCAAGTAATAAAAACCACAGGGGTGATCAAATACCAACAAAAGAAAGCTCTATTTGTGGTAAAAAAAGGACATCAATTTTGTTTGGGTACAGACTTGCACGACCGCGCAATTGTCAGTAAAATAACGCAGTGCTGTATCGCAAAAAATGGCCTGGTTATTAAACCTTCCAGGGCTGAAGTGGTTAGGGTAAGATTTTTGTAATCACAATCTTCAAAAACTCATTACTTTTTTCAGTTATAAGTGAAGGATCTGGAAATAAGAGTAATGGGCTCAAATTTTGTTCTTCTATTTATATATTCCAACTTCTGATTCTCTATGCCTATCAGAACCAGTAGCACCATAAAAGGACCAAAAAATCTGTGGACACATTGCCCAATGTTACTGTTCAGTAAGGTGCTTAGGTTCGAATGGCACCCAACTGTAAATGCACATACCAATTAAACATTTGGCCCTTTGCACATTCTGAATTGACTTATGGACACTATTGTTAGAAGGCATGCATTTTAAACTAACCTTCACCTGGCTGAATCATGAAAAAAATGTTTATGACAATAACCAAAAGAAAAAAATATTCTCTACAAACCTACACACTCTTTTGGCTGTATCATGACATATATACAGTGTATGTACAGTACATACACTCACCAGCCACTTTATTAAGTACACCTTGCTAGTACCTGGTTGGACCTCATTTTGCCATTAGAACTATTCTTTGTGGCATAGATTCAACAAGGTGTTGGAAACATTCCTCAGAGATTTTGGTCATATTGACATGATAGCATCACACAGTTGCTGCAGATTTGTCGGCTGCACATCCATGATGCAACTCTCCCATGCCACTACATCCCAAAGGCGCTCTGTTGGATTGAGATGTGGTGACTGTGGAGGCCATTGGAGTTAAAGTACATTGAACTAATTGCCATATTCAAGAAATCCGTTTGAGATAATTTGAGCTTTGTAATATGGTGCATTATCCTGCTGGAAGTAGCCACCAGAAGATGCATACACTGTAGTCATAAAGGGATGGACATGGTCAGCAACAATACTAAGGTAGGCCATGGTGTTTAAACGATGCTCAATTTATTACTAAAGGGCTCAAAGTGTGCCAGGAAAATATCCCCCACACCATTACACCATGACCACCAGCCTGAGCCTTCGATACAAGGCAGGATGGATCCATGCTTTCATGTTGTTTGTATCCAATTCTAACCCTACCATCTGAATGTTGCAGCTGAAATTGATACTCATCAGACCAGGCAACATTTTTCCAATGTTCTATTGTCCAATTTTGGTGAGCCTGTGCAAATTGTAGCCTCCGTTGACAGGGCACTTGGTGTGGTCTTCGGCTGCTGTAGCCTATTTGCTTCAAGGTTCGATGTGTTGTGCATTTAAAGATGGTATTCTGCATACCTTGGTTGTAACAAGTGGTTATTTGAACTACTGTTGCCTATCATCTCAAACTAGTCATGAACAAGGCATTTTCATCCACATAACTGCCGCTCACTGAACATTTTCTCTTTTTTAGACCATTCTCTGTAAACCCGATAGATGTTTGTGCGTAAAAATTTGACGTCTTCCTGGGGCGCCAGGAAGACGTCAGTTGTGATGAAACGTAGGGTGGAGCTGCGCACTGACGTCACCACGCCCCACGGGTCCCCACGAAGGACAGGTGAATTGCTAATCTGCCGGCTTCTGTTTGCTTTTACATGGACTGTATACATGGATGCTTGTGAGTACCCTGTTCATTGCCTTTAATAAATGATTGTTATGTGGAATTACACTATGTGGATCCCTTCTCTTTTTCCATGCCATTAATGAGTTTGGGAGTTTTGTGTTGGAAGAATTTAGCGGATTTTTGGGAACCGGAAGTTCCTGTAGCCTAGGAGAGGTTTATCACTATGGTGACAACACATACCTCACAGAGGGTTGTATCTGCCTGCGCTGGTGACCTTAACTAGAAATAGTGGGTCCATTTAATTTGGTAAGAGTACCCCATCTTGTTTTCTTTTCCACTGGAGGTGTCACATAATGTTCAGTGGTGGAGGATCTAAGGAACCAGCGCAAGGTCCTGGTGTCTCTCTCTTCATTTTAGAAGTATCCTGGATTTTCCCCTCTCTGGCTGTGGGAACTTTTAACTTCACATCCCAAAAGACTTTTTTATAGTCAAATATCAACACTGGCTGCTGATGAACTTTGCTTTTTTACTAATTCACTTATATGCACGTTGGCACTTTATATAGTATAATACCAATCAATTTGTTATTGCACTTATGTATTATCACAATTTGTTTGTTTGATTAATGCTGTTTGTATGATTGAACTATATTAGTTCTTTTTTGCACTTTATATTAACTATTTAAGGATATGCACTTTATTTGTTAGCGCGACACAATTGGTAATATTTGATACACTGTGTTTTTATCGCATGGTCTGTCGCAGCTTGGTGATATCATGACTCTTAGAGCAGTATGAACCTACTTTTTAACCATTTTAAAATACTTAGACCAGCCAGACCAGCCAGAAAAACCATGCTACATTCAAAGTCACTTAAATCCACTTTCTTCCCCATTCTGATGCTCACTTTGAACTTCAGAAAGTCGTCTTCACCATGTTTAGATGCCTAAGTGCATTGAGTTGCTGCCATGTTATTGGCTGCTTAGCAATTTGTGTTACCAAGCAATTGAACAGGTGTACCTAATAAAGTGGCCAGTGAGTTTATATACCTGGATGCTGTGCAGCACTCTACTGTGTGATACTTGCCCAAGCATTGACTCTATCACAAAAAAATGAGTAGGTGTTAATATATAACGGAGTTATTAAAATGTTGCTACTATTACAACATTGTTGCAAACTGGATAAATATAAAATATACAATCATTATATATTATGCATCACAGTAGAATCGATTCTATTTTCATTAAAAATGAATTGCATATCTACATAATAAATGACAGGGTTTTTTTTAATTCTTAGAATCTAGTTAACATTGCAGAAAGGAAATCACAAAGCAGTTTCCTTGGAGAGCTTACAATTTATTAATTTGATAAGATAAAGCACAGGGAAGTAGTAGCTTGACAAAGGTCAAATCCATTCCCTTTCCACTGTGCTAGCACAGCTGAATCCTTTCATCTTCTCTGTTATATTTTATTTACAGCACTTTGACCTAAAGTTTCTATGTGCGGGGAATCGGATATGCTTAAAAGTTTTCTGCTCAAATCTGATAAAGTAATATGCTTTGCAAAATTGTAGTAGATGTTGTCTCTGTTGAACCTGTTGCCAAAAAATAATATAGCTACATAAATGTGTACAATTATTTAGTAATAATTGACAATTTAGGATAATTGTATAAACAATAAAACAAATTTAAAGGTGGTTAAATGTCAGCTATACTGCACAACTTTCCAGTCTCAAAGTCTTCCTTTTTTTACCAGAAAATCTGTGCCGCTCACTTACTTCTTTCTGCCCTCTCTGCCATTCAAAGGATTCATGCTATTATTGTCCCACAATGTATCACATTCTATGAATGAAGGAGGAGTAGTTGAATGTCAGAATCTCCTATGATTCTTCAAAGAATGTGATGCATTGTAGGCCATTATTGTGTGAGTTCTGTGATTGTTGAAGAGGGCAGAAGGGGGAGCAACTTTTCTCCATTGCAAAAGCTTCTGGTAGCCTTCACAGCACTGAAAGACAGCTTCTCAGGACAGTATCCAGTGGCTCTGAAGGAGCAGAGAGGATTTTTACCAGAAGCAGCCACTGGCAGGTAATAGGATACTGTCAGGGCTGGGCTCTTAGCAGCTCTCTTCTCTGTGCTCAGGCTGCTCAGCTGTCGATTAATTGTCAGCACTCATTGATTCCTCAGTGGCTCACCTAGTTATCATTATCTGCTAGTCAGTCCCACCTACAGCCAGCCCCTTCTAGCTATTTAAACTGCTTTGTTCATTCCTTTCCTGCCTTCGCCTGGTCAACATTTCTAGAGTTTCTCTGCTGTGTTCCTGTGAAAGACTTTGCCTGGCTGACATCCCTTTTGGTTCCCGATCTTGTTCTTCACTGATCTCTGATTTCCTGATTACTGGCTTGTCTGACTACCCACTTTGGCATCCTGTCCATGGCTTATGTTTTTACTACGTTTACTGATCTGTACCATTTTACCATTACATTAAAAGGTGTGATATTTACTGCATTTCTGTCTCAGTCTGATTCATGGTTCCTGACAGTTAGACACCAATACATATAACGAATATGCTTGGTGTTGCATCCCAAAAAAATGTAAATTTCAGCTTTAAAATGGCTGCCTTCCCAGGGCAGAAAAACCTTGTTTTGCATGGGTTATATGGGCACAGTTAAGCAGTAGACTTTTGTGGTTAGAACAAACAGAGGTGTATGCAGCAGCACTGTGTATATAAAGATGCTGAATATCAGACCATTCCTTTCCAGTCTTTTGTTGTTAATATTTTTCAGTTAGATTTTTGGGGGCAGGCAGTTCTAGTGCTGGGTAAGGTAAATATGCTGCAGAAGGTGTCAAGATACTGTAGACAGATTAGGTTGGAGGTTATAATAAGTTAGCATTTGGAACAAGGTTTAGGGAGATAAAGTTAAGTGTTAAAGCTGGAAGTTTGGAACTCAGAATTATGGGGTTAAACTATATCATGTATTGAGACTGTGATCAAGGTTAAAGTGTGCCTCTAGTCAAACATTTTTAATTTCGTTTTGGATAGAATAGGATATGGTTATAAGCCAGGTATTTTTTTTTAATATTTAATATGTTTTGCTTTTAGTGTCCCATAGGTCAGATTTCCATTTATTTCACATATTTCTTCAGTAGTACCAAAAATTGGCTTAATCTTATTGCATACGTCAAGGAGTGTTTGTTCTGCCATCAGTGGAAGAGAAGACTAGATTATTCCTGCCAGCATCAACATTGCTGAAGTGACAAGATAAATAGGCTTTGGATTGGAGGGTTGTATAGTAAATACCATATTAGGCTCTCTTTATCCCAGGTTCTATATCTGTTTTGCAGTTCTAGGTCTTGTCCTTAAATTTGCACCAGGGCCTAATTTACAGGAGCAAGGCTGCATAGGAAAACTCATTGAGTTAAAAAGAGTCACAAAAAGTGCCTAGTCCAGCCTTGAACCCATGGTGTCCTTGCATTCTATGCCGTCCCTGTAATTCTATCTCTGAACGGTCATTTGTGGGAAAGACAAATGCATGTCAAGCTGTAGCTGTTGGAAATTGTGTAGTTGTACAGTATTGTTCTCATTGTGCTAATAATAGACTGAGCTAAAATAGCCTATTTGTATTTTTATTGTCTTTCATCAATCAGACTACAGTAAACTAAAATATGATTGGTTCCTGCAGGTAACTGCACTTCACATATCAACCTTTTTCTTTTCTTGTTTAATCTTTTTTATAAACAAAAAAAAAAAAGCATACATAGCACCAATAATGTCAAGTTTACATGAGAGAATGGGCTGTTTATTCACTACAAGTACAATAATCAATACGCTATATCATACATCATAAGGGTACAGGAACATGAGGTTTATCTATTATGAAATCAAATGACAGCAGTTATAAGCCCCTGGAAGCGCATGAGGTATGCTTACATAGATAAAAAAGTGCAATGTAAACAGTTAATCCAAAGGGATTGAGGTGCAAAATATACATTAGAAACCCAAGTTTCATTCTACAAAGAAGGTAAAAAAAAAGAAAAAAAAGGAGAACGAAGAGGGACAAGAAGTGGGGGAAGGAAGGAGGTCAGCCACTCACACTAAATCAGAGTCACATCCATCAAAACTGAGCAGATCGCAGCTTGAGGAGAGAAGAGTCAAAGCCAGGTGGGAGAAAGTTATCCATTCAAGGTTGCTCAACTTTGAGGTGCTTAGGGATCATATCCATTAAAGTGGCCTCAATTTTACTATGTGTCATAGCTTGCATAATTCTGTTTTTGGTCTCCGGGGTATAAAGTGTCGGAGTCTTCCAAGCTTTTGCTCTCGCTTGTTGATTCGTGGAGTTTCAACTCGTTGGAACTTACCTATTGAAAGAGGGTGGACCGAAACTGAGAAGAGAGGAGTTCGACGCTAGACGAGTCAAAACTACCTACACTGAGACTAAATCACACTCACCGACTGGAGGAAGGAAGGGGGTGAAGAACAGGGAGAAGCAAGAGGAAAAAAAAGAAAAAAAAATGGAAGAAACATCTTACTTTGAACCCAAAGATTACATATAAAACGTGGAGTTAGGGAAACCTAATTGACAAATGTAACGTGAAAAAA
>BLSH010057596.1:67577-78647 GCA_018402905.1 Glandirana rugosa
TCATGGTAAACATATCTACACCATAAGCAATAATCGCCCTTAAACCTTTTTAAGACTAAGCCAAACAAGGTAAGTATATCTACGTCATAAGGAATTAAAACCTTTAAGCATTTAAGCCTATTTAAGTATAAGGAATGTAAGCGATTGTCCGTCTGTAAAAACTTTCCTTTAAAAAGCTCTATTTGTGGGAAAAAAAGGACGCAAATTTTGTTTGGGTACAACGTCGCACGACCGCGCAATTGTCAGTTAAACGACGCAGCGCCGAATCGCAAAAAGTGCTCTGGTCCTAAAGTGCACAATTCTTCCGGGGCTGAAGTGGTTAATAATAAATAATAATCATAAAAACTATAATAATAGTTATAAATGATTAAATGAGTTAGGTATTGGAATTTCCTTTCAAAAATGTCTGCCTGTTAGCGAATGTAAGGAATATGAATTTATCCGAATTTACGAATTTCCAAAATTAAGGAATACTGCATCTATATGAATGGAACAAACCGAATCAGAATTTTTCCAAATTCCCGCTAATAACGAATACCACATCTATACAAATGGTACTTGTACACCTGTCAGCATTCTCAATAAAATCTATTGTGAAAAAAAAAAACAAAAACAAATGGAACAAACCAAATTTTAATGTTTTCAAATTTCCAAATTACCAATAATAACAAATACCGCATCTATACGAATGGAACAAACCCAATTGGAATGTTTCCAAATTTACGAATTTACCCAAAATAACGGATCTCGATTATAACGAAAAATCCGAAAAACAAGGAAAAAAGGAAAAAAACAAACGTTTTTTTTGGCCGTGCACATGTCTACTTGTAAAGTCTTATAATGCATCACCTATGGATAACATAATTTCGTAGGTTTTGGCTGATCCACAGGCATGCACAGTTTTATAGTGTGACATATTTGGGATCAATTTACTTGGTGTAATAGCATTATACTTTACCAATCAATTGGGTATTATATTTTGTTTTTGTGCATTCAAACTCATTAAAGTGTATTTTTTTTGCATTTGAAAAACCACTGCACAAATACCGCGTGATATAAAAATATTGCAATACCCAACATTTTATTTTCTAGGGCCTCTGCTTTAAAAAATATATAATGTTTTGAGGGATCAAAGTAATTTTCTAGTAAAAAAATACTTATGTTTACATGTAAGAGAGAAGTGTCAGAATAGGCCTGGTCTAGTAGTTAAAGAATATTTCTTACCTTTTTTTAGCTGTTTGTTTGAAACAGGATGATATACAGGACACTATAGGCAGCTTCTATTACTTTGACTAGATGGCAATGTTCACATAAAGGAAAGGGATGGTTGGCACTCAGGATAACATTCAAAAAATAGTATTCCTTTATTGAAAAGACATTTACAGTGCTGTAAAAACATCCTACGCGTTTTGGACGTTAGTTCTTAGTCATGGCTGTGCAATGACTGTCAAAAAAGGAATGCTATTTTTGTGGTTGTCATCCTAAGTACCGACCATCCCATTCCTTATTCTGATACGTTGGAGGTGTTGGCAGCCTCGAGGTCTGAGCACCAGGCTGAGCTGTTATGTGGCAAGGTTGTAGCGCCTACTCTTCTGTTTTTCAGCAATGTACAGATAGGGGACACATGTGAGGGGCAGTTTTTTAAAAGTTCTTAAAAGGGTTAGTTAATTTTCATGAGAAAAAAAATAAAGCAAATTAAAAAAAAAATATATATATATATACAAATAAATTTACTGTTATTAAAAATGACCTATCCAATCTGCAGTGCTGTTATGTTCTGTAAGTTTGAATGAAATATAGCATTCTGGAGGTACAGGGTTGTTGTACGGAACACCTCCGGAAAAGTCATTTCCTGCAACAGAACTTTCATTTTTGGTGAGATGCTCCTAAAGGGTTAATCACATCTAAAGGGATGCAGACCTTGCAGCTTTCCTGATTAGATAACTGCAAGTAAACCAGTTGATCAATAATGAAAAAGTCACTCCCATTTAAAATCAGTATCCAAAAGAAATAAAAGAACAAAGCTATTTCTTCAGAGCAGAAACAAGTAACAATCTGCAACAAAGTTTGTTAAAGTCTTTGCAATGTAAATTGATCACCCAGAGAGGAATGTTTTTTTCTTTTATCTCAACAAAAGTTGAGATACAATACAGTTAGGCCTGGAAACCTTTATCCTTTTATTAAGACAGGCAGTCCTGCTCATCTTTTTTAGTGATAGTGATGTTTTCAAGCACAATATAGGCAGAGTTAATTATGGCAAAAACAAGTCCCCAGCCCCCCACTGTTGTACTAATGTTGCATGTAAAACATTCAGGTATGATTTTCATGCAACTTTTGAGGCTTAATGCTGAAGTCTATGGCCCTCAAGTTGCACCAAAGTCAGACCAAAGTAGTGCATGAACTACTTTGAAGTAGCTACGATTTTAAGTCACACATATATGAACGGATAACATTGGAAAACATGGGGTACGACTTGTCATGCGACTTTGATGTCCAAACAAGTGTGAATGGGGTGTAAAACCAATAATGAGCACTGAATTTGGGGCGTTTTCTACTCCCATTGGCTATAGTCTGGCCCCCCTAATACCTGAAGGACAGTAAATTGGCCCCTGGAGACCCCTGGTCTAGGGGATGCCTTTTTAAAGAGTACTGATTGAAGAACTTCAAAGGAGAGGAAAAGGGACTTGAAATGGAATATTACAAAAAACACTCAGAAACAGTATAGTTCAAAGTCTTTCCTAACAGTAGAGGTATTGGTTGAGAACAGTTGAGGACCAGGGAGCACATTTTAGACAACGGGTTACCGTGCACCAGTGTGCAACTATTGGTACCCATTGCAGAGTCCAGCACACGGTCTCCGGGATCCCTGGTGGTGTGGATTTTGTATTCTGTTCTGAGCAAACGTCCAATTCAACCGTAGATTCTTATATTTCTGTATCCTCCTCAAGCATTTGTTCAGTCCATGGGCTGCTGGTAGCAGCCCCTGCACCTCTGGAACCCTCCTGGGGGAGAGGGAACCCTGCTTTGAAGTGTCTCAGTCTATTTATCCACACTCCAGCCCACTTCTGGAAACTTCAACTTCAGGAATTGGCTGGAACCCAATAAATATTCAAGACCTTTGAATCTTCTTCCAGAGGCAGGGGAAAGCAATCAAACTCTCATGTGCACTCCACAATATCACAAGTCGAGTCAAATGATAATTATATATCTTCTTTCTGAAATCCAGTGCTCTTTTGGGAAATGGCCTCATTACAGATGTAAAGAGGGCAATTGTCTCATCAATCACTATCACACGAGGAAAAAGCTTACCATTGTCAGTTAATTGCCTAGCATTTACAATATTAAATTATTATTTATTATCCTTCTTCCAATTTAAAAAATTTGGAATGCCTTGGAGCCAAGTTTAGGGTTATTTGCATGTGGATGTGTTTGCCATCAAGTGCTTTATTGCAGTGGGTAAAAGTGTCTTTTCTCCTCAAATTTCTAGCTATATTTCTCAGCTGGCTTTGCCATTGGTATATCTTTTAGCTGGCTCCCCATAGCATCACATCCATAATATAAAACACTGTGCATAATGCTTTTGCGCAATAAGAAACAAAAGTGAGGGGAGGATGAGGATTTCCCTGTTGCCAAAAACCTGCAAAATAATATTAATTTGATTCTTCTTTTACCAACTTCATCACTTTGTATGCATGTTTTAAACCTAGGCACTGCTATTTGCATTAAAACATGTAATCTTGTAAATCATAGAACAATAGTTTGTGTTTGAAAATGGCAACTACACAGTAGCTTGAATAGTACAAACAAACATAAAACCTGTTTATCTGTCTTTCCCAATTAAAAAAAAAAAAACAATTGATAAAACAGACACCCAAATGGATCTATTAATTGACATATATATTGGGGTGACGCCAATCAAGCGTCATACCTCCCAAAATGAGGTTCGCCCAAAATGTGGTTGTAGTTTCCTAGGCTAAACATTAATTGAAAAAAAGTGGGGATGTGAAAGAAATCACAGAAAGGGACTAAATTACCTATAAAAATAAAATTTTATTACAATTAGATAAAAATGCCATGTTTGCAAAAAACACACAATCACCATCGATGCAATTCAATAAAAATAAAATTACAATGTTGTCAAAACAGTAAGGAATGAGCCGGCATCATGCACCATACATCCACCACACACTATACACTCTCACCACAAAAACTGTGTGTGGAGATCAGAGTCCAGTAATTAACCACTTAATCAAAGGAAATTGACAGATGTGAAATTGAATGCAGATCACATGTATATGGGACTCAGATGATGACAGATAGCAGAATGTGGGGGAGTGCTAGCAGGGATAGACCCATGGGTCAGAGCTGATTGCCAAAAAAGGGGAGAGGAGGGCTTTGTAATGTCAGCGATAGTATATAGCAGCCAGTGTGCTTAACATTTATTGACATATGTCCTTCTCATCCACTTGAGCAAACTGACAGGAGCCGTGTTTGGAAGTACACTGTCCGCAGGGAGCACAAATGACCACAGTGACAACCGGCTCTATGGCTAGAGCTGATGCAGGGTAGAGGAGGAATATTGGTGACGATCATCACAGCTCACCAGTTCAGGCTCAGGTTACTGTGTCCATGCCGTTCCGCCTCACCAGGATTGCTGATCCTCCAGGTCACAGTCTAGAGACTGTCAGCGGCAGTGTTCCTGCGGTGTTCCTCCGGCTTGTGGCCAGCCGACATATACACGTGGGTGGTGGGAGGGGCTGGCTGGGTCATCCAGACTGCAAGAGGTGACGCTTAGGCTGACGTGTTTCGTCCGCCAATCATCAGACTTTTCCAATTTTATCATGAAATCTGTGATGTGTCCTTATGTGTCCTTTCACAAACAGCAATACATTTATACAATACATAGGAATGATTTACTGCAAATTTACCAGTAGTTTTTCAGGACACCTTATATTGGTGGTGGATCGCATTAAGCAGGGCCTAGGATCTCCAGCAAGGTACCTAACTGTGTGACTTTCATGTACTGTATAGCCAAAAAACTTCTGAGGGTACATGCATTACTCCTGGTACAGGGTGTGGAAGTGACCCTTTGACACAATCACCTTCTTTTTCTTCTTCCGCCTTCTTCCTCTTCCGCTGAGCCATTAGGTCCATAATCATCTGGACTAAGCTGAGCATCAGAGTAGACATATCTATGACCCAGAGAAGTCTGGCCAGGTGCTCTGGACTGATTAGTTAAAATTTGAACTATTTGGCTGTAGCAGGAGACATTTGGTTTGCTGAAGGAATGGAGAGTGGTACAATAATGAGCATCTGCATGCAACAGTGAAGTATGGTGGAGGTTCCTTGAAAGTTTGGGGCTGCATTTCTGCAAATGGAGTTGGAGATTTGGTCAGGATCAAAGGTGCCCCTAATGCTGAAAAATACAAGCCATGCTTATCCATCATGCCATACTATCAGGGAGGCATGTGATTGGCTCCAAATGTATTCTGCAACAGGACAACAAACCTAAACATACAGTCAATACCATTAAGACCAATCTTCAGTGTAAATAAAAACAAGGAGTCCTGGAAGTGTTAGCTTGGTCCTCACAGAGCCCTGATCTCAACATCATCGAGTCTGTCTGTGATTACATGAAGAAACAGAAGGGAGTTTCAAAAGTTAGCGATGGTCAGTTCTCCAAGATGTTTGGAACAACTTATCTGCCTAGTTCCTTCAAAAACTATGTGCAAGTGTACCTAGAATAATTGATTCTGTTTTGAAGGTAAAGGGTGGTCACATCAAATATTGATTTGACCTATCCATTTCAATCCGCATTAGATGCACGTAACATTTTAGGAATCCTTTGAAACGTGAATTACATTTTTGGTGAGATACTCCACAAAGGGGTAACTAATTCTAAAGGGATGAAGACACTGCAACTTTCTTCATTAAAACACTGAAAGTACACCAGTTGATCATAATGCCTGCAGACTCTTCAATTCATGAATCAGTCTTGCAAGGATCATGTGAAACAAGCAGGTTTTTTCAGAACTGGAAAAGGTAGGCTACAAAGTTTATTCATATCCTTTCAATATATGTAGAACACCCAGAAGGGATTGTTTCTTCCTCAACAAAGTTGGAGTTAATCTAGCCATAAATGGATCAAAATTTGGCTGGTTCAGCAGGGACCAACTGAACTTCAATCCATGTGTGGCCATCCCTGTCCAACAGAAGTCAATTGTTTGATCAACTTCTGTTAATGTTGGAAAATGTTCTCTTAACCAATTGGCTGCAGTCAGTATACAATGTCCTGGTGTCAGAATACAATGTCCCAGCAGGGAGGATTCCTCCACCCACCCAGCTTGTGTGGATGGAAGAATCAGTTCATTTTTTTCCATTTAATCAGTGGCCAAAAAGATCCCTCTATGGCTAGATTTACACTTTAAAGTAGAAATAAACACTAACTGAATTACATTTACATCAAATTACATCAAATTCACTGTGCATCATATACAACTATACCATTTTTTAAAATAAAATACTGTTTTCACCTTTTATGACCCTTGCCATCCCAGCTCTGCTGATCTCCTGCAGCCTCTTTAAACCAGAAAGGTGTTATGGTACTGTGTGCTGCTAGGGGATTATATACAATTTCTAATATTACTCAAAGAATATATGTAAATTAACCAGTGAATTGCTCACACCTTCCACACTCTCATAGTTATGTGATCCAACATACCTGTATAAATAAATAATAATACCATTTTAGAGATTCGGTTTAGGTCTACTTGAACTAGACTAAACATATACAGTACAACTTGACTAATAACAATGCTAGGCTGTAACAGTCATTTACTTAGTACCAGAGTGTAAAGAATACACCAAAAAATATACAGTAAATCAATGCATTTTAACAGTTTTATGCAAACTTTAAATAAAACAATAATGAGCAATCTCTTCAGTAACAATCTGGGGATTCAAGGGCCCAATGACAGTTTCCTGGCGTTGGTTCCCTTAAGAACCCCCTGAGCCTAATTGGGGCAAGCATTTGTGCCAGTGTAACAGTACTGGAACATACAGAAAATTAAGAACAGCTCTGATCTGGCATACAGATGTATGCCTGTACTCAGAGTGGACCATGCTTTTGCTAGGAAGCTGTCCTATATGTGACAGCTTCCCATACAGTGCTGTATCCCTTGCCCCATTTGTTGGTCAGAAAATTCCCCAGCCAAAAGCTAAATATAAGCAAAAGGGCTGGGGACTCAGCTTATGTAATTTCCTAAATATGAGCAGTGGTCAAATTTGGGGAAAGACTTGTCACTGGGTGGGCGGCGCCTGATGGAGAACTGAGAAATTAGTTTTCCATCAGGTCTGCTTCACTTTTGAGTGACAGTGCACAGCAGTGTGCAGATTCCAAAGTCACTATTGGACTGAATAGTCTGCTATTGGACTGACTAGTCAGCTAGTCTGCTATTGGAATGAATTGTCTGCTACTGGACTGAATAGTCCACTATTGGACTGAATCGAACCACTAGTTAGGCGTTTTCTAGCCTACAGAGGTAAACTGGTGAGGGCTGAAAAGACTGCCAGTTCACAGAGGAGTTTATTGTTAGAGGTTACATACTGTATACTTTAGATATTGTGCATTATTATAAAAACACAAAACAGCAGCAGATAGATATTTGATAATCTAATGTAATGTAAGCAATCTAATGTCTGATGTATCTAATAAAATCCTAAGCCTAATATCTAATTTTTTAACTGTTACAGATGCAAATAGAGAATAACCTCCACCCAGACAAATGTTGACTTTTAGCAGAAATAAAGGGAAAACTCTTGTAGTGAAAAAAAAGTGAAACACAAATAAATTGAGGATGGGGAGTGAAGAAAAGTTCCACTCCATTCATTCATAGATCGTGTTACATTCATAGAATCTTCTGTGAATGAAGGAAGTAAGAGGAAAGAATGGACTATAGTGGGTACTCTTGATAAGTACCTGTTACAAGTCTGTCAGCTCTATTAAAGCAGAGTTCCACCCAGACGTTTTTTTTACATCATTCAAGTCCTTTGCCTATATAGACTTACCTTTGAAGGGAAAAAAATATATACTCACCCTAAATCGCTTGTTGCTAGGTGGTCCCTGTATTCTGCCCCTATTTGGTCCTAGGCTCTTTTTCACTTCCTGCTTCCCCTGGCCTCCTGGGAGATGTGACTCATCATTTCCCAGGAGTCAGTGGGCTTCCCTGTACTGTAAAATCATGTTATTTCCAGACAGAAAATGACACGATTTAAGGCGGACCGAGGAGTGCATGATGGTTACCCACCATGCACTTCTTTCAGGAAGAGATGCCAGGAGACCCAGGATGGGCTTCAGGTGCCCTCACCTAAAATGGAAAAGTCCAGCAGTGAGAGAAACAAAATTGTGAGTAAAAAATACATGTAATTACTAGGTGGTTTGAAAGTCATTTAGTATTAAAAGAGTGGATGCCAAAAAAAAAAAATTCTGGGTGGAACGTCGCTTTAACCTCCACTGCACCAGAAGATTACAGGGGCCAGGATCAATGGAGGAAGATTTCAATGAATGCGGGAGCCAGTAGCGCAAGGGACACATCAGATCAATAGTAAATAGTGACCCTTGTACCGTTGTTTTTTTTTACTAACATATAGCTTTAAGGCAGCTTTCACAAGGAGATTACTCTGCCGAAGTCCCGATAGGGAAATGAAGTGCTATAGGCAGTAGATTTGCACCCTCACAGTGGAAGCATACAGGTAAGGACTGATGGACTCAAATGAAAACCTCATCACATTTGACCCTGACAGGGCCCTTTTCTGTCCTGGGCCCTCTTATAGACTGTAGAAAAAATATACAGTGGCATCCTTTCTCCACCTCCTGCCTGCTGACTAGACAGTGAAAGAGCAGTAAAACACTAAAGAAATTTTCTGTCTAATTACTTTGCTTACTCACCTCCAATCAACATGTTCATTGTCAGCATATCTGCATGCAACATACCTGATTAGCTGGCAGATCTGTCCAATCCTTTCCAGTTTACCTGTGCTGATATAATGGCGACTTCAATTCAAATTCAGGTACTACACTACAGTTCATTAAAGTGATTAATTAACAACAACTCAGTTCAGTACAGTCTTTGATAAGTCAGTTAACTTTTGAGGACAAAAGTCCTGGGTCTACCCTCTTCTTTAACCACATAAGGACCGGAAGGATTTCCCACCTTAGGACCAGAGCACTTTTTGCGATTCGGCACTGTGTCGCTTTAACTGACAATTGTGCGGTTGTGCAACGTTGTACCCAAACAAAATTTGCATCCTTTTTTTTCCCACAAATAGAGCTTTCTTTTTGTGGTATTTGATCATCTCTGTGTCATTTCTGATCACCACTATAAACAAAAAAGTGTGACAATTTTGAAAAAAAAAAAAAAACATGTCTTACTTTTTGCTAAAATACATGTCCAAAAAAGAAAATATAAAAAAACAAATTTATTAATCGGTTTTGGCCGATTTATATTCTTCCTCATATTTTTGGTAAAAAAAAAATCGCAATTAGCGTTTATTGATTGGTTTGCGCAAAAGTCGGCATGTTTACAAACCATGAGAATTAATTTCTGGCATTTTTACAATGATTTTTTTTTTTTACTAGTAATGTGTGGCGATCTGCATTTTTTTATCAGGACTGTGATATTGGGGCAGACATGACCAATGACATTTATACAGCAATCAGAAATTTAAATATTCACTGATTACTATATAAATGTTATTGTCAGGGAAGGGGTTACCTCACAGGGGGCAGTGAAGGGGTTAACTGTGTTCGCTGTGTGTGTTCCAACTGTATGGGGGCTGGGCTGCCAGGGGCATAAGAGATCTAACTGATCCCATATACCGGGATCAGTAGATCTCTACATGCCACCTGTCAGAACGGGAAACCGCCGTGTTTACATCGGCGGTTCCCTGTTCTGACTCTGTCACAGGCGATCCTGAGCTGGGCCGCGGGTCGGGCGGACTCGATAAGGCACAGATATAAATGTAGCAAATCCATTGCATACTTGCCACAGTCCGATTCGGGCCTAGTCACAACGGTTCATATCAGATGCATCGCACACACCAATTTGCATCGGACCATGTCACTTACTCTCTTCGTATTATTACCCTATCTACCGATTCGTAACGGTTCATGCCTTCCCTTCAACCGATTTGGATCGGTTCATGTCATTACCCTGACTACCGATTGGCATCGGTGCATGTATTACCGCACAAAGGATCCATATCAGATACTTACTACAGTCCAATTTGTACCTAGTTACCGATTTTTACCGGTCATGTTGTTTGCCTGGTCCATGTTATCTTCCCGGTCGGTTACCCTTCCTACCGACTAGCATCAGTTCATACCATTTTTTTTTCAGTACCAAATCGCATCGATTCACGTCATTCCTTACTACCGATTCGCATCGTTTCATGTCAGTTCCTACTACTGACGCATGTCGGTTCATGTTATTCCCCTACCAATTCGCAGAGCTTCATGTTATTTTCTATTACAGACTCATGTTGGTTCATGTCATTATATTACCGAGTCACATTGGTTCATGTCAGTTTCTACTACCGAGTCGCATCAGTTCATGTCAGTTCCTACTACCGATTTGCATTCATTATGTTAGTATTCTGCCGATTCAAATTGGTTTTTCATGCCACTAGCTTAGGCACCATCCTTTATTGTACTCGGCTACGTTTAGCCATCTTTTTAACTGTTATTAATCACCGTACTTTTTGGTTAAACTTAGCCGTCTTATGATTGTATTACTTACGTTTAGCCATCATCCTTGACTGTACTTGACTACGCTGAGCCATCATCTTTGACTGTACTTGGTTACACTGAGCCATTATATTACTGTACTTGGTTGTACTCAGACATTATCTTTTATTGTACTTCGAGACGCTTAACCATCCCCTTATTGTACTTGGCTGTACGCAGTCATCATCCTTGACTGTACTTTGCTACGCTTAGCCATCATTCCTTACTGCACTTAGCTACGCTAAACCATGACTTTTTTTTTACCATACTTGACTACGATCAGCCAT
>BLSH010057596.1:98916-110769 GCA_018402905.1 Glandirana rugosa
GGTTTGGGCTTGTAGGTCCACAAGCCACATCCTTGCAGTTTCACCTGACTAGACTGCTAGATAAAAAAATAATTCCATTAAATTAGTTGAAACCAGGTAGACTTTATATTAACTTTATTATATTAACTCACAACTAGAGTTGAGCGAACACCTGGATGTTCGGGTTTGGCAGGTCCGGCCGAACTTCGCGAAAAGGTTCGGGTTCGGTACCGAACTTGACCCGAACTTGACCCCGGACCCCGAACCTCATTGAAGTCAATGGAGACCCGAACCTTTCGGCACAAAAATGGCTGTAAAAAAGTCCTGGCAAGTGCTAGAGGGCTGCAAAAGGAAGTAAAATGGGGGTAAGAGTAGGACAAGTGCCCTACAAAAAAATGGGGATAGGGAAAATAACTTAAAATCAAATAAAAAAATAAAAATGGGAAGGGGGGAGTGGATGTGGAGTAGGAGCCTAGAGGTTGACTAGGCCGTGACCGTGGCAGTGTAGGTGATGATTTTAGAACAATAATCTGTCCCTTACAGCAACAGCAGGAACCTGACCCTATAGGAGTAGGCGATGATTTTAGAAAAATAATCTGTCCCTTACAGCAACAGCAGGAACCTGACCCTATAGGAGTAGGCAATGATTTTAGAACAATAATCTGTCCCTTACGGGACCAGCAGGAACCTCTCCCTGTAGAACTAGGAGATGATTATAGAACAATAATCTGTCCCTTACAGCAACAGCAGGAACCTGACCCTATAAGAGTAGGCAATGATTTTAGAACAATAATCTGTCCCTTACAGCAACAGCAGGAACCTGACCCTATAGGAGTAGGCGATGAATTTAGAACAATATTCTGTCCCTTACAGCAACAGCAGGAACCTGACCCTATAGAACTAGGAGATGATTTTAGAACAATAGTCTGTCCCTCTAAGCAGTAGACTCTACCTAGTCCAGTCAGATCGTTCTGTAATGCAGGATGAGATGTTATTAGATCTGCAATCTGTCCCTAAAAGCAGTAGTAGTAGTAATCTCTACCTAGTCCACAATCAGATCGTTCTGTAATGCAGGATGAGATCTGCAATCTGTCCCTCAAAGCAGTAGTACTAATCTCTACCTAGTCCACAATCAGATTGTTCTGTAATGCAGGATGAAATCTGCAATCTGTCCCTCAAAGCAGTAGTAGTAGTAATCTCTACCTAGTCCACAATCAGATTGATGAGATGTTATTATATCTGCAATCTGTCCCTCACAGTGCCGGCAGCATCCTCTCCCTACACTAGCCAGAGAGCATGTGACATACAAGTGACTCCAGCTTATAAAGAGGCTGGGTCACATGATGCACTGGCCAATCACAGCCATGCCATTAGTAGGCATGGCTGTGATGGCTTCTAAGGGCAAACCAGTGAAACGCTTGTTGATTGGCTGCCCTGCAGCTATTCAACATGCATGATCAATACCCGAATCCAGAACCCGAACCCAAACTTTTTTCAAATGTCCGGGTTCAGGTCCGGGTCACGGACACCCCAAAGTTCGGTACGGACCCGAACTTTACAGTTGGGGTTCGCTCAACCACTATTTTAGCAGTTAGCATTGTTAAAGTGATTGAAAAGCTTGTTTTTCTTTTTTAATTAACAAACCTGCCATACTTACCTCCTTTGTGCAAGGGTTTTGCACAGAGTGGCCCCAACCTTCCTCTTCTGGGGTTCCTACGTGGCGTTCTTGGCTCCTCCTCGCATCAAGTGCCCCCCCGGAGAAGCCCTTCCCTGGGGACACTCATGCGGGTGGGCTCCCAAGTCCTGCTGCTGCTGCGTCCATTGACACAGACACCAGAAATCGGTCGTGACCCCTGGCTCTCACGTCATTAGATTTGATTGACAGCAGCAGGACCCAATGGCTGTTCTGCTATCAATTTATCCAATCAGGACCCAAGACACTGGCTGGAGTGGGTATGCTCATCCCAGGCGCAGGAAAGGCAGGGTTCAGGTAAGTAAAACGGGGGCTCTGGGGGGCTGCTACACTAAAGGAGGTTTTTCACCTTAATGCATAGAATGCATTAAGGTGAAAAACCTGAGGGTTTAAACCCCTTTAACATATTCTTAAATAAAGTTAAAACCTAAATGCAGCTGAAATAAAAACAGAAACATTGGCAGAAGGGATATCATTTACAGTCAATATGATGTGTCCCTTGTGCTGATGCCTCATCTTTCAATTAAAATTCACCCACGCCTTGCCCCCCAGCCCCAATGCTGTCATCTTTTGGTTAATACAGCTAAGGGGCTGTCACAGGCTCTCATCAAGAGATGTCTATGCCTACACTTTCTACCCAGCTTCTCCATTCAAATAAGCTGTACCACAGTTTCAGTGGGTCAGGGGTTGCAACAGAAGTTCTTAGGACAAACAATCTACACTGCTAAGACATCTAAACAACTGCTGATTACTGCACCAAAAGAAAGAGGAATCTGTGACTAGCACTGATCCTGAAGACTTCTCCTGTGCACCACATATCAGCTCTTCTAGAATGGACATTTCACAGCAGTGGCTTCTTCAACGCTTAATGAGAAGGAACTGGTTCTTTTTTAATTTTAGATGGAGACAAATTTTCCATGCTTTGCACCAAAAACCTCCATAATGCAGCCCCATCTATCGCCCAGGCCCCATAGCAGCTGTGTGTGCTGCTATGGGTATAGTTGTGTTAATGGGCAATATAAGAATCAATTATACCCATATTTTTTGTAAGTGGTTGTACCTGTTGCATCTGTTTTGTACACTCCCCATTCTGCGCATGATGGGCAATCTATTACTTTAACAGGATTAGCAGTAGAATAGTGGCTTATTTCTGCTTGATAAGCATAGAAAAACAGCTGACAACATTTTCAAGTTTCCTTCGATCCCCAATGACTGCCATGGCAATATCCAAGTAACATTACAAGCCTTTTGTCAACTGCCAAAGTTCCAAAATCATTAATTTCATTTATCAGTTTCTAGCCTCACTTAGGAAAGATTTGTATGTTTAATTTAATTTTTCTATTAGAGATCACAATCCATGTAGTATATTTGCTAGGCATTTGATTTGCCATGCAAGGCAAGCGTGTGTGTATAGTACTACAATGCAAATAATTAATTTATGTAGCACTGCAAATTAATTTTTCTAGAGGACTGGAAGATTGGAAATGATTATTCCAAGAAGGCCTATGGAGAGTGATCAAAGCAAGTAAAATGTAATTGGACTTTCCCTTTCAAGTACAAGTGCTGTCAGTTACTTGCAGCAGGGAACAAATTTTACATGCACTCTCTCAGAAAAGTAAGTGATATAATATAGGCTATGATATCACATAAGCTTTTGGTCCTTTTCTGAACCTCTATCGCAGTGTCAGCTGAACAAATGTTAGCAATCTAACTTGGCAAGTGTGTGTGTGTATATGTGTCTGTGTCCACTGTGACCATCATTTCCATCTGAATCTTCCGCTGGAAGCTTTTATAATCTCTTTACTGTTTAATCCAAAACATCTACACTAACCAGCCTCCTGCTGCTTTGGAGAAACAAAACGTCTGCACAGTGCAAACTACCGGGATGTGAAAAAGTCTGGCTTTTTAATAAATGATTCATTATATTTTAATGGGAGAGACAAATGGGATGCAAAGAACACCGCCATTTAATTGTTCATTGGCCAACAATGTGTTGGGAATGTTGGTGAACTAACAATTGAGAGAAAGTTTTAGTTTTTTTTTACAGCTATATATTTAGCTATATGTTCAGTACAGAATGTTAGCAGGTTTCTTCATAGAAGGTATCCTTAAGCTGATCTCCATTTGTACTACAAGTATAAGCAATTATTTATACTGTTTGCACATCTATACTGTATATATTTTTTGATAATAGAAAGGAACAGTGGTGCACAGTGGTTTGGTGGTTAGCATTTTCTCCTAGCAGCAAAATGCTTGCTGGTTCGAATCCCTACCATGGCACTACCTGTCTGGAGTTTGCATGTTCTCCCTGTGCCTGTGTGGGTTTCATCCGTGTACTCTGGTTTCCTCCCACACTACAAAGACATGCTGGTAGGTTAAATGGTTACTGTCTAAATTGGCCCTAGTATGTAAATGTATAAGTACCTGAAATAAAGAAATAACGCACACCTGAATAAATTGTAGCGTTTGTAACAGGGAACAGTCCAAGAATTGCAAAATCTATATAGGCAAAATGAAGACAGTTTGCAGCACAAACGTATTCTTTAATGAGAAAAACAAATTTGTCACATTAATATAATCAAATTGGCTAGGTATTTTAAGTTGACCTCCATTTGTAATACAAATATAAGGAATAAGTGTACTGGTTTATATATATATATATATATATATATATATATACACATACATACATACAGTATATTTTGACATTATGAAAGGCGAGGTGATCGATGGACGATATGTGTCACCTCGCATGCGTTCATTTGCAGTGAACTAAGGGAAAATCCGGTCCAGGTTTTACCAGTCACCTTAGCAGGGTTGGTTCCGGACCAGATTCTGTGGTCCACTTGTGTCCACCAACAGGTGGTATAAATAAGCAGGATTAGAGCAAAGGTTTCCTCTTGCCTGGGACTCTGAGAAAGCTGTTGAACTGAAGTTTTGCTTTGTGACTGAAACAAAAGGTTTGCATTATCTTTGTTTTGTGGGTGACTGGGAGAAGCCCTTCACCTCTGAGTTCGGAAACCTGAAAATGTTTAGTAAGAGCCTGGAAGGCAAGGATTTATTTTCTGTTTTGTTTGTTTGATTTTCCATGCAACCTTTTAACTAAAACTGGCTACAAGTCAACTTTTAAGAAAAAACTGCCATTTAGACTACCTTTTTTCCAGGGAAGGTGATCCCCATTGAGCTAACCCCCCACATATGGTGGATTTTCGGCAGGCATCTTCCTGAACAAGTGGAAAGATGGAGGATGTGGTAAAAGCCCTGCTACAGGCCACTGCAACCCAGCAGGAAACCAATCACCAGCAGCAGGAAACCAATTGCCAGGTCACACAGGCTGCTGCAGTGCAGCAGGAGGCAAATTGCCAGCAGCAGGAGACGAATCGCCAGGCCATTGCAGCCCAGCAGGAGACGAATGGCCAGTTTGCGGAGGTCCTGGTGGAGTTAAGCTATTACCTGCAGAAGATGACACCAGCAGATGATGTGGAAGCTTACCTAGCAACTTGTGAAAGAGTCGCTATTCGAGAAGGATAGCAAAAAGAGCAATGGGCAGGACTGCTAGCGTCCTTCCTGACAGGAGAACCCCAAAAGGCCTATTATGCTATTATGACTCGGAACCAGATGCAGCCCAGGATTATGAGACAGTGAAATCTGAGATGCTTGCACGCCTGGGTGTCACCATTGAAGTCCGGGCTTAACAGGTACATGGGTGGTCATACAGTACTGACAAGCCACCCCACTCCCAAATATTTTACTTAATACACCTCACCAAGAAATGGCTGCAGCCAGAGACTTTGCCGGGCCTTAAGATTGTGGAGCGTGTGGCCTTACATGTTATTTACATTAGCTGCCTGCCACTTTGAGGAAGTGAGTCAGCCATGGGGACCCTATGACTGCAAACCAGCTTGTGGACCTGGTAGAGAGATATACTGCTGCCGAGGACTTGTTGAACCCATCAGTACTCCACTCCAATGTCTCTAGAGGTGAAAAACCACCCAGATGATCCAGTAAGACCCTTCCAGGGTTCAAGGGCATGGGGAAAAATTACAAGACTGTTGCTACAGATAATGAGACTATGGACTCAGGACCCGGAGACTGGCTAAATAGGTCAGGAAGGTCTCGGAGGCCATTTAGAGGATTGGGTACAGAACACATAAAATGTTATCGCTGCCATGGTCATATTGCTGTTAACTGTTCCCTAAATGATGAACCAATGCAATGTGATAATGCTTACTTGAAAAACGCATGTCTCTTTTTCCACAGGTAGTGGTACTGCAACATGTCAGAGACACATGGAAAAATAAATGTGTGTGACTTCAGTTAATGGAAAGCCAGTCACTGCTCTGTTAGATTCTGGTAGTGTTGTGACATTAGTCAAAGGTGATTTTGTAAATCCTGCAAAGTTACACCCTAGCACTATTGGGGTGATGTGTATACATGGTGACACAGGTGATTACCAGACTGCTATGGTTGAGTTTGATATCCCTTGGGGTACTGTGACACATTCAGTGGGGGTGGTATCCTCACTACTTCATGAAGTCCTAGTGGGTAGAGATTTTCCACACTTTTGGAGTTTATGGGAAAACAAAAGTCGGGAGGACAGAGCTCCCCACTGGAACTCACTCCGGACCCTTTTGATTGCAAAGTTGCAAGGGAAACCGTTGGTGTGTCCAACGGAGGCATAGGCCTTTTCCTTTTTCTGCAATGGCTGGAGAGCAGGATGAGCTAGAATCCAGCCCCCAGCTTGAGGATAATGAACAAGAAATTATCTCTGACTCTAATAATGAGAGTGTACAGAATGTGGTGCCTGACTTAGAAGTCAGGAAATATGACTTTTTATGGAACAATTAAGAGACTCCACACTCATTAGAGCCAAAGAAAACATTAAAATGATTGATGGCAACCCTGTTGAACCTAATGTAGGGGTGTCTTTTCCCTACATGGCTCTAAAAAATAACTTGCTGTATCAAGTGGTAAAGCAAGGGGAGGAGGAGGTAGAGCAATTAGTAGTTCCCAAACCCTTTTGCCGGATGGTATTCGATTTGGCCCATGGTCATATAATGGGTGGACATCTGGGTATAGAAAAAACTAAGGAGACGATAACCCAGGGATTCTTTTGGCCTGGGTTACATGCAGATGTCAAAGAATATTGTGAGTCATGCCCAGAGTGTCAGTATTCTGCGCTATTGCCCCATTTTTGCAGTCCGATGGTACCGTTACCAATAATTGAAGTGCCTTTTGAAAGAATTGGCATGGATCTGGTGGGACCAGTAGTAAAGTCATCAGCACATACTGGTAATACTGGACTATGCCACACGATATCCTGAAGCTATTTCCTTGCATAATACCTCAGCTAAGACTATTGCCAAAGAGCTTGTCCAGGTATTTAGATGTTTGGGTATTCCAAAAGAGGTATTAATGGATCAAGACACACCATTTATGTCCAGAGTCCCTACAGAATTGTGTAAGTTGTACAAAATCTCCCATCTCTGTACCTCTGTCTACCACCCCCAAACGGATGGTCTTGTGGAGAGATTTAACAAAATGCTCAAAAGCGTGTTAAAAAAGGTGGTGGACAAAGATGTGAGAAATTGGGATTTTTTGCTACCATACCTCATGTTTGCCATATGAGAACTACCTCAGGCATCTACAGGTTATTCCCCTTTTGAACTACTGTATGGTATACATCCCAGGGGATTGCTAGATGTCACAAAAGAAACGTGGTAGGGGGAGACCACGCCTTACAGAAACGTCATTGAGCATATCTCACTGATGTAAGATAGAATCGAGGCTGTCATGCCGCTTGTATGGGAACATATGGAGCAAGCCCAGGAAGCCCAGAGAAGGGTTTATAATCGGGTGCCAAGACCCAGACCTTCAACCATGGGTATAGACTGCTGGTACTAGTCCCCATAATTGAGAGTAAATTCCTAGCAAAGTGGCAGGGTCCCTTTGAAATTATGGAAAGAGTGGGGGAAGTAAACTACAAAGTTTACCAGCCAGGAAAAAGGAAACCAGAGCAAATATATATATTCCAAAGTATAAACTTGGAAGGACAGATAGACTTTACCGGCAGTGCCAACTCCACAAAAGGACATGACCCCCGTGACACACGAGGTACCCATAACTGAAACCTTGTCAGTGGCCCAACAAAAAGACATTAAATAGTTTGTGAGTAAGGATAGAGATTTTTTCTCTCACCTACCCAGATTAACCACAGTTATACAACATGACATAATTACGGAACCAGGTGTTCGCAAGGCGCAAAGCAGTTGCAAATTAAATAAAGAAGTTATAGTTGTTAGAGTTGGACGTGATAGAGGCATTCCACCGTGACTGATCAAGTCCTATAGTGTTGGTCCAAAAGCCAGATGGCACTATAAGGTTTTGTAATGATTTCAGGAAGTTGAATAACGTGTCCAAATTTGATGCATACCCAATGCCTCAGTTTGATGAGCTTGTTGACAGATTGGGAAGGGCCAGGTACATAACTACTTTAGACCTGACTAAAGGTTATTGGCAGATACCCCTAACGGAGTCTGCAAAAGAGAAAAACTGCCTTTTCTACTCCTGAGGGGTCATTCTAATGTAAGAGGATGCCTTTTGGTTTGCATAGTGCTCCTGCCTCATTCCAGAGAGTGATGGACAAGACATTGAGCCCACATCGCCAATACGCAGCCGCTTATTTGGACGATGTAGTCATCCACATCCCAGATTGGGAATCTCATTTGCAAGCAGTAGTAGATTTCCTTAGGAAAGCAGGACTCACTGCCAACCCCAAAAATTGTGCCATAGGCTTGGAGGAGGCCAAATACCTTGGCTACGTTATTGGTTGAGGGCTGATTAACCACTTGCTGACCAGCTGCCGTCATTATGCGGTGGCAGGTTGGCTCTGCTGCGTGAATTGTGGAATCAAAGTCCGTAAACCCATCCCGTAGTTTGTAAACACGATAACTTTTGAGCAAACCAATCAATATATGCTTATTGCGATTTTTTTACCAAAAATATGTAGAAGAATATATATCGGCCTAAACTGATGAATACATTTGTTTTTTTATATTTTTTTTGGATATGTATTGTAGCAAAAAGTAAAAAAATGTTTTTTTTTTTCAAAATTGTTGTAAAAACCACAGAGGTGATCAAATACCACTAAAAGAAAGCTCTATTTGTGGGGAAAAAATGGACATACATTTTGTTCGGGTACATTGGTGCATGGAGGCGCAATTGTCAGTTAAAGTGACGCAGTGCTGTATCGCAAAAAATGGCCTGGTCAGGAAGGGGGCAAATCCTTCCGGGGCTGAAGTGGTTAAGCCTCAGATCAATAAGATCAAAATGGCCCCAACCTATAAATAAAAAGCAAGTTTGTGCATTTCTGGGGATCACAGGGAACTACAGGCATTTTATACCCAATTTTGCCACCATTGCAGCCCCACTGACAGACCTGACGAAGGGTAGAGGTTCAGTCATGATTAACCATTTCCTGCCCGGCCTATTGACAAATGACGGCCAAACGGGGGGGGGGGGGGTTCATTATCCTGACTGGGCCTCTATTGATGTCCTCAGGATAATCCGCGATCGCGCACCCGCAGGGGCAAGCAACGCAGTGATCGGTGGTGCCGTGGGTCAGTCTGACCCACCGCATTACCGACCGAGGTAACAGGCTTCCGATGTAAGCCTTTTACCATGTGATCAGCCGTGACCAATCTGATCGCTGATCACTGTGTAAATAGGAAGAGCCGTTTATCGGCTTTTCCTCTGCTCAGGTCTGCAGACCTGAGCAGTGGAGAGCCAATCGGCTGCTCTCCTGACGGGGGGGCTGCGCTGAATGTTTATCAGTGCAGTCCCCCGCAGGATCACCCCCACTGGACCACCAGGGAGCTGACCAGGACCACCAGGGAGCGCCCTGCGGGACACCATGAGGAGGCCACCCAGGACCACCAGGGAGACAACATGGAGGCTGCCCGGGACCACCAGGGAGCCCCCACTAGGCCACCAGGTAAGGGCAATATAGTGCACTGTAGGGATGTCACTGTGCCCATATATGATGCCTACCAGTGCCATCCCTAACAGTGCTATGTGCTCCAGTGCCCACTAGTGCCACCTATCCGTGACCACCTATCAGTGCCCACCTGTGCCACCTAAAAGTGCCCACCTGTGCCACCTAAAAGTGCCACCTCTCAGTGCCCAGCAGTGCCACCTATCAGTGCCCATCAGTGCCACCTATCAGTGCCACCTATGAGTGTCAAATACCACCAAAAGAAAGCTCTATTTGTGGGAACAAAATGAAAAAAAAATTGTTTGGGTACAGCGTCACACGACCGCACAATTGTCATTCAGAGCGCAACAGCACTGAAAGCTGAAAATTGGTCTGGGTGGGAAGTGTTCTAAGTGCCTGGTATTGAAGTGGTTAAATGGAATCCTGAGGCAGAGAAGGCATTTCAAATGTTGACGTAAGCCCTTTGTGTACAATTGGTGTTTGTGACCCCAGATTTCACAAAAGAGTTTGTCGTACAGACAGACGCCTCTGATGTGGGACTGGGTGCGATACTGTCCCAAATCAGATACGGTGAGGAGCACCTGAGCAGGAAGCTTAACAGACATAAGAAAAACTATACTATGTTGAGAAGGAGTGTTTAGCCTTAGAGGCCCTGAAATATTACCTGTTGGGGAGACCATTCAAACTAGTCACTGATCATGCCCCTCTTAATGGATGTGCGATAACAAGGAGAAAAACAGTCATGTGACAAGGTGCTTCCTTGCTCTGCAAGCACTCAAGTTCACAGTGGAACATAGAGCTGGGAAACAGTATATTGCGACATTAAGAATTGTGAGGTTATCGATGGACGATATGTGTCGCCTTGCATGCATTCATTTGAACTAAGGGAAAATCCGGTCCAGGTTGTACCAGCCACCTTAGCAAGGTTGATGTCAGACCAGATTTTGTGGTCCACTTGTGTCCACCAACAGGTGGTATAAATAAGCAGGGTTGTAGCAAAGGTCTGCTCTTGCCTGGGACACAAGAAGCCAAAAACCTGAGAGAGCTGCTGAACTGTTTTTTTTTGTGACTGAAAACAAAAGCTTTGCATTATATTTGTTTTGTGGGTGACTGGGAGAAGCTCTTCACCTCTGAGTTAGGAAACCTGGAAATGTTTAGTAAGAGCCTGGATGACAAGGATTTATTTTCTGTTTTGTTTGTTTCATTTTCCATGCAACCTTTTAAACAAAACTGGCTACAAGTCAGCTTTTAACCACTTCCCACCCGGCCACTGTACATATATGGCCGGGTGGGAGCTTTCCTGTTCTGACAGGACGTGTATACAGCTGTGGCTGGATCCTGTTATCATTATGATCACAGGATCCAGCTGAGCAGAGATCGGGATATGGGCGCAGTGACTGGCCCTCCCGATCATGTGACGGCTGTGTCCAATCACAGCCGTCACATTGTAAACAGAGACTAACGTCTCTGTGACAGTTCTCCCCCCGCCGAGCTCAGTGAGAGCTCAGTGCGGGGGGGGGCGGGAAGGGGGGAATCTGCAGCAATATGACAGCTCTCTGCATGATGAGGATTTCATGCAGAGCTGTCACAGATTGCCCCCACACAGTGCACCAAGCACACTGACACCCCTGTCCCCATACACATAAGTGTCCCCATAAAACAGTCCCCAAAACATCTGTATGTCCCCAAAACATCTGTCACAGTCCCCAAACATCTGTCTGTCCCCGTCACATCTGTCACCATACACAAAACATCTATATGTCCCCGTCACATCTGTCACAGTCCCCAAAACATCTGCCTGTCCGCCAACACCAAATAAACTCTGATTTGGGTTATTTTTACCAAAGAAATGTAGCAGTATCATTTTTGGTCAAAATTTATGAAGAGAAATTACTTATTTGCAAAATTTTATAACAGAAACAAAGAAAAATGCATTGTTTTTGAAAATTTTCAGTCTTTTTTTAATTTATAGCGCAAAAAATAAAAAACCAGGGGTGATTAAATACCACCAAAAGAAAGCTCTATTTGTGTGAAAAAAATTATAAAATTTTCATATGGGTACAGTGTCGCATGACCGCGCAATTGTCATTCAAACTGCAACAGCGCTGAAGGCTGAAAATTGGTCCGGGAAGGAAGGGGGTTTAAGTGCCCAGTATTGAGAAGGGCCTGGTTAAAAGTCGGAAGTCGC
>BLSH010057596.1:126590-140157 GCA_018402905.1 Glandirana rugosa
CAATCTTTTTCCATAGTGCAACAACTCACAACTTCTCCTTAGTGCAACAACCCCCAAGAACCAACCAGTACTCTTCTAGCAATGGGTTCCTGAATGCCAGCTCCAACGTCAGCTAGTTTATCAAAGACTTAAATGTTAAATATCTTATCCTACAGCATTGACATCTGATCAACCTCACAGTACATTCATATAGTAGAAATATAGAAAAGTGACAGCAGAAAAAGACTGAGTAGTTCATAGAGTCTGCCCTTTTTTTTGTTTTCCCATTAACGTTGTTGTCTGACTATAGATTTATGTATATCCCAAGCATGTTTGAAGCCATTTACTGTTGACTGTCTCACAACCTCTGTTGGTAGTTTATTCCAATCATCAACTACCCTTTCAGTAAAATAATACTTTCTAAGATTAGTTTTGAACTTCCCTCCAGTTAGTTTGAGGTCATGTGCCCATGTTCTTGATTTTGGATTCATATTGAAAAGGCCATCTTCCTGAACCTTATTTACCCCCTTGATGAATTAAACCACTTCCCTACCACCGTATGCAGATTGGTGGCCAGAAAGTGGTTGAGTTATCCTGCCTGGGCATCATATGACATCCAGCAGGATAACAAGCCGGTGTGTGCCCGTGGGGTCGTGCAGGGTGGCGATCAGTGGTGTGGTGTGTCAGTCTGACACACCGCATCTCCGATCTAGGTAATGGGCTTCTATCAGAAGCTCATTACCATGTGATCAGCCATGACGAATCACGGCTGATCACAGTGTAAACAGGAAAAGCCTTATATCGGCTTTTCCTTTAGTTGTGTCTGCAGACGTGAGTAGAGAAGAGCCGATCGGTGGCTCTCCTGACAGGGGGGGTTGTGCTGATTGTTTATCCGTGCAGCCCCCCCTCAGATCGCCACAGTGGACCACCAGGGAGCCAACCATGACCACCAGGGAGCCCACGCAGTAATGCCACCCAGGGACCACCAGGGATGGCACCCAGGGACCACCAGGGATGCCACCCTAGACCACCAGATAAAGGGCCCACAATGCCCAATAGGGATGGCACTGTGCCCATCTGTGATGCTTGCCAGTGCCGTCCCTATAGCTGCTGCGATACCAGTGCTGCCTATCAGTGTCCACCAGTGCTCATCAGTGCCACATATCAGTGCCCATCAGTGCCACCTATCAGTGCCACCTATCAGCGCCACCTATCAGCGCCACCTATCAGTGCCACCTATCAGTGACCAGTGCCACCTATCAGTGCCCATCAATGCCGCCTATGAGTGCCCTTAAGTGCCACTTATCAGTGCCGCTTATCAGTGCCACCTATAAGTGCCCGTCAGTGCTGCTTATCAGTGCCTTCTATCAGTGCCCATCAGTGCTGCATATAAGTGTCACCTATTTAGTGCCAATCAGTACTGCCTCATCAGTGCCCATCAGTGAAGGGGAAAATGTAATTATTTACAAAATTTTGTGACAAAAAAAAGAAAAAAACATTTTTTTTTCAAAATTTTCAATCTGTACTGCCTCATCAGTGCCTGTCAGTCTAGCCTCATCAGTGCCCATCAATGTAGCCACATCAGTGCCTGTCAGTGAAGGAGAAAATTTACTTATACAAAATTTTGTGACAGAAACAAAGAAAAACTTTTTTTATTTGTAGCGCAAAAAATAACAACCCCAGAGGTGATCAAATACCACCAAAAGAAAGCTTTATTTGTGGGGAATAAATGATAAAAATGTAGTTTTTTTGGTACAGCATCGCATGACTGTGCAATTGTCATTCAAAATGCAACAGCGCTGAAGGCTGAAAATTGGTCTGGCAAGGAATTGTTCTAAGTGCATGGTATTGAAGTGGTTAAATATTTCAATCATGTCTCCCCTTTCCCTTCTTTCCTCCAGACTGTGCATATTAAGTTCCTGAAGTCACTCTTGATATGTTTTATCCCCCAGACTTTTCACCATTTTTGTTACCCGTCTCTGAACTTGTTCCATCTTATCAATATCTTTTTGTAAGTGAGGCCTCCAGAGGCCTCATTTTGCAATCATCTGAAATAAGCACCCCCAAATCTTTTTTTATGTAGTGCTGGCTAATATTGTACCCCCAATTCTGTACTCTCTAAGGAGATTCGCATTCCCTAGGTGCATTATTTTACATTTAGAAATATTGAACTGCAGTCTCCACTGCTTTGACCAATCTTCCAACAATGCCAAATCATGTTCCATGTTACAGACACCTCCAGGGATATCAACCCTATTGCACACCTTTTTATCATCAGCAAAGAGACATACCTTGCCTAACAAACCTTTAGTTATATCACTTACATATAGGTTAAATAGAACAGGACCCAGTACAGAGCCTTGTGGTACCCCACACTCTGGGATATATCCTTTAGACAACTGCATATCCACATAGTGTACATTATACAATACATACCTCAATTTACTCCATTCTGCTCATACAAAACTCTATCATCCTGCAGCAAACCACAGTCAGAGTCACTTGTCAAATATCAAATCACATGTCAGAATGGCAGGTGGTGGCCTGATGTATTGGGTGATGCTCACAAAGCCTTGGTATCAAGTGGCTGGTGACAGCTTGGTGTAATAGGCAATGCCCACAAAGCCGTGATATCAAGTGAGGATTGGCAGCCTGACATTTTAGGAGATGCCCACAAAGCTTTAAAATCAACTGGCTGGTGGCAGCCTGGCATATTGGGAGATGCTTACAAAGCCTTTATATATACTGTTGGGTGTCTGCCTGGCATATTGGGAGATCCCCACAAAGCTTTGAAATCAAGTGGTTGGCGGCATCCTGGTGTAATAGGTAATGTTCATAAAGTCTTGATAATAAGTGGTGGTTGGCAGCCTGACAAATTGGGAGATGCCCACAAAGCTTTAAAGTGAAGTGGCGGGTGACAGCCTGACATATTGGGAGATGCCCGCAAAGCTTTAAAATTAAGTGGCTGGTGGCAGCCTAGCATACTGGGTGATATTTACAAAGTCTTGATAGCGAGTGTCAGACGGCAGCCTGGCACATTGGGAGATGCCCACAAAGCTTTAAAGTCAAGTGGCTGGTGGAAGCCTGGCAAATTGTTTGATGCTTACAAAGCCTTGATCTCAAGTGGTGGGTAGCAGCCTGCCATATTGGGAGATGCCCCCAAGGATTAAAATCAAGTGACTGGTAATGACTTCATGTATTGGATTATGTCCACAAGTCTCAATATCAATATTGTCCATCAATCTTTACCAAAATAGAGGATGGAAGACTTTTTTTTGGGAATTTTGGACATTTTGGTTAAACTAAATAGCATTGATTAGAGGCTTTGCAGCATGAAACTGCATATTCAAAAAATACATGGTATTTCTACATTTAATGGGAATGTTAGAGTTTTTTACTATGATTTATTCAACTGTAGAGGTTTGATAATCTATTTAAGACGTTTTAAGGGGCCATGGGACAAAGGGGAGGGCGGGACAAAGGAGGGGGAGGCTGAGTAAGGAAACCTGGCTCTGACATTTGACAAGTGACTGACTGTGGTTTGATGCACTAATAATAGCCATGGTTTCCTCGATATCTGACTGGAGTTTGAAGGAAGATAATAGAATTTGCATGAGTAACATGTGGTGAAATGATGTATGTCATGAAAGGTACACTAGACAATAACTAGTGGGTGTGGCTTACAAGCAAAGTATTCAACAGGGATGTCTCTGGCTTTGGGTTAGAAATGTGTAAATATGGAGCAGTGGTGGATTGTGTTTTTTTGGGGGGGGGGGGCAAACAACCACCCATCCCCCCTAGTAGCCGGCGGCACCTCCCCCTCTGCACTGTTTGCCGTTCAGTCCAGCACTTACCCCATCTAGGCAGGTAACGGGTGGCGGGCAGTGTGCATCGGCTCCGTGTCCTCTCCTCCATCGGTAGCTTCCAGCGTGCAGCTCCTCCCCTCCTCTTAGGCATTCAATAGGATCGCCTGTCATTTCAGCCAATCGGATGACGGGTTTCAAAAATATTCATTCGCTGTTTTAACACACCTGGGTGGGCTCTGGACACATTCTCTGCACCCCGAGCCCACCCTACTTTAAAGCCTATTAGAGCCTCTGGCTCTAATAAGGTGCTTCAAAAAAACACCCACCCTGCATTGGAATCCATGCATCCGACCTCCTGAAAGAGGCCCGATACATGGATATGGGGAAGCAGCCATGGAAGGGGATTGGGCGGCACTCCTGCACGCTTAATGACGGGCCACCCCTGATACGGTGCAAGAGACTGAAAAGATGAGGAAGTGTAAGTTTGAATGTTTTCGTAATTTTTTTTCTCAGGAAAAAATAATTTTTATGACAGACTAATACTTTGGTTTCAGCAGCTATGTTTGCTAGCTTTTTGATCTAGCTAGGCATTAAAATGCTGTCACTTTTTTTCTTAAATCCTTCATTGATGAGTATACTGTATATGGTAAAATATAAAAACTTCTCAATGTGATTTATTTTTTTTATTTGTAAATTCCAATAAATAGACATAAAGTCTATTCTGGTATAAGCTCTCAAAGTTCTGGGTGCTACAGCAACGACCAGCTGGAAATTAAAGTCACAATGGAGATATTTGCCAGCACACCATGGATCGACAATAAAGCATCCAAAAACTGTTTTTTTTTTATTGCATGATCACATCACAGAGCAGTGCAATGTTTCGGAGTCACACAGGACCCCTTTGTCAGGCATGTGATTTTGTTGATTTCAGGCACAACTCTCAAGGACCCATTTATCAAGTATAATGAAAACCACAGCTATAGTTTGTTTCAGTCAGGCTTCATTTGCATGCAGCAACAGTAACTACTTAAAGCAAATAATTAACTGTCCCAAGACCCCTCTGCTCCTTGCTCTTTTGCAGAGCTTCACTGGGCAAAAAAATTCTTAGCATGTGACACATCATGGTGTGTTGCCTGCCTGCATAGTCTGCAGTATGCTGTCATTTCACCTGCTGGTTACTATGTCATTGGACACTAAACACCTACTGATCTCTATGTATCAGCCAACGCTTTGCTTAGGCCAGGACTGAATACACCTGATCCCCATGCTAAAAAAAAGTGGTTCCAAGATCACAGTGGTGCGAGTAACTGATTGGGGCATTAGAATATTACATTACAGAATATATTCTTTTCACTATAAAAAAAGCATGCAAGCTTAATTAATCTTAGTTTTTAGCCATATATACCTTTTGGACCTCCCCTACCTAGCCATACTGTATATAAACTATATCCCCTGAATATAAGAATCGCAGATAATGTACCCTCTGGCCGGAGAGTGAAGTGACACATGTTGTGCAGGAGTATCATAGCAAAGTGCCAACAGTTGGAATTTACCATGACTTGCAAGTTCTGTTGCAGGGCACCTATGAGTAAATGTAGTGGCTGTCACAGGTCGCAGTGTATTCTTCACTACGCTGTGTATTCTTTTTTTTTTTTATTTCAAAGATTTTATTGAAAATATTTTCTGTGAGCAAGCATAGAAATACAAGGCACATTGTATGCATATACATAATAGGAGGTGATGGAGTACCAAGTAGGGTTGCCACATCATCCCTTTAATCCAGGACACACATTAATTACACAGGTTCTGTGGCTAATTAAAGTGGTAATTAAACTCACTTGGTGCCTTATCTGCATTACATTGGCCTCAGAACCTGGGTAATTCATATGTGTCCTGGATTAAAGGGATAATGTGGCAACCCTAGTACCAAGGTGTTACAATCTCGAAAAGTAAGGTGATTGTACAATAGAGAAAGGAAATTGAGAGCAGGGTATTAGAGCTATAGTCTACGCTGTGTATTCTTACCTCCTTGCTGCAGTGGTTCTGCTGGACCTCTGATTCTTTTTACATGTGTTGTTTGGCTTCTGTGCTCACCTATGGGCACCTATGCTATGCTGCAAGTTTTTATTTCCTTCCTTTCTATCACTTCCTGGCCCGCCTCCTAGATTGTTTCCCTATATAAGACATGCTCAGTGCAGCCTGGGTTGCATGAGCGAATTCCTAGTTCTCTGAGCTCCTGTTTGCAAAGTGCTTCATGTATTCAATGTCTGAATTTCCATGTACTGACCCCAGCTTCATCTTTCGTTTGTACTTGTCTGCCACCTGCCCTGATTTCAGCTTGTTTCCTAGATCCTTTTTTGTCTCCTGCCATCTGTACTCTGCATACACAAGTGGTCTCCGCATCCTCAACTGAGCATACCTGGGGGCTATGACCTGGTTCCAGCTTGCTGCAAGTCTATCCCCACCATCAGGAGCTCTAGTGAAGAAGCAGGCTGGGACTTAGACTTCACTTCCTGGGGAACCCAGGGTTGGCTCTCTACAAGCTCACTACCACAGAAACCTGACAGCAGCATTGATGGGTAATGTCCTGTAATGCTGGGGGTGGATGAAGCTGGAAGTTGTGATGTACTGACAATGTTTGCTACTAGATCCAACAGACATAAAAGGCAGGCAGGTGAGCTTGTAATTATGCATATAAAGGGAGACAGCAGCAAAAAGTATCCTGCTACATCTTTGATTTTAAAAATCCCAATAAGTGTAAATGTATTGGTTTGCATGAAAGTTTTAGACTTTCACAAACTATGGTATATATACCAGAATTTGTATTTATTTATTAATGTTTTTACACAACTAATGATGATGATCAGCGACTTATAATGGGACTGTGATAATGTGACTGTGCTGCGGGCAATCTGACACTAGCTGATGCTGGGGGGAACTGACTAACTGCCACTGACATCACCAGTGACATTAATACAGTGATCAGTGATAATACTATACACGTTTACTGTACTAATGACACTGGCTGGGAAGGGGTAAACATCTAGGGTGATCAATGGGTTAAATGTGTGTCTAACTATGGGTAATGTGTGTAAAGTGTGATGCTTTTACTACTAAGTGTCTCATCCCTGCTTCCCAGAGATCATTCTCTCTGTACAGAGCTCTGTGGTGATTGTCAACACAGAGCTCTAGGCTATGAATTTATACAGTCAATCAGCAGGTCCTGGCTTTGAATCATGCTGGGACTTTCTGGCAGGCTTCCACTGTGTACAACCACACCAGGTGCCGGCCGGGGCGCGCACCCTAAACCTGGAAGTAGGCAGTGATGCATATTGCAGGTGGGCGGTCCACAAGTGATTAAATAACTTAAAACTTTAAATAAAATTAAAAATATGTTTTTGTTGTCCCCTTTGGGGAAAACTTGTCTTCACTATGACCTGGAAAGGAATTGAAGAGTAATCTCCCAAATGACACACAGGCAATATTAAAAACCTAGCAAAAGTTCTAACCCTTCCCCAGTAGGGAAGTAAAGTGACTTCCTCCTCAGTATCTACCAACTAAATCTGACAGAATTGTCCTGGGGAATTATATTTTAACATTCCTATCACATTCAGCTGCATAAAAAACACAGTGCAATACAGTGATAATAATGGAGTTATAAAGAGCAACAAGTTTATTCAGAACATACATTTCCATGGTGAAGTCATGTTAATAAATTAACTTGGAAAACAATAAACACCATTAGCAGCAGATTTACATTGGAAAGGGGCAGTGGAAGCTTAATAAATCCACCCTAAGGCAAAGGGCAATCTGTATCACTCATAAATCCTCTTTAATTGGTGTTGCTACATGATACAGATAAAACATGCATAATGTATAATTAAGGGCCCCTAGGAGAAGATTAGCACAATTTAAAATCCATTCCTGTATTGCCCGTATTGCATTAAAGGGTAACTCCACCTTCGTGGAGAAAAAAATAATATATCGTAAACAATTATGACACAAATCGTATTGTGTTTGAATGTTATTAAAAATTACCCTTTCTTTTCAATCTGCAGCCGCTGTAATTTTCTGAAAATGCAAGGCAATATGGCTATCTGGAGGTGTTCTGTACACAGAATATGTACAGAATGCCCCCCCCCCCCCTCCACAAACATAATTTCCTGCTTGTCTAAAAACACGTCTAAATGGATGCAGGTCCAGCAGCTTTCCTCATTAGTGCCCTGCAGGTGCAGCGGCTGATTGATAATTATGAAACCACTCCCATTAGAACCATTTTTCCATGTGGACAGAGACAAACACAACGGGATTTCTTCAGAATAACAAAAAGTAGGAATCTGCAACAACTTTTGTTAAAATCCTTGCACATAGATCACCCAGAGGGGAATGTTTTTTTCTCAACAAAAGTGGAGTTACCTTTTAAGATGTTTAAGCTTCTGCTGCTGTCCCTTTATATTACATTGGTGGCTTCAAGAACAAATTTAGAGATTGGTCTAAAAATTCAGTGCCCAAATTATGACATAAGGTCAAATAAAATCAGTCTGATCCAGCTTACTTATGCTTTACCTTTAATATCTGTCAAAAAGGTAGGGCTGGACTAAAGCTAGCCAAAGGTAGCTTGCATTTTGTCTAATTCCTGCTGACTTAAAATTCAAAGCATAGGTGGTCCTGCAAGCATCACCCTGATGTTTAAAACGTATTGGCCAAGCAGTGACTGCAATTTATTAGATGCAATCACTGTTCAGGTATTCAGGCAACTATGGGTGTACAGCTATCTAAATACATTAGCAGGCAGTGTAGCTTACTTCCTTCAGGGACATTCATAAAGATAAACAGATACCAGATGATATTTCCTATTTAAATAGTTGTGACCTTTTAAAAATACATAAGCAGTTTATGGGACTTTGTTTATGTTCACAATAATTTAAGGATAATGAATGTCATACTAAAGGTCACATCCATATTAAAATATCATTAAACAATAAACAGTTTAAAGCAGTTGTAAAGTCTCGAGGTTTTTCACCTAAACCAATTGCCGACCGCCCGCCGTAACTTGTCGGCGGCAACTTGGCTCGAAATCGCAAACCGCCGTCACCTGATGATCGTGAGCTCACTGTGTTACAGGGGATCCAGGGAGTGGATAGGATGGACCCAAAAGTCTGCCGACTACCCAGGATCGCTCCCTGGCAGTGACAGAATGGAGGTCCGTGTATGTAAACAATGGATCTCCATTTTGACAGGGGGAAGCAATGTGATCATAGGCTCCCTGTATATTGGAGCTGTGATCACTCTCCTCCCCCACTCGGCCCAGCCCCCACACAGTAACACATACCTGGGAACACAGTTAACCCCTAGAGTGTCCTCTACTGTTAACCCCTCCCCTGCCAGTGACATTCATACAGTAATCAATGCATTTTCATAGCACTGATCGCTGTATAAATGTCATTGGTCCCAAAAAAGTGCAAAAACTGTCCAACATGTCCGCCGCAATTTCGCAGTCCCGCTAAAAATCGTGGATCGCCGCCATTACTAGTAAAAAAATAAATAAAAATCCCATAAATTAATTCTCATTGTTCGTAAATGCGGCAACTTTTGCGCAAACCAATCAATATATGCCGGTTGCGATTTTTTTTTTTTACCAAAAATATGGGGAAGAATATATATTGGCCAAAACTGATGAATACATTTGTTTTTTTATATATTTTTTTGGGATATGTATTTTAGCAAAAAGTAAGAAATACTGTTTTCTTTTTGCAAAATTGTCGCTCATTGTTTGTTTATAGCGCAAAAAATAAAAACCGCAGAGGTGATCAAATACCACCAAAAGAAATCTCTATTTGTGGGAAAAAAAGGACATCAATTTTTTTTGGGTACAATGTCGCATGACCGTGCAATTGTCAGTTAAAGTTATGCAGTGCCGAATCGCAAAAAGTGCTCTGATCCTAAAGGGGGAAATCCTTCCGGGCCTGAAGTGGTTAATGCACCATATGCATTAAGGTGAAAAACCTTATGTGCTGCAGCAGCCCCTCAGAGCCCCCCTTTACTTACCTGAGCCTGATTGTTCCAGCGTCGAGGACAAACCCAGCAGCTCCTGCCGCTGTCTCAGGTACTCATTGGAAAGATTGATAGCAGCAGGAGCCTTTGGTCCCATGAAAAGCGTCTCTACGAGGGGGCATCCGATGAAGAGGAGGAGCCAGGAGCGCCACCGAGGATTCCCAGAAAAGGAAGATGGGGCAGCTCTGTGCAAAACCCTTGCTCAGAGTGGGTAAGTATGACATGTTTGTAATTTTAAAAATGAACCTTTACAATCACTTTGAGGTAGAGATTTTCTCCTGAAAATTAAACCTGATTATAGAAAAACATACTGTATGTGTACCATACTGTATGTACAGCTGAAGTAGCTCCATGCCAGTACATGTGTTGAGTTGCTTATATCACAACTTTTGCACAGTTAAGTAAATGTAAACTCCACCACCACACACCCCCATTTCATACAATGTTATTAACAGGCATTCCTGGTGGTTGACAACAACTGTTGCCTGTTCATCAGTACGCTAGGTATGTCTATGTAACGTTGTTTGACTAAAAGCTTGATTTTGTCTAATTTTAGAATGTATACTTTTCATCACTATGGCCAGATCTAGGGGGTGCTGGGGTGGGCTCTGATAAGTCAGCCACACCCCCTCCAGACTCAATCCCAGATACTGTGCCCACCCTCTGAAATCTTTCTCCCAGGGCCAGGACACAGCTGGCATAATGTTAGGAGGGGGGTGACAGTAGCATTGCTAGCACTGGGCATCTGGGCACTGCCACGCTGCAATTTCCAGCACCTGCATCATCTCTTCCATCCTGTCACCCTAGTCAAACAAAGCCAGGGAAACTTCCCCCAAGCTCCTCCTTGGCTATTATGAGAGAACACGAGGAGAAGCCAGGGAGGAAGAACATCTTTTGCTGCTCTGTATACAGCCTGAGGTCAGTGTATAGAGGAAAAGACAGTGGAGTTGGATTGATGGGAAAATAATGACGATAAAGGAGAAAAGGCATGGATGGATGTTGAGAAGAATGATCATAGAGAGAGGTAGAGTAAGAATGGATAGAAAAGAATTATAATGACCAGTGAGGAAAATGGAGGTGGATAGAAGTGAAGGAGAATAAATCAGACTGGAGAGTGGCAAGTATGTAGGTAAAACGGAATGTTTATGATGAAGAGTATGCATTTATAGAGATGGATCATTGAAGCGGAGAAGAGTTGAAGAGTGAATGAGAGTGTCTTTGGATGGAAGATTTTCTTTTTTAGGGGGGATATGAGGATTTATGGTAGCATTTGTACAGAAAGGGGATGGGGGGGGGGGGATAAGAGGATTTATAGTGGCATTTGCACTAGAAGGGTTTGGGGCAAAATTTGGGTAGGAGTGAATAGGATATGTGACTGGAGGGGGGTTTGGGAAGGGGATGGTATAAGTGGATTTTACTAGAAGCAGGTGTTGGTAGGTAGAAGGATTTATGTTGGGAGCCCTTCCTACTGTTAAGTAAAAATCTGACTGTCCTGACCTCTGAACTCTGCCTCAAGTACTACTGACCTCTGAACTATGCCTCTCTCGCTACTGGCCCCTGAACTCTGCCTTATCTATCACTAACCTCTGAGCTCTGCCTCACCTACAACTGAATACTGAACCCTGACTCAGCTACTACTTACTGCTAAACTTTGGCTCATTTACTACTGACCCCTGAACTTTGCCTTACTTACTACTGTCACGTACCTTGTAGAAGAGCCTGACACGATGAGGAAGGTCTCTCTTACACCTCTAACTCAGTGCCCCTGATAGAACAGACAGGAGATACAGGAGTACAGAGTGGCATGGGCGCCTGTTGATTTTGCTAGCAGCAGGGCTAGATGGACCCTCTGGATCAAGCAGGGGAAGAACATCAGAAAACCACAGCAGTGCTGCATGGACACCAGTAAGCAGGAGACAGGAGTAGGCTGGTACTGGGGACAGCAGAAAGGTTCAGGCTGGAAGCAGACAGGTTTTAAACAGGCGCCAGGCAAAGGCTTACAGCAGGCAGTCCAGCAGTGATGGAGACAGAGGCAGTCAGACAAAGTCAGGATACAGGCTGAGTTGGTAACACATCTGTGGAGCTGCAGCAAGGGGGCACAGGCAGAAGCAAGGTCAGAGGCATGCCGTGGTCACTGCAGGTGGAGTTCAGGAGAAGTCAAGTTCAGTAACAGTAGCCAAATGCAGAGTAACAGGTTGCAGGTTCAGTATGCACAGGAATGCTGTAAATAACATGGCACTGAAGCATAGCACATGCTCAGTTTAAGTAGCCCGTTTGGCGCCAATGGGAGCAGTGAATATGCGCATGCTCATGTGTATAAGCACATGCACATTTTATTATGTGTATGTAAAGAAATATGAAATAGCCTGTGCCTATGCACAGGAGGCTGTCCACAAGAGCCAACTTGTCTGCTATCATATCCTTCCTGACAACTACTGAACCTTTGCATCCCTTACCAATGAATCCCTGCACCCTGTGCAATGAAAGCCACACCCAATATTTGCCACAACACTTTCTTTTTCAGTGGCAGGAGAGCCAAACCTATTATCTTGCACACAGGTCCACCATGTTCAGAGCACATCCTGATAGCCAACCTTACTAAGCAGGTGCAAAGGGAACCATCTTGTTTCACTCTTGTCTCTGTTTGAGAGAGTGGACCCCCCCTTCCGTCCCAGGAAAAAAAATATTTATGGCCCTGAGTGTGTATTTAGCTGCTGTGCTGCAGTTCTGACCTGTGAAATTCCCAATCAGAATAGAGCACAACTGCAGTACTCAGCTAAACACTGTGCTATGGCTGTGTGTAAGGGAATCCTATCTTAGCAATGTGCTGTGTGGGGACAAGGAGATCTGCTACCTATGCCCAGGGTGTGTACAGTGCAGGGATGGTAGAAGGAACTCTGCTGAGTGCCCTGTCAGCAGTGATCCCTGTCCTCTGCCCTGCCATCAATAACTTCTGTCCTCCTCCCTGCTAACCCCTGTCCTTCACCCTACTGACTCCTATTCTTGGCTCTGCTGGCTCTTGTACATTACTCTTCTGACCCCTGTACACTGCCCTGTTGACCCATCTTCTGCCTTGTGGACCAATGTACACTGCCCTGCTGACCCCTGTCCTCCAACCTGTAGACCCCATACACCACCCTTCTGACCCCTGTCATCTGCCCTGCCAGCAATGACCCCTGTCCTCTACCCTGTATACCCCGTACACCACCCTTCTGACCCCTGTCCTCCTCCCTGCTGACTACTGTCCACCCTGTTGACTCCTATCCTCGCTTCTGCTTACCCTGTACGCTGCCCTTCTGACCCCTCTACACTTTCCTGCTGATCCCTGTGTTCTGCCCTGCTGACCCTTGTACATTACCCTGTTGACCTCTGCCCTGCGGACTCCTCTTCTCCACTCTGCCATCACGTGCCCCAGTCGTCTCACCTCCTGTCCCCAACTTCCCGTCATATGTCCCAGTCGTCTCACCTCTTCTCCTCAGGCGTCCCGTCTCCAGTTGTCCCATTACATGTTCCCAGTCGTCCCGTCTTGTGTCCCTAGTCGTCCTTTCACATCTCCCCAGTCTTCCCGTCGCATGTCCCATTCGTCTTCGCTCCTATCCTCAGTTGTCCCACCTGTCATCAGTCGTCCCTCCTCCTGTCCCCAGTCTTCCCACCACATGCCCCATATGTCCCATCTCCTGTCCCCAGTAACGACCGTCCCGTCTACTGTCCCCAGTCTTCCCACCACA
>BLSH010057596.1:179666-229124 GCA_018402905.1 Glandirana rugosa
CATTTTCAGAGTGTGTACACCGTAGTGGTATGAGTCCTCCTCGTCGTCTTAAATAAAACCCCACAGTAAATACGATACACGTACGATACACAATCTTTATAGAATATTTACCTTTTGAAACACATTTTGTTTACGCAAAAGTAAAAAAAACGTGTAAAAGGTTAGACTTTTGAAGGCCCTGGAGCACCAGGACAATGGAATTACCCACGAAATGACCCCATTTTGGAAAGCTAACACCCCAAGGTATAATCTATGAGGCATAATGAGTCTTTTGAACGGTTCATTTTTTTCCAGAAGTTTTTGGAAAATGTGCAAAAAAAATGAAAACGCATTTGTTTTACACAAAGTTTTCCATTTATAAGATATTTCTAACACATAGCATGCACATAGCATAAATGACACCCCAAAATAAATTCTGCTGCTCCTCCTGAGTATGGTGATGCCACATGTGTGAGACTTTTACACAGGCTGGCCACATATAGAGGCCCAACATTGAAGTAGCACCGTCAGACATTTTAGAAGCAAAAATTACACATCTCATTTCTCAACCCCCTATTCCATTTTTGAAGGCCCTGGAGCACCAGGACAATGGAATTACCCACAAAATGACCCCATTTTGGAAAGCTAACACCCCAACGTATAATCTATGTGGCATAATGAGTCTTTTGATTGGTTCATTTTTTTCCAGAAGTTTTTGGAAAATGTGGAAAAAAATGAAAACACATTTTTTTTACACAAAGTTGTCCATTTATAAGATAATTCTAACACATAGCATGCACATAGCATAAATGACACCCCAAAATACATTCTGCTGCTCCTCCTGAGTATGTTGATACCACATGTGTGAGACTTTTACACAGGCTGGCCACATACAGAGGCCCAACATTGAAGTAGCACCGTCAGGCATTTTAGAAGCATAAATTACACATCTCATTTCTCAACCACTTATTAGACTTTTGAAGGCCCTGGAGCACCAGGACAATGGAATTACCCACGAAATGACCCCATTTTGGAAAGCTAACACCCCAAGGTATAATCTATGAGGCATAATGAGTCTTTTGAACGGTTCATTTTTTTCCAGAAGTTTTTGGAAAATGTGCAAAAAAAATGAAAACGCATTTGTTTTACACAAAGTTGTCCATTTATAAGATATTTCTAACACATAGCATGCACATAGCATAAATGACACCCCAAAATAAATTCTGCTGCTCCTCCTGAGTATGGTGATGCCACATGTGTGAGACTTTTACACAGGCTGGCCACATATAGAGGCCCAACATTGAAGTAGCACCGTCAGACATTTTAGAAGCAAAAATTACACATCTCATTTCTCAACCCCCTATTCCATTTTTGAAGGCCCTTTATATTTCTAACACATAGCATGTACATACCAAATAACAAAAGATTACCTGTGGTTTTAGTAGCGTAGTGGTCCACAGAGGAGAACATCAATCCAGGCAGCAGGCGGGGATGTGGTCAGCGACAGCAAAAGCAATCGACCAAGCAGCAGGCAGGAATATTGTCCATAGTTAGTACAGGCAGAAATACTGTCAGCACAGCCAAAGCATTGGTCCAGATAGCAGGCAGAGATGTCAAGGCAGAAATACTGCCCATAGTCAGTAGAGGCAGCAGGCAGAGATATGGTCAACACAACCAATGCATTGGTCCAGGCAGCAGGAAGAAACATGGTCCATAAAGTCCTGGGTCATTACAGGCAGCAATATGGTCAGCACAGCCAAAGTATTGGTACAGGCAGCAGGAAGAAACATGGTCCAGAAAGTCCTGGGTCATTACAGGCAGTAACATGGTCAGCAGAGCCAAAGTATTGGTCCAGGCAGCAGGAAGAAACATGGTCCAGATAGTCCTGGGTCATTACAGGCAGCAATATGGTCAGCACAGCCAAAGTATTGGTCCAGGCAGCAGGAAGAAAGGTCCATAAAATCCTGGGTCATTACAGGCAGCGATATGGTCAGCACAGCTAAAGTATTGGTCCAGGCAGCAGGAAGGACCATCAAGCTTAGGGCCAGGGGGACAGGGGTAGAGGCTCCTCCCACCAAAACACTTTGAAGCCTCTGGGAAACCAGACCCTGTTCTGGGAGCACAGAAAACAAACACTGGTTTTCTCTACTCAGAACGCTTTCTGGAGCCCCTCGCATATGTGAGACCCCTGTGTACTAATGTATAAGTGTAAAAGATCAGTCCAAGTGGCAGGCAAAAACATGGTCGATTAACAGGCCGAGGTCATGCACGTGGAAGTCAGAAATGTGGTTTAAAATGGCAGGCAAAGACATCGTTGGTAAACAGGCCAGGGTCAGTTAACGTGGAAGTCAGAAACATGGTTAAAAACGGCAGGCAAAGACATTGTCGGTAATCAGGCCAGGGTCAGATAACGTGGTAGCAAGCAAATGGTCCACACAGGTATTTGAAATGGCAGTCTATATGGGGAACTAATATGTGATTTGTGTATGATAATTTTTGAAACAATGTCTGATGCACAGGCCAGGTTGGGAGGGACAGTCAGGGCAATAATATGTGGTATCTCTTCTGACTCCTCGTCTGGAGCATACACGGCATCTCTTCTGTCGCCTTCTTCTGAATTCTGTGGGGGGGGGGATGGGGAAGGGATAATATTGCACGTGGAGTCGACTCACACTATCGGAGCAAATACTTTCTGGGATGGGTCCTTGCTGATAAATGAGGGCAGTAATAATTTTTTCAATGTATTTGAAGTAGGTGAGGGATTGATTTTCGGACGATCTTTGGCAACACACAAACAAATTATACATGGCCATATGAAAAAGGTGAAATGCGGCTTTCTTATACCAAAAACGTGACTTACGGGTAGATAAATAGGGCTGTACCATCTGGTCATTTAAATGCACCCCCCATGAAAAGAATTGTCCCCCAGTGGACACACTTGGGCTTTACAACGGGGCCATGTCTTCTTTGGATCTCCACTGAGGTGTTATTGTGGAGAGGATGTGGACATCTTTCTTGTCTCTCCACTTCATGGCCAATACCTCTTCATTCCTCATGAAGGCAGATTCCCCGTTTTGTAGCTTTTGGGTGAGGAGATTTTGTGGGAAGCCCTTCCTGTTTTTCTTGAAGGTGCCGCAGGCCAGGGTAGTCTTTTGATATAGATGGCAAAATAGGGGCAGGCTGGTATAATAGTTATCCATGTATAGGTGGTATCCTTTTCCAAAGAGGGGGTATGCCCAGACAATCTTCCCACTGGTACCAATATATGTGGGGCAATCACAGGGCTGGAGTTGGGAGTCTTTACCTTCGTATATTCTGAAGGAGTACACATAGCCAGTGGCTCGATTGCACAACTTGTTAATTTTTAAGCCATACCTGGATATTTTACTGGGTATGTACTGTTTGAAATTCAGCCGACCAGTGAAATGGATGAGGGACTCATCCACACAGATATTTTTATCTGGAATGAACATTTGGGCGAATGTCTGGGAAAAGGAATTAATTAGGGGGCATAACTTATTTAATTTATCATGGTTGGGGTGATTTCGGGGAGGGCACTGCGAATTATCACTAAAATGGAGGAAGCGCATTATCATGTCGTATCTTGTCCTGGACATGACAGCTGAGTATATGGGCATGTGGTGGATTGTGTGGGTGGACCAATACCCATGGAGTTCATTTTTTTGTGTAATGCCCATATTCAGTGTGAGACCCAAAAATATTTTCAATTCGTCCAGTTTCAGACATCGCCAATGGAACATGCGGGCATAAGATGAAGTGGGATTGGCAGCATTGAATTGTTTTGCTTACAGATTGGTTTGGTCCACCATACTCTGTAACAATTCAGGGGTGAAAAACAAATAAAAGTAGTCCAAAAGGGCAAAATTTGTAGTGTCAACCTGCACACCTGTTTGTGCGATGAAATTGGGGACTATTGCAGACCCTGAGTTGGCGGGGAACCACACAGGGTTTGCCAGGGCATCGGGTAGGAAGGGCTGGGCACGGATTAAAGTTCTTGGGGTTGGGCGTATAGTTTCAATGCTAGTACTAGACTCCTCTTCCTGGGGTCTGGTTCTGCTGGTGGTGGGCAGGTCTTCGGCTCTTGGTCCTAATCGTCTCATTCTTTTAGGAGGGGGAGCTGGCCTGTGTGGTGATACGGATGGCTGTAGTGGTAGCGGATCTGTTTAGTGGTACCGGTGGCTGGCCTGTGTGGCGGTACCGATGGCGGTACTGGTGGCGGATCTGGTGATATGGATGGCTGTACTGGTAGCAGATCTGTTTAGTGGTACCGGTGGCTGGCCTGTGTGGTGATACAGATGGCTGTAGTGGTAGCGGATCTGTTTAGTGGTACCGGTGGTGGTACTGGTGGCTGGCCTGTGTGGCGGTACTGGTGGCGGTACCAATGGCGGTACCGATGGCGGTACTTGTGTGCCTGTGTGACAGATGGGCTGTGTGACAGATGGGCTGTTGACAGATGGGCTGTTGACAGATGGGCTGTTGACAGATCCAAATGGTACTGGTGACAGGACCTCTTTATTGGGGGGGTTGTGTGTTGTGCACAATACAATACTGACAGACACTGAAGTAACTCACTGATCCCTGCTCTGCTCTCTCCTCACATGATCGGTGTGTGAGGAGAAAAAGCAGGGATCACATAGCTACTATTTTTTGTTTACATTAGTGACCGGCTGTGATTGGACACAGCCGGTCACATGGTAAACAGCCAATTTTATTGTCTGTTTACAGATCAGGGAAGCGCTGTGTCCAAGGGACACCCGCTCCCCCCGATCATGTGGGCACACCTCTGGGGGCGTGCACTGGAGTCTACTGCGGTGCGCTGCCACTTCCCGGAACTGCTTGTGATCGGCTGTGTTTATACACAGCCGATCGTACGGTAAACAGCCAATTTCACTGGCTGTTTACCGTGATTGGTGACGGCCTGCGTCCGGCTGACACAAGCCGTGCACGATCACCGCAACGAGTGCTCCCGCAGGCGCGCGCTAGCGGCTTATCCTGAGGACGTCAATAGACGTTCGGTCAGGATAATGAACCCCCCGCCGTCAATTGTTAATATGGCGGGGGGGAAGTGGTTAAGTATGTACATATACAGTATCTCACAAAAGTGAGTACACCCTCACATTTTTGTAAATATTTTATTATATCTTTTCATGTTACAACACTGAAGAAATTACACTTTGTTACAATGTAAAGTAGTGAGTGTACAGCTTGTATAACAGTGTAAATTTGCTGGTCCCTCAAAATAACTCAACACACAGCCATTAATGTCTAAACCGCTGGCAACAAACGTGAGTACACCCCTAATTGAAAATGTCCAATTTGGGCCCAAAATGTCTATTTCACCAAAACAACCTCTGGAAATTATGCTGAGCACATGCACTCATCTCCTTTGTTCAACCATGGCGAGGCCTGTTCTGAGTGAAACCTGACCTTGTTAAACCACTGTATGGTCTTCGCCACCATGCTGCAGCTCCGTTTCAAGGTCTTGGCAATCTTCTTATAGCCTAGGCCATCTTTATGTAGAGAGTTATTTGCCATGAGGTGCCATGTTGAACTTCCAGTGACCAGTATGAGAAAGTAAGAGTGATAATACCAAATTTAACACACCTGCTCCCCATTCACACCTGAGACCTTGTAACACTAACGAGTCACATGATACCTTGGAGGAAAAATGGCTAATTGGGCCCAATTTGGACATTTTCACTTAGGGGTGTACTCACTTTTTTGCCAGCGGATTAGAGTAATTTTGAGCAGACAGCAAATTTACACTATTATACAAGCTGTACACTCACTTCTTTACATTGTAGAAAAGTGTAATTTCTTCAGTGTTGTCACATGAAAAGATATAATAAAATATTTACAAAAATGTGAGGGGTGTACTCACTTTTGTGAGATCTTTTCCTGAGACAACACTGAAGAAATTACACTTTGCTACAATGTAAAATAGTGAGTGTACATCTTGTATAGCAGTGTAATTTGCTGTCCCAACTCAAAACACAGCCATTAATGTCTAAGCAGCTGGCAACAAAAGTGAGTAACCAGATCAGGAGTACAAAGACAAGTGTGTCTTGCCTACAGTCAAGCATGGTGGTGGGAGTGTCATGGTCTGGGGTTTCATGAGTGCTGCCGACACTGAGGAGCTACAGTTCATTGAGGGAACCATGAATGTCAACATGTACTGTGATATACTGAAGCAGAGACTGGGTTGCAGGGCAGTATTCCAACATGATAATGACCCCAAACGCATCTCCAAGACGACCACTGCCTTGCTAAAGAAGCTGAGGGTAAAGGTGATGCACTGGCCAAGCATGTCTCTAGACCTAAACCATATTGAGCATCTGTGAGGCATCCTCAAATGGAAGGTGGAGGAGCGCAAGGTCTCTAACATCCCCCAGCTCCGTGGTGTTGTCATGGAGGAGTGGAAGAGGACTCCAGTGGCAACCTGTGAAGCTCTGGTGAACTCCATTCCCAAGTGGGTTAAGGCAGTGTTGGAAATGAATGGTGGCGTAGAGGGTGTACTCACTTTTGTGAGATACTGTATAATAAATACAATCAAATAAAATTATCTTTCTGTATTAAGAGAAATTCTGTTTCTTTTGGTCATTTGACCAATGCCAAGGTTTTGGTCACATGGGGGTTATTACTAAGACTGCATGGTGCAAAATCTAGTGCAGCTCTGCATAAAAATCAACCAGCTTCCAGGTATTTTTGTCAAAGTTTAATTGAACAAGTTAGAAGCTAATTGGCTACCATGCACAGCTGCGCCAGATTCTGAGTGCACCGGTTTTAGTAAATCTCCCCGTGGCATTTCGTAAGTCATATGTTTGTGTGCATGACTGTTTTTACTTTATTTATTCTTTACACTGTCAAATTGGGTATACTAATATGATTTTCTGCAGAAAATATAGAGCACACATTTTTTTTAAATCTGTATAATTTTTTTATACTTTTTTATACTTTACCAATACACCTGTCAGTGGTGGCTGGTGGTTTTTGTTTGGATGGGGGGGGGGGCGGCAAAAAAACAACCCCCCTGTTGGTCAGTCGATTGCACCCCACCACCCCCCGGCAATTACCGCATCAGTTGCGGGTGGGTGGGTTCCTGCGGGTAGCTGGCGGGTTGCAGATTCCAGCGGGAAGCTGGCAGGTTGCAGGCTTCGGCAGGCAGCGGGCAGGTTGCAGGTTCTGGTGAGCAGCAGGCGGGCTCCTGTGTCTTCTATGCAACACAGCGGCTTCCACCGTGCAGCTCCTTCCTCCTTCTCCTAGGTATCCAATAGGATCACCTGTCCTTTCAGCTAATCGTGTGACAGGTTTTAGACTGGATTCCTGATTGGCCGGGAGGAGCATCAGTGTGGCAATAAAGAATATTAATTTGCTAGTGTCACACAACTGGGTGGGATCAGGGCGCAGTGCTCTGCGCCCTGAGCCCACCCTTTTTTGAAGCCTCTGGCTCTAATCACATGTTTCAAAAAAACACTCCCCCATTGGAATCCATAGTCCAGTGCCCTGCTATGTAGATCAGGGGGCTGGATGCATGGATGGGGGGGCAGTGCCAGTGCACCCCTAATGGGACACTTATTATAGAAAATAATGCTAAATATATTAGAAGTAAAAAAAAGTAGGAGCTCTATTATTTCTGATCTACAGTACATGCTTTGCATGAGAGACTCAGAAAGTATTGAAGCAAAAGCAGAGCCAGGAAAGTGGTATTACCAAAAGGAGGTCAAACATTTTATTTTATGCATTTTTATTAGGTTACATTTAGGGTAGTTTTGGACACTGCTGTTCACAAACAGGTAGGGTATTGTGGTGACCTACTGTCAGGGCTGGGCTCAGCTCTCCCTTCTCAGAGCATGCTGCTCAGCTGAGGGTTAATTTCCAGTCTCAGTTTCTACTCTGTTTCACCTGATGACCATATTCTGCCTTGTTAAGCCAGCTCTGCTGCTATATAAACTGCCTGGATCAGATCGCAGATGCTTTCTCCTTGGTCAGCATCTCTGGAGAAATCTCTGCTGTGTGTTTCTGTGAAAGACTTTGCCTGTTTGATGTTCCCTTCTGGTACCTGGATTCAAGACCCCCCTCAGCTGACTCTCCTCCTGGCTCCTGACCCGCCATTCCATTTGTTTGAGTGCCGAATCGCAAACAGTGCTCTGGTCCTAAAGTGTGAAATCCTTCCAGGGCTGAAGGGGTTAACCACTTGCCGACCGTCAACCGCAGGTTGACGGCGACAAGGTGGTTCGATATCGCAAAACGCCATCATACGACGGCAGCTGTGAGATCGAGCACTGTGGGCGTGCGCGCGCCGCCGGAAGCGCGCTCGCGTGCTCACTGTGTCCGGGGGGGCCAGGGAGCGGGTGCGGCGGACTCGATCTCCGCCGGCTACCCACGATGCCCCCCCAGAGTGAAAGAACGGAGGTCCATGAATGTAAACATGGATCTCCGTTCTGTGAGAGGGGGAAGGGCTGTGATCACAGCCTTCCTCTATGTGGAAGCTGTGATCGCTCCCCTTCCCCTGCTAGGGCAGCCCACACACAGTCAGAACACGCCCAGGCAACACAGTTAACCCTTAGAGCGCCCCCTGCAGGTTAACCCCTTCACTGCCAATGGCATTTACACAGTAATCAGTGCATTTTTATAGCACTGATCGCTGTATAAATGCCAATGGTCCAAAAAAAGTGTAAAAATGGTCCGACATGTCCGTCCCAATGTCGCAGTACTGCTAAAAATCGCAGATCACCGCCATTACTTGTAAAAAAAAAAATGAAAACCCCAAAAATGAATTCTCATCATCCGTAAACGCGGCAACTTTTGCGCAAACCAATCAATAAACGGCGATTGCGATTTTTTAAATCACAAATATGAGGAAGAATATAAAATCGGCCAAAACCTTTGAAAAAAAATGTTTTTTTATATTTTTTTTTTGGATTTGTATTTTAGCAACAAGTAAGAAATTTGGGTTTTTTTTGCAAAATTGTCGCTCTTCTTTTGTTTATAGCGGCGATCAGAAATGACACAGCGGTGATCAAATACCACCAAAAGAAAGCTCTATTTGTGGGAAAAAAAGGACGCAAATTTCACGACCTCGCAATTGTCAGTTAAAGCGACGCAGCGCCGAATCGCAAAAAGGGCTCTGGTCCTAAAGTGTGAAATCCTTCCGGGGCTGAAGTAGTTAAAAAGTGTGATTTTACTGCACTTCTGTCTTTGTCTGATTCATGGTTCCTGACACATACATTATACACATGGTGTATGTTAGACTAAGAAAAAATATCTGTTATTACATTTTATTTCAAGTTCAACATTTACATGACCACAGTCCCTCTCACTCTCTGCAGGCTTGGCTATGGAAATAGAGAAATGCATCAGTCATCAGCCTGTAAGTAAGGCACAGATGGGTGGTGCAGGGTTCCTGACAGTAGGCGAAGGCCATGAATTCAGAAAATGCAGTCAATCCACTAGAGCAGGGGTGTCAAACTGGCGGCCCTCCAGCTGTTGTGGAACTACAAGTCCCATCATGCATCTGCCTGTGGAAGTTGTGCTTGTAACTGTCAGCCTTGCAATGCCCCATGGGACTTATAGTTCCGCAACAGCTAAATTTGTCCACAGAACTGAACATAGTCATCGTTTCACTGTTCTTTGAAGGACACGGGCAGGATTTTTTTTTTTGTTTTTGTTTTTGTTTGGTTTACCTTCCTAGGAGCGTCACCTGCCCGTCATTGAGTGTTAGGTTTGTGTTTCAATTTATATATATATTTTTTTTCATATTATAATTATCAAAGTATTTTTTATTAATAGGGGAGTTTTTCCCCTCTCCAAAATGCCGTATGCACTGCCTTCCGGCATCCGGGATACAGGGGCAAATGTTCTTTAAGAGGCAGTGAGTCGGTGGCACATCTTATCCCCGTGACAATGTCCTTGTAGCGACTAAATGTATGTCGGGTAGACGTGCTGACGTCACTGCCTTGGAGTAACACTACAGAGCCAGCCGGCTTGTTGTCTTTTATCTAGAATTGCTTTTATTGCTGTAAGTGCATTTTTTATATATTAAATACATCTCTCAACGTTACTACACTATTGGAGCCCCCCTGTCTTTTATTTATATGATTCCCACTGGACGGAGCTTGCCCCTCTTAGATGTTTGGGTGACATCCATCACACTCTGTAGTGGGGTCCTGGCTCAAGAAACTATTGAGGTGCCTCCCGGTTCCATGGCTGTGATCCCTCCCACGTTGGTCGGCCCCTGAACAGAGTCGAGTTGTCCTTACTGGGCACCCAAAGAGGAATTTCTTTTTACCCCGATACGGGGACCCGGGCTGGGTGATAGGCCAATGCGCTTACATCTGGTAAGCTGCCATCTTATTTGGTGGAGGATTTTGCACTTTTGTTCTACCACTAGAATCACCTGGTGTGCCTCATTCACCTAGGATCTTATGGTTTACAAGAACTTTCACAGTTGCTGTACCTAGGATTCTATCTGCCTATATGAACTTTTATAGTGGTTGCACTTCAAAATTTTCACTTTTTAAGTTGGTTTATACACCAAACGAGACATTATTCCTTTGTTGCCACTATATTTGTATTTCTTAGAACTAATGTGGGTGTATTCTATATTTCTTATATTTTATTCTGTTAGAAGAAAATGTTTTCAAATTTTTTCCACATTTTCAATATTATGTGACCTTTTATGCATGCAGTTCACACTTCTCACTAGTATTACAGAAATCTTGTCATCAAGCCAAGAGCAAATCTATCAGGAGCGCAGCCTTTTTTTGATTTTATGCTGTATGGCGTGTTGTAGTTTTTTGGCTGCAGCTGTCCTCCCTTATTTCATTGTTATTGGCACGGTATTATCTTTGCATTTTTAGTTAATCCACTTGCTGGTAAAATTTTTTTCAGATTGGATGATCAGGATCACCACATGGATCAGTTTTCCATAGCGTTACAGACGCTCCCTAATCGCACTGCTCACTTGGTTCCTCCTACGGTGGCCGTTCCAGCACAACCCGTGTTGCAGGCTGCTCCTGCTGATGCTCAAGTCTCTGTGCAGGCACCCGCCTCAAATATTACCTCTATAAGGGGTATGCCTGGTTCCGCTCTGCTTCTCCAGCAATTTGGGGGTGATCCAGTTTGATGAAGAGAGTTTCTCAACCAGGTTAGGATATACTATACCTTGACCTAGGCAAACCTTTGATGGGAGATGCAAAAACCTGTGGTCCAGACTTACCCAGAGTTTGTGGCCTCCTTTAAAAGCGTATTTGATTTTCCTGCATGCTACACTACCGCTGCCAAGAGCCTCAAGTCCATTAAGCAGGGTACAAGAACAGCCTATTACGCTATTGAATTCTGTACTCTGGCCGCAGAGGTTGCTTGGAACAATGAGGCTCTCATGGCTGCTTTTTCTCATGGTCTCTCGGAAAACATCAAATGATATAGCAGCTGGAGACATATCCACTGAGCTTGCAATCTTCATTGACTCCAGACTCCGAGAGAGAGCTTTCTTTAAGGAGCACTTGTGGAAGCTTCCTGTATGTTTGGCTCCAAGCTTTGAAGTCCCACCTCCCTCACCTCCCATACCTCCTGGTTCCAAGCCTTTCAGTGAGATATAACCCATGCAGTTGGGCTTTACACGTCTCTCTGCAGATAAGAGAGCCTTTAGGAGGGAGAGATTGTGCCTTTATTGTGGCCAGGCAGGTCACTTTTTAAAGTCTTGTCCTACCCTTCTGGGGGGACGCTTGCACCTGAGGTCCTGTGGGGGACAGACCTTAGGTGGCGTTGTTTCGTCACCAGTTATCCAGAAGGATAAGCCCCTGGTTTTGTTTACCCTTTCTTGGTCTGAGTCATCCATCAAGGCTCTAATAGACTCTGGGGCTGCAGGCCTGTTCATATATAGTGCCTTTGTGTCTAAGAAATTGATCCCACTGCAGCTTTGGGCTACTCCACTTGCCATTGAGGCTATTGATGGGAGACCTCTACAGCCAGCCCAGGTGACTCATGAGACTGCTCCGTTGACCATGGCCATAGGGGCTCTTCACCATGAGATAATCCAATTCCAAGTCATTTCCTCTCCTCATTTTCCGTTTGTTAATGGTTATTCTTGGTTACAGGGGCACAACCCCTCTTTTGATTGGCTTTGTGCTGAGGTTCTTTCCTGGTCGCCACAATGCAGTAAGACATGTTTTCAGAAAGTGGCTAAGGTCTTGTGTACCTCCTCACTCGCCTCCCTGCTGGAGGAGTACCACAAATTTAGTGATGTCTTTGACAAAGGTCAAGCCGCTAGTTTGCCTCCACACCGGTCATATGATTGCGCAATTGACATTCAACCTGGTGCCATACCCCCTCTGCCCGGGTTTACCCTTTGTCTGTCTCTGAGGATAACGCCATGGAGAAGTATGTCACAGACGCACTTTCTAGAGGGTTTATCTGCAAATCCTCATCTCCTGTGGGTTCTTCTTTGTGAAAAAGAGGAGTGGTGAACTGAGACCTTGTATCGATTATAGGGGTCTCAATCGCTTCACGATTAAGAATGCTTATCCATTTCCATTGATTACGGAGTTATTTGACCCCACCTTAAGGGAGCAATGATTTTCACGAATCCTGATCTGAGAGGGGCATACAATCTTGCAAGAATCAAGGAGGGCAATGAGGGGAAAACTGCATTTAATACCAGGACAGGCCATTACGAATACCTCATAATGCCGTTTGGTCTTTGCAATGCTCCTGCAGTTTTTCAGGAATTGCCCTCCAAGATATGTTGCAGCAATGTGTGGTGGTGTATCTGATATTCTCATATATTCCAAGTCGCTAGAGAGTCACCACACATATGTCTGTCATGCGCTTTAGAAGCTGAGAGATAATAACCTGTATTGTAAATTAGAGAAGTGCGAGTTCCAGCATGAACATGTTAAATTCCTGGGCTATGTCATTTCCACTGCTGGTTTTTCGATGGACCCAGAGAAGCTATCGGCAGTCCTGCAGTGGCCCCAACCCATGGGTTTATGCCCACTACAACGTTTTCTTGGCCAATTATTATCAGAAGTTTATTCGTAACTTCTTGTCTTTGGTCAAGCCCCTGACTGATATGACCAGAAGAAACGGTAACCCAGAGAATGGAGGCCTTTGGAAATCTCAAGGCAGCCTTTGTTTCTGCTCCTGTGTTGGCACGTTACACTTCATCCTTGAGGTTGATGTATCTAAGACTGGAGTTGGTGCCCTTCTGTCCCAACATCCCACCTCCAAGAGTGCTATACATCCTTGTGGCTACTTTTCCAAGAACTGACATAAAAAACAGGGGGCAAATATCGGGACTTTAAATGAAGACTTGGCTGGGTAGAGGCACAATCTTCCATCCCTAAAATTGAAATCAAAAGAAAGCTAAAAAAAGCTAACTGGGAGGGGATTGGGACTTTATATGACACACGAGTGTGAGAGAAAGATACTGGATGGATATGGTAAAACAATTTATTTTAGAAATAGAACAATGTTTTCATAGTATACATCATATAATCAATATTCAAATAGGTCAGTACAGACCCAATATATAATATGTGTACATGGATACAAGGATACAAAGCATGCATTTGATGGTATACAAAAAATTGCCCCATCCATCACATTGATATGGTTATGTAAAATGTTCCATTATTGATAAGCCTGCGTTTTTTTACCATATCCATCCAGTATCTTTCTCTCACACTCGTGTGTCATATAAAGTCCCAATCCCCTCCCAGTTAGCTTTTTAGTTTTCCAAGAAGCTGTCTCCTGCGGACAGAGAGTTGTTAGCGATCATTTTAGCCCTTAAAGAATGGAGGCATCTCCTCAAGGGTACCACTGTTTCAGTTCTTATTTTGACTGACCACAAGAATCTCACATTCTTGTGTGAGGCAAAAAGCCTCTCCCCCAGGAGGGCGCAATGGGGTCTGTTCTTGTCATACTTCAATTACATTTCTCATTCTTACAAGGTACTAAGAATGTAAGGGCCTATGCATTGTCGTGACAGTTTTCCTCTGCTTCCAAGGTGGAGTCGGTTCCTGTTCCTGTGATACCTCCTGATCGTATTCTGGCTACAATTTGTACTAGTTTCACTTCACCTTTGGGTGACAAGATCCTTGCTGCTCAGATCCATGCTCCTCCTGAGAAACCTTGTGACCACTGCTTTGTCCTGGAGAGTCTCTGTACTGCTGTGCTCTAGACTTACCATTCTCCCAAGGCATCTGGTCACCCAAGGAAGAATGAACTCATTTGGGCTATTTCCCAAAAGTGTTGGTGGCCTAGTCTCCGCACTGATGTAGCCGCCTTTGTAGCAGCCTGTTCGGTGTGTGCTCAGAACAAAAACCCACAACATCTTCCAGTAGGTCTTCTACAACCCATGCCCAATGGAGAGCGGCCTTGGACCCACCTGTCTATGGATTTTATGGATTTTATGGTGGAGTTTCCATAACCCTCAGTGTAACACAGTTATCCTCATGGTGGTTGACCGATTCTCAAAGATGTTACATTGTATTTCACTTAAAAAAACATCCATGGAACTGGCATCCATTTTTGCTTGGGAGATGGGAGATCTTTTGCTTACATGGGCTTCCCAAGGTGATCATCTCGGACAGGGGTAGCCAGTTTGTGTCCAGGTTTTGGTGAGCCTTTTGTGCACAGTTGGGAATTCAGCTTTCTTTCTCTTCTGCATATCACCTGCAGTACAATGGGGCTCCAGAATGAGCCAACCTGTCCTTGGAACAGTTTTTACATTTCTATATTTCTGACCACAATAACAACTGGTCTGACCTGTTACGTCAATACTGCTTGCCTATTTTCTCAGTTTATAGCGAATTATAGTTTCCAACCAGCCATGTTGGCTTACTCATTTGTTCCTCATAAAATGTCTGTGTTGGTCTTCGTTCCACTTGGGTACAGGTTCAGGAGTCTTTGAGACGTGCCAATGATAGGTATGCCATGCTGACCCCAGACACCTTCCTGCGCCTTCCTACCAAGTTGGTGAGATGGTGTGGCTGTCTTCTTGCAACCTCTGACTTTGTGTTCCCTCATTGAAGCTGGCACCACGGTTTATTGGGCCTTTCTATATTCTCCGCAAGATCAGCTTATGCTTTAGACCTGCCTTCTAGTAGCAAATTTCTAATGTATTCCATGTCTACTTGTTAACCACTTCAGCCCCGAAAGGATTTACCCCCTTCCTGACCAGAGCACTTTTTGCAATTCTGCACTGTGTCACTTTAACTGACAATTGCACGGTCATGCAACGTTGTACCCAAACAAAATTGACGCCCTTTTTTCCCCACAAATATAGCTTTCTTTTGGTGGTATTTGATCACCTCTGCGTTTTTTATTTTTTACGCTATAAACAAAAAAGAGCAAAAATTTGGAAAAAAAACCCAATCTTTTTTACTTTTTGCTATAATACATATCCAAAAGTATAGAAAAAAAATCTATTCATCATTTTAGGCCAAAATGTATTCTTCTACATATTTTTGGTAAATAAAATAACAAAAAGCGTTTATTGATTGGTTTGTGCAAAAGTTATCGTGTCTACAAACTTTGACGTTTTTATTATTATTTTTTTACTGGTAATGGCGGCAATCTGCGATTTTTATCAGGATTGCAATATTGCAGCTGACAGATTGGACACTTTTGACACTTTTTTGGGACCATTGATATTCATACAGCGATCAGGGCTAAAAATAACCACTGATTACTGTGTAAATGTCACTGGCAGGGAAGGGGTTAAGCTGTAGGGGTGATAAAGGGGTTAAATGTGTTCCCTCCCTGTGTCCTAACTGTGTGGGGGCTGGGCTGGCAGGGGCATGACAGCTCTAACTGATCCTGATCACTGGGATCAGTAGATTTCTGTCATGCCCCCTGTCAGAACGGGGAATTGCTGTGTTTACATCGGTGGTTCCCCGTTCAGGCTCTGTATTAGGCGACCGCGGGCGGACAAAGAGTCTGCCCGACCCACGGCCACACTCACGCAGCATAAGACCCTCCTCAGCTGGCTCTCCTCCTGGCTCCTGATCTGGCATTCCATTTGTTTGACCTCACTGACTCTGGACTCCTGTTTCACTGGTTTGTTCTGACTATCCGCTGGTTACCGAACCCTGGCTATGTTTTGACCACGTTTACTCTGTTTATACATTTTACCTTTTTATTAAAAAGTGTGATTTTACTGTACTTCTGTCTTTGTCTGATTCATGGTTCCTGACAGATTATACACATAGTGTATGTTACGCTATGAAAAAATATCTGTTATTACATTTTATTTCAGGTTCAACATTTACATAACCACAGTCACTCTCACTCTCTACAGGCTTGGCTATGGAAATAGAGAAAGGCATCAGTCATCAGCCTGTAAGTTAGGCACAGATGGGTGGTGCAAGGGCATGGGATTAGGGACATTGGTTGACATCTGGTAAACTAAAATGCATGCTGTGCATCAGCAGCTGAGTGTGCAAGGGAGGGTGGCAATGCTACTACTGCATTGGGAGCCGGTGTTAGTGTTGCCACTAAATAAAATGAAATCATAGTGACACAGGAGAACTGCCAGGATCAACACATTATTAGTAGAAGAAACCTATAACTAATAGCAGTTGATATGCTAAAAGGCAAATATATTGTTTACTTTGCAATGCCATTTTCATATTGCAAAGAAATTTTCTCTTAGCTTACTGAATGTGAATTTGTTTTGCTTAACTTAATTTACTAAGCTAAGGAAAAATGCCTTGCAAAATAAACAGCCTATTTACCTTTAGTAGAATCAACTCCATAGACTCTTCTCTTTAACTATGACTATGACTATTTCTCTATTGACTATGATTTTTTAAATAATTTGAATATATAAATATATTAAAATTATAAATTATAAAAATATTTTAAGAGACAATGACATCAAAAAAAGAGTGCTTAGGTAGCTCACTAATTAGATAGAGTCCCATATTTTTGTCAAATCTGTCAGTACCTGGACTAGTATTTTTGAATTATTAAGCTATGTTGAATAATTCTGCAGTCTCCAAGGAGAGAACAGTCTGACTCGGACAGCTACTATGTAGATTCTGTGCAGATTTCTATAAAGGTGTCAGAGATTTAAGCAAAGGTGCCAATCCAGATGACATTCCACTACTGATAGTTTGACTGTAGCAGCAGTAAAATTGACATAAGGGAATCACAGGGGCTGCCATTGCTAATTTATTGGCTGTTATGCTGACCCAGCGGTTTTAAAGTGGCTCTGACTCTTGAATAAGAAAAGTGTTATCTGCAGAGAAGACTGTAAATAGTTGCATCTTCTTCTGTCCACTATGCTGAATGCTGCTTTAATGAGGGCAAATTGTCTCATGAAGTTTTTTTTTCTGGTAGTGTTGTTCTCCTGTGTCCCCTGCAGTAGAGTTAGGGGACACCTGGATGTCCGGGTTCGGCGGGTCTGGCCAAACTTCGCAAAAATGTTTGGGTTCGGTACCGAACTTGACCTGAACTTGACCCCGGACCCCGAACCCCATTGAAGTCAATGGGGACCTGCATTTTTCAGCACAAAAATGGCTGTAAAAAAGTCCTGGAAAGTGCTAGAGGGCTGCAAAAGGAAGTAAAATGGGGGTAAGAGTAGGACAAGCGCCCTACAAAAAAATGGGGATAGGGAAAATAACTTAAAATCAAATAAAAAAATAAAAATGGAAAGGGGGGTGGATGTGGAGTAGGAGCCTAGAGGTTGACTAGGCCGTGACCGTGGCAGTGTAGGTGGAAGTGGCGGTGGTGGAGGAGGAGGAGGTAGCCAACACTTTTTGTTTGTTTGTTTGTTTTTTTCTAATTGGGGTAGCCCCCAAAATGTTGTGGCATATTCAAAAAAAACAAGTATACCAATGGCTGTGTGAGGCCAGTCTAATCTGTCCCTTACAGCAACAGCAGAAACCTGACCCTATAGCAGTAGGCGATGATTTTAGAACAATAATCTGTCCCTTACAGGAGCAGCAGGAACCTCTCCCTATAGAACTAGGAGATGATTTTAGAACAATAATCTGTCCCTTACAGCACCAGCAGAAACCTCTCACTTTAGAACTAGGAGATGATTATAGAACAATAATCTGTCCCTTACAGGAACAGCAGGAACCTCTCCCTATAGAGCTAGGAGATGATTTTAGAACAATAATCTGTCCCTTACAGCACCAGCAGGAACCTCTCCCTTTAGAACCAGGATATGATTTTAGAACAATAATCTGTCCCTTACAGCACCAGCAGGAACCTCTCCCTTTAGAACTAGGAGATGATTATAGAACAATAATCTGTCCCTTATAGGAGCAGCAAGAACCTCTCCCTATAGAACTAGGAGATGATTTTAGAACAATAATATGACCCTTACAGCACCAGCAGGAACCTCTCCCTTTAGAACTAGGAGATGATTATAGAACAATAATCTGTCCCTTATAGGAGCAGCAGGGACCTCTCCCTTTAGAACTAGGAGATGATTTTAGAACAATAATCTGTCCCTTACAGCACCAGCAGGAACCTGACCCTATAGGAGTAGGCGATGATTTTAGAACAATAATCTGTCCCTTACAGCAACAGCAGGAACCTGACCCTATAGAACTAGAAGATGATTTTAGAATGATAATCTGTCCCCCAAAGCAGTAGACTCTACCTAGTCCAGTATCAGATCGTTCTGTAATGCAGGATGAGATCTGCAATCTGTCCCTCAAAGCAGTAGTAGTAGTAATCTCCACCTAGTCCAGAATCAGATCGTTCTGTAATGCAGGATGAGATCTGCAATCTGTCCCTCAAAGCAGTAGTAGTAATCTCTACCTAGTCCAGAATCAGATCGTTCTGTAATGCAGGATGAGTTGTTATTATATCTGCAATCTGTCCCTCACAGCGCCGGCAGCATCCTCTCCCTAGACTAGCCTGAGAGCATGTGACATGCAGCACTACGTGACTCCAGCTTATACAGAGGCTGGGTCACAGGGTGCACTGGCCAATCACAGCCATGCCATTAGTAGGCATGGCTGTGATGGCTTCTAAGGGCAAACCAGTTAAACGCTTCTTGATTGGCTGCCCTGCAGCTATTCAACAGGCGGGATTAAATACCCGAACCCAAACTTTTTTCAAATGTCCGAGTTTGGGTCCGGATCACGGACACCCCAAAGTTTGGTACGGACCCGAACTTTACAGTTCGGGTTTGCTCAACTCTACCCTGCAGTTATTAGTGTTTCCCATCGCTGACCTCCACACCTCTACTGTGTACTTTAATGCTACAGGGTTGATTTAATGCCTTATAAGTCACTAGAATGCAGGAGAATGTCAAAACTAACTTATTTGCATATTTGTATCAGGCGAGTAAATCAAAGTATTGAAAGTAGGGATGGGCCTGCAGTTCGATTCGCACATCGGGCGTTTGCCCGTTCGTCAAATTAAGAACATTATGGGGCATTCGCAGCGACTTCGACGCCATGGATCAGCCCATAATGCATTGCCTCAGACGTTGTGCACAGCTCCTCCTCCATGGGAGGGCTGCCTCTTTCTGCGCTGTGACATCAGAGAGGCAGGTCACTATAAATAAAACGTCAACAGAGCTCAGTTGGCAGGAGCCCTCCCATGGAGGAGAAGCTGTTCGATTTTTTTTCGGGTCCGTCGTTCACCATGATTGACAATGGATTACAATGGGGGACACTTATTTTTATTTTATATTTTTTTAATAAAGGACTTGTCCCTAATTGTCTCCAGTGTTCTTTTCTTTTTTGACACTTTTGGTGAAGTAGTATGGGTACGATGTACCTAGTACTAATTCACATAGGGGGAGGTCGGGATCTGGGGACCCCCTTATTAAAGGGGGCTTCCAGATTCTGATAAGTCCCCTGCCCGCACACCCCCACAACCTTCATTGCTCTAGTCACTGATAACCAGAACAATTTCCTGTAAATTTTAAGGGCCTAATAATGCAATATATGTACCATACTGTTAAACTTCATCCATTTATTGTAAAATCATTACAATACCAATAAAATTATTACAATACTGATAACGATATTGGTGCCGATACCAAGTATTTGCACGAGTACGAGTACTCGTGCAAATGCTCCGATACCTGAAACAGATACCTTTGTGGTGCATGAATGAAGGACTCTGGACAGCCGCACTCCTCTGCAATCTCTTTATTGAAAATCAGTTACGGCATGGGTGAACCACAGGTCTCAGCAGACGCATTTTGCACCTATTATGGGTACTTAGTCATTGCTTACATACAACATCAGATGCACCTTTGTGGTGCAATTTAAGCCCACACAAAATGAATAGGCTCAAATCGCACTGCAAATAATCGCACTCCTGTGTGAACCCAGGCTTGTCATAATGACTTCAGCCTGGGTTCACGCAGGAGCGGTGTGGGAAACCACATGCAATTCGGACAGGAATCAAACCACATTACTGTTCAAATCACATGTGATTCTTTGCAATGAGATTTGAGTCCATTTATTTTGTATGGGCTCAACTTGCACCGCAAAGGTATCAGTACTCAGTATCAGAAAGTACTTGACCAAAAGTATCGGTACTCGTACTTGCTGGTAAAAAAAACGGTATCAGTGCAACCCTAATTAAAACCTATAGCAATTTTGTTTTATTTATACAAACATATAATACATGAAAATTTGCATACAGTATATACAACCATGTGATACATAAAGATTATTCACATACAGTGTGTTTCACAGTGTATTGTTATGCATGCCCCTCTACTTAATATAGCTTGACTCCTTGATGTAAGATAGGGCCTGGTCACGGGGAGTCATACGATAAATCACAATGCTTTTCGTGGGGTTTTTTTTCCCTGGAAGGGAAGGGCTAATATTCTGTTGACCCCTTGGGTGGACTTTAAAGGCACATACATGTATAATATAATAAGAGTACAAATTGTATTGAAACATGTTAAAAATATATATGTGGAATGTACAAAAATTGAGCATATACATCAAAACCGGAATATGAAAGGTATGATATTCCTCCCACTGACGCGTTTCAGAGTGTGAGTTTCTCTTTCTTCACGGGTGTTTGGAGGTTGATCATACGTCTATACTGTAAATATCACACATCAAAAAATCAATAATCATCATCCAAAATTCAGCATCCAAACAGAAACATGATTTAAAAAACGTTAAATTAGTGCTGTATTGGATTCATCAACTTACACAAATCCCTAGGATGTAATTATTGACATTCCATAGTGATTAAAACCAGCATACATAATATACATGCGGGACCATGTCTTGGATATTTATACTTCTGTGCCTGATGTGGCATACGCCTGGGTTTACATAAAGTATTGATTGTATTGACTATATGCACTGTATGGATCTTTGTCTAAGAAGCCTTGAGAATGATAGGCAGCAGGTACACTGAAGTCAAAAAACATAAACAGAGACCTGAAAGTGCAAACAAAAAATATACACTGAGACCAAAGTTTTATATGTAAATGTGTGTGAGACAATGCACTCACTATAGTGCTTAATTATACCTGTAATATTATGGCATCAATCGAGCGAGAGGCAGCAGGGAAGAGAATAATTGCTTTCCCACCAGCAAATAGTAAGGACACAAGCTGGAAGGTAATAGAACAAAAAAACATTGAAACTTCATCTGCTGTGTTGATCGCAATTTGCTGCAATGGCAAATTTCCCAAAATAAAATTTCTCATCCTGGATCGTATCCATCCCAGCCCTGGGGGGAGGGGGGGTTTGAAACAAAGTCCTTCTCCAGATGGAGCTCCATTGGATACACACCATTAAAACCACCTTGCCCTGGGATTAAACACTGCCATCTATTTTAAACCTTTCTTGGAGAGCTTCTCTTCAGGAGGTATAGAAAAATAAAATACTATAGACCATACACATTTTCAAATCAGTTGGTCTTTTTCTGTTATAGCCTGTATCATATTGATATGGTCCTGAGGGTTAGGGCCCCTGTGTGTTTTTTTGTTTTTTTTTATGTGTCCTCTTTTGGCTTTTGATAATTTATGTACCTACTGGTCAATGGAATTGATGTTATTTCTCTATGCTGACTATCTCAAGATTGATTTGTCCTCATAAGGTATATTTGCCTATGACTATGTGACTATGTACACCTGTTCTCGGATATGCTTACATGCCTGGCTTGAGGTTTGTTTCAATATAGTGTTTAAATGTTTTCCTCTCCGGTTTACATGCTATAACTTCATATGACTGGACTTTGTCATGAGCCTATATTGCAGTACCTGTTTTCCATGCAGGGGGAGTTTTTACAGTCCTGCGTACATCTGGAATTGTGACCTAGGTTGGCATGGATTTTATATTCAGGTAAGCCGCCCGGGGGTATTGAGGCTGTGGTTAATCCCTATGGGGTTTTCTTTCACCCTCCTCAGCCTCCTTGTTGCTACTCCCTTGGGCGACTTCTACCCATGGATGAGCGTTCGTCACGGCGGGGCGCATGCACATGACGTCACTCCGGTGTGCTTGCGCAGCCTTTCAGCCGGCGCATGTGCACCAGGGAGGGGTTGTGCGTGCACGGCCCAAGAGGCCAATTTAAACAGAACCACCTGTGATGCCGCTCCCCTTCCACCTGACACAGCTGCCATTCATTTGATGGTAGCTGTGAATGGGAGGGGTTTTATAGTTATATGACTAGAGCCAGAGCTATCCAGCCAGGCATTCCCTGGGGGGATGTGCTCTGCTTGAGGACCTCTTATACACCTCCCTGGACACTAGGTAAATGCTACATCTAAGATTCTAGCTCACTTGTTACCTACTTATAGGCACTGTTTGCTGGACACCCTCCCTTTTCATGAAACCATGTTAGTTCTGTTGATACAGGGACCTTGTGTATCCTTCAATGCAGTTGCTTTATATTATACTGTATACATACACTTATTTTGGTCCCACTTTAGCCTTATGGTGTTTAAGGGGGCACTGCATGGATATATTATGCTTTAACTTTTCTATTGTTTACTTGGCCCCCTCTTACTAATCACACTTTGGTTGCTTAATTAAATAAGCAAGCAGACTTACCTTTAACTTGCAACAAATTGCAATGATTAACACCTGTGTCCATAGCAAAAAAAGTTTTAGTTGATGGCCACTGTGAATAGGAGAGGTTTTATAGTCATATGACCAGAGCCAGAGCTATCCAGCCAGGCATTCCCTGGTGGGTGTACTCTGTGTGTACACCTGCCTGGACACTAGGTAAATACTACATCTAAGATTCTAGCTTACTTGTTCCCTACTTATGGGCGCTGGTTGCTGGACACCCTTCCTTTTCATGGAACCATGTTGGTTCTGTTGATACAGGAAACTTGTGCAGTTGCTTTAGATTATACTGCAAATATACCCTTATTTTGGTCCTGTTTTAGCCTTATGGTTTTAAGGGGGCACTGCATGGATGTATTATGCTATAACTTTCCTATTGTTTACTTGGTCCCCTTTTACTAATCATACTTTGGTTGTTAAATTACACAAGTAAGCAGACTTACCTTTCTCTTGCAACAAATTGCAATGATCAACACCTGTGTCCACAGCAGAGGAAGTTTCAGGCTGCATTCACACAGGGACGACCCGACTTCAGCGCGACTTTGCTAGGCCATTTTAGCACGACTTTCAGCACGCCTTTCAGTGCAACTTCAGGCAACTTACAACGCGACATCATGCCAGGCGACTTTGCCTGTGGCCAATCAGAGCAGGGAGGGAGGGGGTTGCCCTGGATAAATTATTTTCTTTTCACTGTAAAGTCTCTTCCATTTAGATGGGGGATCCAACTTGCAGGGGACTTCTATTCAAGTCTATGGGCACAAGTCGTATAGGAGTCACCTAGAAGTCATGCAGGAACCTTTTCTGAAGTTGGAGCGATTTCAGTAGTGTACATTAAGACGGTTCCCATTCATTTCAATGGGATTTCAAATGTCAAGTGACTTGGGGCAACTTGAGGAGACTCAAGTCGGAGTGCAAGTCACCCCTGTGTGAATGGGCACTCAATGTTCCTTTGTTCTATTACTTTCCAGCTTGTGTCCTTACCATTTGCTGGTGGGAAAGCACTTATTCTCTTCCCTTCTGCCTCTCGCTCGTTTGATGCCATAACAATACAGGTATGATTATGCACTATAGTGAGTGTATTGTCTCACACACATTTACATACAAAACTTTGGTTTCAGTGTATATTTTTTGTTTGCACTTTCAGGCCTCTGTTTATGTTTTTTTACCCCAGTGTACCTGCTGCCCATCATTCTGGAGGCTTCTTAGACAAAGACTCATATGGTGCATATAGTCAATACAATCAATACTTTATGTAAACCCAGGCGTATACCACATATGGCACGGAAGTATGAATATCTGAGACATGGTCCCACATGTATATTATGTATGCTGTTTTTAATCACTATGGAATGTCAATAATTACATCCTAAGAATTTGTGTTTGTGAAGTTGATGAAACCAATACAGCATTGATTTAACATATTTTAAAATCATGTTTCTGTTTGGATGCCGAATTTTGGATGATGATTATTGATTTTTTGATGTTTGATATTTACAGTATAGACTTATGATCAACCTCCAAACACCCCTGAAGAAAGAGAAACTCACAGTTTGAAAGGCGTGGATGAATATCATACCTTTTCATATTCCGGTTTTGATGTATATGCTCAATTTTTGTGCATTCCATATGTCTATTTATAGCATGTTTCAATAAAATTTGTACTCTTATTATATTATACATTTATGTGCCTTTAAAGTCCACCCAAGGGGTTTGCAACTATTTTCAGTTAATTAGGATGTGGCACAATTTGGAATTTTGATTCACTGTAACATTAACTTTTAGATATTCTGTTGATATGTTATATTTGGTAGGTGTCATCTGGTTGCTTAGACGTTCCATCCTATCCTTACTTTATTATGACTTGATTATCTTAATTTGAAAAATAAACAAAAAAATATATGAGAGAGAGGTCCTCAGGCTCCTGATCCCAATCTTGGATGACTATTTAAAAAAAACGTTTAGGGTATCAAATAAAACTCTTTTTACACATTCATTATATTGTTTGAAAGTACTCTATATTGATTAATATTTATAGTTTCACAGAACCTGAAGAAGAGAGATTGGAGACCCATGAAATGCGTTGTGATTTATAGTAAAAGAGAAAGAAAAAAGCACCATCTAAGTGCAGCATTAAGGCCTCATACACACGGGTGTATCTTTAAAAATAAACAAAATGTCGGGCCCGACGTCAAAGAAAAAAGATCTGCGTTTTTCGGCGTTATGCATCGGCGTTAGTGAGCATAAGTGAGCGTCGGCGTCAATAGGCGTTTTTTAAAAAAAAATCATCCCTCTGCTATTATTCAACCTAAAAACGTTGGCGTCAAAAAACGCCGGAAAACGCCGGTACAATATTAGTTGGCGTTTGTTGGCGTTAGTTGGCGTTTGTTGGCGTTTTGCGGCGTCGGCGTCAAAAAATGCCAAAACATTACAGCCTCAGAACGCGATGGCCGTGGGTTCTACTTTCAGCTCACTAACGCCGATGCTATCTACAGCGCAAAAACGCTGACATTTTTATGGGGCCATTGATTAACATGGAGAGCTGCAAACAACGCCAGCGTCAAAAAACGTCCGTGTGTATGAGGCCTAACAGTGCAATATAATGAATTGATGGTTAAAAACACTCACAAGATCTAGAATAAATACAGGCTTGTCAAAAGTACACACCGTTTTGATCATTCAACCATAAGCCACTGTGGTAGATGAAACTGTTAGATCTGGCAGGGGGCGAGGGTGCTGGATTGTATCCCTGGATTGCCTAGCCCCGATCTGGAACTCATCAGAAACGCATCCACAGGCGGATGTGACATCAGTGAAGAAGATGTCTCAGTTTGTGTCTCTCTCAAGCAGGCTACGCGCTCTGACCTGACTGTTCCTTCTAGAGGCCTCTTACCCTGATTTACTAGAGCTGACTTACTCTTCAAAAAGCCTGCCACTGGTGTTTGCCTTTACCCCCAGGACTTTGTAACAGACTATTATAGATGTAATTTGGACTTTATTACCCTCCTGCTTTGCGCCCATAATTCTTTTTTTCTGTTGTGATTTATTGTATCACTCCCCCCAACCAGACCCTATCTTACATCAAGGAGTCACGCTATGTTACATGGAGGGGGATAAATAATGTTATGCCGCAAAACATATGTGAAGAATCTTTATATATTGCGCGGTTGCATATAAGCACATTTCCATGTATTATATGTTTGTATACATATAAAAAGTGTTGTTGGACAAAACTTGCAATATGTTTTAATGGTTTTACAATGAATTGATGAATTTTAACAGTATGGTAAATGCATTGCACTATTAGACACCCTTAAAATCCCATATTTGTAGGAAATTGTTTTGGCTTTAATGACAGGTGTCTTTGAAAATACCATCAAATTTTCATTGTCTCGATCCGCTCACTAATACCACACACCTGCTTCATAAGTGATAGACTTAGTTGAAATGGTTTAAGTGTATCATTATTATAATGTGGGTGGATTTGCAATTAGCATTGTTTTATGCACTTGACAGAAAACTAGATAAACTGCAGTACTTAATTCATCAATAATTTCTGACATAAAATTGTGTAAAAAAAACAATGTGATAACATGCCATAAAAAGATTGTACAGTAAGTAATTGGATAGGAATCCACGGCATTTTGGCAGGAAAGAATCATTACAAATAAAACCAGCCACACAGTAATAGTCATTCTGCAGATTGTTTAAAGAGACAATGCTGCAAAATATAAAAAGTCAACTACCATTGCATTTTAAAATGCATTTATAACACTTACCATTACAGACTCTTTTAAAGAAGATTTGTACTCTCTTGCAGAGCTAGACACACCTATAACATCTTCATCGCCTGACACTTCCAGGTTGGATGCTTCAATTATGATGTGCACTGTCGCTCTCTCTGCCTGGGCCAATGTGTCACTATTGTGTCATTGCAGCTGTGAAGGGACCCAAGTGACATAATGGCCAGCTATAGTACACGCAGGGGAGACACAGGCATCAAATGCACCTAGAATAATTCTACTGGCGCTTCTAGCTCTGCAAGATAGCTGTGACAAGTTACAATAGAGAGGGTAAGTAATATAAACGTATTTTAAAAGATGTGTTAGTTTACATTTTTTTACATTGTAAAAGTGACTCTTTAAATAAGCAATATAACAACCCTATAGCTCTTCAAGACATAAGCAGTTTATTTTAAGCACATATCTCTCACTGGAATTGTGTTTATTGCTGTAAAGAGATCTGGGCTTGACAATGTTCAGCTTGAGGCACAGAAAGGAATGAAAAATGAAGAATAATTTCTTAAAAGGCCAAGTCCAGGAAACCCTTGAAACTGTTTGTTCATTCTAGGGGAGAGTGAAAGCACTTTTGCTTATCTGATCATCCACTATCCCAGCAGACGGCGATTTCCAATGCTCCAGTGGTGGAATGTCCCTCAATATCTTTGTGTCCACTGGATATGGACTCTACACCAGTCTTGATGATGTCAAGTCCAGTGGTGGCTGGTGCTCAATACTTTGGGGTGGGCGTCAAACCAAAGGCACATAACCCCCACCCCCCGCGTGGGAGACAGACGGGAAGGCGGCGATCAGCCCCCCCATGCAGGAGATGGATGGATGGGAACGCAGTGATCTGAGGCCTCCTTACCTTAGGAGGCAGATGATGAGTCCTGGCCTGACCAACACTCTGATCTCCCCTCCTCCTCCCTCCACTGTCTGAGCCGAGGAGTGCTGGATGAGGCTGCGGGCGAACCATCCATGGAGACTTTGCTTCAGGACCATTGCTTCTCCTCCTGACCAAACAGGAAGTGGATCCTGAGACCCGATTGGCCAGGAGGAGAATCAGAGAGACAATAGTGAATATTAATTTGCTATTGTCTCACAACTGGTGGGGTCATGGCGCAGTAATCTGCGCCCGTGCACACCCTTTTTTGAAGCCAATTAGATTCTGTCTTCCTGATTCTCCTCCTGGCCAATCAGGAAGAGGGTCCTGAGACCCGATTGACCAGGAGGAGAATCAGGAAGACAATAGCGAATATTAATTTGCTATTGTCACACAACAGGTGGGCTCAGGACGCAGTGATATGCGCCCATGCACACCCTTTTTTGAAGCCAGTTATAACCTCAGGCTCTAATCATGTGCCTCAAAAAATAATCCCATTGGAATACATGTCTCCGGCACCCTGCATGGAGATTAAGGGGCGGCGCTCCTACGCCCCGTATGGACGGGCCGCCACTGGTCAAGACCTTAGACCACCAGGGCATGGGGGAGAAGAAGCTATCAGGGCTAGTTTAGCAGTGCAAAGGGGTGAAGGACCATATAAGTAAATCTACTCTTCTTTGCACCCTCAACCTAAATGAACAGTTAACCCTTGCAGCGTGAGCACAGACCCACTTCAAGGGAACTGGGTATTAAGTGAAATGGATACAAACGATGTGTTCACACATACTGTATATTAGAATACTTAATCTCTGTGTGAGATGTATGTAAGTATGAGGGACATATAGCACATAAATAACTAGGTAGTCTGTATGAATAGCTTCTATGGTACAGCTATGTTACAATCTATAGCATTAGAATACATTTTGTAAAAATTGATTTTTATGTTTAGAAAACAGTTCTGATGCTGTAGGCTTTCGGTTATTGAGACCCATAGCAAAACCACTAGGTCCCATTCTGACCTTCCCTGGTCAGCACAGTAATGCACAAGCACATGCAGTAAGCAATGTATTAGCATTCATTGCCTTTAAAAGTGCTGCCACCTCACCAGAAAATGTAAGTGCGCTCTTTTTCTCGATGCAGTATACCACACTGCAAACATATGTGACTTCCTTTAGTGTTTGCCTTACATTTTGAAGTGTGAGTCAGCATTATGGAGCCCCCATCTCTGTAATCTTCATCATGAAGACAGTTCACCACATAATACAGAACATCAATTGATTTCATAGCAATCGTGTAAAGGTTTCCACACTATACATAGATTGAGCTCATCCAAATATATGGAGTATAGGTGATATTGCGCTAAGGCTTGTGAGGAGTGTGATGTATATACAATGTATAAAACAAATAAACCAATAAATCAATATCGGGGGCGAGCAGCTACTACACAATCAAACAAATTGTAAATTCAGAGTAATATACAGATGTTATAGCGCTCAGCCAATCCAGTAGGAACAATCAATTGGGAAACAGTGAGTTTCTAGACACATATAATCAACCCTGAGAGAGTTCATGCAAGTCAGGAATGACTGAAGATGATTGGATAGGCTCAGAGTCCGCAGATAAATTTTGAGTAAATTCTGTAAATCAGTTCCAGGAACTGATTTACAGAATTTACTCAAAATTTATCTGCGGACTCTGAGCCTATCCAATCATCTTCAGTCATTCCTGACTTGCATGAACTCTTTCAGGGTTGATTATATGTGTCTAGAAACTCACTGTTTCCCAATTGATTGTTCCTACTGGATTGGCTGAGCGCTATAACATCTGTATATTACTCTCATCCAAATATATGTGCCCAATATTATTGTTACCTGTATAAATCAGAGGGTAACAAAAAAATGCCCCATAGCATTGGGACGCCTGCCTTTACACACACATGAACTTTAATGGCACCCCAGTCTTAGTCCGTAGGGTTCAATATTGAGTTGCTTTGAGTTGACCTTGCTTTGTGGACTGGTGCGCAGTCATGTTGGAACAGGAAGGGACCACCCCCAAACTGTTCCCACAAAGTTGGGAGCATGAAATTGTCCAAAATGTCTTGAGTCTATGCTGAAGCCTTAAGAGTTCCCTTCACTGGAACTAAGGGGCCAATCCCAACCCCTGAAAAGCAACCCCACACCATAGTCTCCCCCCCACCAAATGATTTGGACCAGTGCACAAGGCAAGGTCCATAAAGACATGAATGAGCGAGTTTGGGGTGGAGGAACTAAACTGGCCTGCACAGAATCCTGACCTAAACCCGATAGAACACCATCGGGATGAATTAGAGCAGAGACTGCGAGCCAGTCCTTCTCGTCCACTTCAGTGCCTGACCTCACAGATGTGCTTCTGGAAGAATGGTCAAACATTCCCATAGACACACTCCTAAACCTTGTGGACAGCCTTCCCAGAAGAATTGAAGCTGTTATAGCTGCAAAGGGTGGGCCAACTCAATATTGAACCCTACGGACTATGACTGGTATGCCATTAAAGTTCATGCGTGTGTGTAAAGGCATTTTATTACTTTTGGTAGTGTATATTTCACCAAGCAATATTTCAGCACTAGAAATAGTAAAACAATCCCCAATGTAACTGTAAGGAAACATTTATAAAACTGACTTAAAATGCCATACCTAGTTAATACCTAGTCATCATTCACAGTTCATTTAATAATTTTTCAGCATCTCCCCAATGATCTATAAACTGGCCAGGTTGAGCCTGGCTAACCTGGACTTAAGCTATTTAGTAAAAAGAAAAATCTCTGGTTTCTGTTACCACATACACTTCTATTTGCATGTGTTTGGTTTGCCCTAATATATATGAGTGAGCTACTATTCCATGTGACTGAAAAAAAAAAGTTAAAGTATAATAAAGGCAAAACCTTTTTTTTTTAGTTTTGGATAGAGTGGAGGTGGGTTAGAGATAGAGTGGAGGTGGGTTAGAACGCTTGTCAGTTTTTATTGCTGTCTGTGCCCCCATCAGGTGGATTCACCCTCTCTTTTTATCCTGTTTGCCATTATTATTGAAAGTGAAAGTAAAAGAAAATTCCAAATTGTGGGTTGTCCCCAGAAAAGTAATAGAGGGGAAATATTTTAATGGGGATGGGGACACTAGTTCTGGTGACCTGGTGGGCCCCAAGGGGTTCCCTTAATTTGCAGTTTCCTCTTCCTGTTTTGTCTATGGGACAGGAAGTGAATGTATATTTCCCCAATGGACCATAGATGGCAAAAAATAAACTGACAGGGGTTATAACCCCCCCCCCCTTACTCTATCCAAAATGAAAAAAAAACGTTTTGCCTATAGTTATACTTTAGGGTAGTGGCTACTGATAGGTAGGGTCCTTGTGGAGTTCAGGATCAATTATGAGGTAGAAAGAGGGTGTAACATTGCGGCTGTGCTGCTAGGAACACTCTCAGTATTTTCTGTCATTAAAATGCAGGCATAAACTCCAAGATCATTTTGAATCACCAAAACTCAATCTAGTCCTCATAGTACCATTGCTTTTCACTGCTTACCAGCAGAGTAAAAGGACAGTTACTTGGCAACAAAGCTGATGCTTGTTAACCTGCTCACTCTGAGAAACACTCCTGTGGCTTTCTGTGTAATATTATATAGCATGAACACTAGTTAACACTTGCACCATACCTGATTTTGCCTGATTGCTAGCAGAGGAGACTAACAGGCTATATATTTATATATATATATATATAGATATATATATATATATCTATATATATATAAATGTTTTTAATGCCTGAAAAGGTATAAAGTGGTAAAGAAGTAATTTGTTGTGTTCTTTTTTTAATGCAGTAGTTGTGAGGTCTCGTATACCCCTTTGAGTATTCTGGCAGATTGACAAGTGTAATTGCTTTATTTTTTTGTCTATTGCAAATATTATTTTTTTTAGTGAACAAAAATTGCTGTTGTGTCTGTTTTTACTGCACTCTTTGCCAGAACTGTATACCTCCAGAATTTTTACACCATGCTGCTATGAGAATTAATCTTATCAGTTATTCTTCTTTCCTGATAAATATTAATCTCCTTAGGGCCCCCCGTACAGTTTTTGGTATGGATGCAGAACAAATTGTGATCTTTTGATTTCATTTGATCTGTCTAGATTTGCTTCACCAATGATCTCTCCAGTAATGGTTGTATCTGTGCAGATTTGTTCTGCTGCTGTCTAACCTGATTATCAGTTTAATGGATAGATTATTTTTAGATCTTCCTGCACTAGATTCTTTACCAATTTAATTTTGCAGTTTATGCAAGGCCAATTACAGCATGGTGACATTGTACACTTATAAGACAATTTATATTAGGCACGCCCCTATTGGGCTATTTACCTCTGGTCAGTGAGTTTGAGTAAAATGCCAGCCTTCCAAAAGGTGTCAAGATTATCCGTTTACTAGTTAACTCAAAGAAGAAATAAATTAATGGTTTGGGCAAACATATCCTATTATTACTGATAATAATATACATTATTAAATCCTCTGTTTTAAAGCACTTTTAGCAGCTAATGTAATCACTTACTGAATATTCGGTGTCTTTATCTTTTAATCCTTGTCTATGTCTGTATGTTCCAGTTTAAAGTGATTCTAAAGGCTCAAAGTCTTTTATCTTTATGCATTCTATGCATGAAGGTAAAAAAACCTTCTGTGTGCAACAGCCCCCCCTTTCATATTTACCTGAGCCCCATCATGATCGAGCAATGTGCACAATTCTCAACTCTCTGGGGATTCTCCCTCCTTATTTGCTCCTGCTGCTGTCAATTACAGCCAGTGAGCCAATGAAAAGAGAGGGGGTGGGGCCCAGCCATGGCTCTGTGTCTGAATAGACACAAAGAGCAGTGGCTCAGGAGCAAGTCAGCTCGGGTGCCCCCATAGCAAGCTGTTTCCTGTGGGGGCACTTGGCAGGAGGGTTGGGCCAGGAACACCAGCGGGGGACCCGAGAAGGAGAGGATCAGAGCTGCTCTTTGCAAAGCCATTGCACAAAGCAGGTAAAACATGTTTGTTATTTGTAAAAGAAAAAAACTTGACTTTAAGCTTATGCCACAATCAGTGTCCCAAGTGCCCTGTATCAGGATGGCTCCTTTCTATTGCAACATTCTATGGAGCCACCCTTGCATGCAGGGTTGGTCTCCCTACACCGTTTGCATCATTATAAACACACAGACCTGTAGCCTAGGATGGAAAGGCACTCCCCTGCTTTATATTATTTCATACCTCCAAGGCTGCCTGGAGACAGCACTGTTAACTGTGAATACCAGGAGCTCAGGGAGGCAGTACTGAGAGAGCGGGGGCCAGCGTCATTGAAAGCTGTAAACTGCAAGTCCAGGGGTAAGAAATGTAACAAATAGTTTACTAGAGAATGTTTATTTTTTTGTACTCAGTTAATTATAATGAAAAACACAAAGGGTTTATTATTGCTTTAATCCCATCTTTGCTTGTCTGTGATAGATGTCAAGTTTCTGCACAGATCACAATTATTAGTATAATCAAGTTTGATCCAATGGAATCCTTCATTTGTTTTCCCATGGTAAATATTGTCTGCCACACATTTGCATCCTAAGTAAAATATTTATCTGCAGTTAGAATGTACGGATATGCTTCTTTTTCATGTTTGCAGTATTGTGTGACTGAGGAGAAATCATTCTTTCTGCATAATAGAATCATCCCTTGAAGTGAGGTTTTGGTTGCTTCCTATTGGATGTTGCTTATCAATGCGCGTCTCACTTTTAATGTTCTTTATTTCATGTCTGACAATTGACTCCCAGCAGGAGGAAAGTACACCCCTGATGCTTAAGAAAGGAACATTTGATATTTTTATTGCAATTGAAAAGAAAAGAAGAGTATGTAATTTTATTAAATTTTGTAAAAACAGTTCATAGAAACACTGGTTATAGAGAAAGTTGCAGAATTTAACATGCAGAGCAGTTATTGGCTGAACTGCCCTATAAAAATAAGGCTCAAAATGTAACATTGTGCGTAATGAGGTAGAGAAAAAGCCAAATGCCATGAGAGATATCATGGGGGGGGGGGGGGTTATAGTTTTCTTTATACACAATACAATTTCTTGTTGAGTGCGTGTGTGCTACTACATAACAATTGAGATTTAATATTGAAAAATGTAAACAAATGCGCTTGGGGGTTAAATATGAATGCAAGTTATTCACTTAGGGGAGAACCTTTGGATGAATCAAGGATGGAAAAGGATCTGGGGGTCCTGGTGGACCACAGGCTCAGCAATAGCATTCAATGTCAAGCTGCAGCAAGTAAAGCTAGCAGACTATTAGCATGCATTCAAAACAGTATTTACTCAAGAGATAAAACTATGGTACTTTACAAAACTATGGTTGTGCCACATCTTAAAGGTGTTGTAAAGGGTTATTTTTTTAATATAAATAACAAACATGTTATACTTACCTCAATAATATGCAATGGATATTCAGCGCAAACACATAAGTCCTTCAAACATACAATTGCAAGCTAAGAACTAATCAAAACACAATACCTCAATATAACATTGTAATCAAAGCAGCGCAAAAGATAAAGTTAATAGATTAATAAAAGATTAAAAGGAGAGCATAAACTCCGTGTACAGGTAATCATCCATCGACATGAGTAAGCCGCTGTGTGATAAAGTGCTCAGGAGACATGCAAGTGTCATGGTGTATCCAGCCCTTCACCTTCAACACCACTATCTGCTCCCATCCTAAATGCGACCCATAGGATTTATCTGCACATTCCCACAATTTAGGGGTATTAATCCTCCACTGACCGATCCGTGGCCCAGGTGATAGTTGCTCCGTGCATATAAATAAATGAAAAAGACATCTAGTGCTCTCCGTATAGACTCAGCATTTATTAAAAATTAAAAATATTACAAGTGTAGCACTTGTCACAAGTGCATATAACGAGAGCTTGATACAGAAGTAAAATCTGAAATATGGCCACGGGTGATGTCATGGGCAGCTCCTCCCCCTGTACATGTTACGTCCTTGGGCAGGACTTCATCAGTGGGAACGGAGCTGCACAACCAACCCGCCCCTATAAATACAATCTCAGGCACCATGGAAACCGGACGGTAAAATTCCAATTCAGCTGTATAACTGATATCGCTTATGCACATAGCACCATACAAAACCCTGGGAACAGGGTCCAATCCGCACTACAGTGACTCTACCAAGCCCAATGAATAAGGGTACATTATCAGGCATAGGAAAAAGTTTAATACAAATAGCAAAGTGGCTGTGGAAGTAGGATGCAGTCCCCCCAGAAAGTTAAGTAACCCTCCCAACAATGCCTCCCCTCTTACCCACCAGATGATACTATATGAGCCCCAGCCACCTCATCAGGAACCCCCTTTGCTCCCGCTCACACAGGGTTCAGATCCCTACTTAAAGCCCCTACCGGCAAATGGAGCACGATATCACTGTTAAGCTATGGAACACAACAGGGATCCTGTCACCCAAAAGAATCCACTATCAGAATACTAGTCCAAAGTCAATATTGTGATGTTGGAAACTCCTACTAGATGGCTGCAAATGACCGTGATAAGAATTGAGATAATATATCAGGGACTAGAGTTGAGTGAACCCGAACTGTAAAGTTCGGGTTCGAACCAAACTTTGGGGTGTCCGTGACCCGCCCCAAACCCGGGCATTTGAAAAAAAAGTTTTGGTTTGAGTTCTGGGTTCGGGTATTTGATCACGCATGTTGAATAGCTGCAGGGCAGCCAATCAACATGCGTTTCACTGGTTTTCCCTAGAAGCCATCACAGCCATGCCTACTAATGGCATGGATGTGATTGACCAGTGCATCATGTGACCCAGCCTCCCATCATGTGACCCAGCATGTCACATGCTCTCTGGGTAGTGTAGGGAGAGGATGCTGCCGGTGCTGTGAGGGACAGATTGCAGATAGATAGATAGATAGGTAGAGATTACTACTACTACTGCTTTTAGGGACAGATTGCAGATAGATAGGTAGAGATTACTACTACTGCTTTTAGGGACAGATTGCAGATCTCATCCTGCATTACAGAAAGATCTGACTGGACTAGATAGAGTCTACTGCTTAGAGGGACAGATTAATGTTCTAAAATCATTTTGCAGCCCTCTAGCACTTTCCAGGACACTTTTACAGTAATTTTTGTGCCGAAAAGTTCAGGTCCCCATTGAATTCAATAGGGTTCGGTGTAAAGTTCGGGTCAAGTTCAGTACCGAAGTTCGGCCGAACCCACTGAACCCGAACATCCACGGGTTCGCTCAACTCTATCAGGGACCAATCAAAGCAGCTTGATCTTAATGCCCAAATGCAGCCGATCCTTCATAGGACTGTGTTTGATGCAGAACTGACCCAGCCATCCATGATCTCATCAGAGCAATGAAGAAAAACAGCACACAAGCATAATAGGAGATCAGTGTTCCTATATAGGAGCTGCCATCAGTGTATCACTGAGTGCTGAGTTGTAACTGCCTTGCACAGATGAAAAAGTGCAGCTAGCATGTGCAGGAACATCCCCAAGTCCTTCAGGTAATGACTGCCTGCCACTACAGCTGCTGTAATGGTACAAGTCTGTGTGAAAATATCAAGGCATACTCACTGTCCTCCAAGCATGTGCTCGTCCTATTCAGGATCGATAGTCCATGCTGTTATCTTCCGGTTCTGTGCAGCTCTCTGATATGTTGGGAGCTCGACTCCAGTAAATTAAGCATCTGTGTATGGCTTCCAGGCTGCTGCATAGTCCCAGCTGAGTGGACTGGTGTATAATGGACCAGGCATTTCAGAAGTGCTCTATGTTGTCCACTTGGAGTTCCTGGGGTGGAGGGTGGTGGGGTCATTACGGTGGGGGGGCTAGAGGCACATCCCAGCATCAACGTCTACATGTTTCGTTCTGAGAACCGGAACTTCATCAGAACATGAGTTCATGATGAGGTGGTTGAGGCTCATATAGTATCATCTGATGGGTAAGAAGGGAGGCGTTGTTGGGAGGGTTACTCAGCTCCCCGGGGGGACTGCATCCTACTTCCACAGACAGGGGTCTACTGATCCTTGGGCAGTCAGCCCCTTATCTCCTTTTTCCAAGGGGGTTTGGTTGGTGGAGGAGGGTATACAGGGTTCACGGATATTTAGGAGGTTGATTGCTCATGTATCTGCAATAAACTTTGGTAGATTACTCAGAATGGGTTGTGCATTGTCTTTACGTTTTTTGTTTTTTTATGTTTTTGTTTTGTCATCAAATCATCTGTCCGATATAAAACAATTTAGGTCAAATTCGATATTTAAGCCACCAGGAGTCCATACCTTGGGCTCATAAATTCAAAAAGGCTCCCTGCGGCTCAAATGTCGAGCAAAATGGCCCCCCGCCAATGTCTGGTGACCTTCTCAACTCCCCAAAACTTGAGGCCCCTTGGGTCCCTATTATGACAGGCTCTACAATATCTTGACACACTATGAGTTTAACCACCTTCTTAATATTATTAACATGCTTACCTATCCTTACATGCAGGGCCCTAGAGGTCTAGCAGATGTATTGTAACCCACATTCCCACTCAAGCATGTACACAGCCCCTTGTGTGGTACAGGCGATGAAGTCTTTAATTTTATACTGCTTTTTGGTCACTGTGGCACTAAGCTCTTTGCATTTATTTCATATTCCCCTTACAACTTTTTGCAAGCTGCACACCTCCCACAGGCGTAGAACCCTGACAGGAATGAAAAGATTCTATTCTCTGAGTGCACATGAGGATCAACCACCTCTGGGGCATATAATTATGGAGTGTGGGTGTTTTTCTGTAAATAAATTGCAGACATATAGGAAGCAAAGGGCCAAGAACACAATCCTGTTTATGTATTGCCCAATGCCTGGATACTATTCTCTCAAATGTATTGTGCTGTACACTGTAGTCCAAAATCATGCGGCACTCACCATTCATGGCATTATTCCTACTTTGTTTTCTGGTTATTATAGATTGTCTATCAAGAACCCTGACCCTTTCAGTCTCTTTACAAATAGTCTCTTTTTCATGTCCTTTTTGTTGGAATCTCTGTGCCAGCACCTGGGATTGGGATAAATAGTCCTCCTCAGGTGAACAACTATGTCTGAGCTTCACAAACTGCCCTCTCAGTATATTACATAGCCACATTCTATGGTGGCAACTGTTAAATGGAATATACGCATTCCTATCAGTTGACTTAAAATAATTACGGGTTAGAAACCGGTTACTCATTTGAAGATCTCCAAATCTAAAAAAAACATGTGTTGCAAATCTATATTCCATGAGAGGCTGATATTTTTATTATTCCCATTTAATTTTCCCATAAAGAGCTCCAGACTGGCCATATCTCCTTCCCAAATCAAAATGAGATCATCAATAAACCTCCTGTAGCAGACAAGCTGCGAAGGGCGATCCCTAAACACAGTCTCTTCCTCCAAGTAGGTCATAAAAAGATTGACCACACTGGGAGCAAAATGGGCGCCCATCGCCACACCTCTGGTCTGCAAGACAATCAAACCAAAAATATTTGTTTACCAGACAAAAGTTAAGACTATTCATAAGGAACTCCTTATGTTCTCTGGTCAGGTCAGAACTCGTTAATGCCCATTCCACCGATGCCAAAGTGTCATTGTAACCAATAATGGTATATAACAAACTAATATCGGAGGTGACTAATATACTGGAGGGGGTACTGGTTAGAGACTCCAAATCTGGATTATATGCTTTGTAATTTTAAGATAAACCTCTGTTTTAATAACCAGGGTCTGGAAAAACAGCCAATATACTGACCTTGCTAGGTGGTAGCAGAGTCTATCCCATTCACCATGGGGCGACCAGGAGGCTCGTCTGAGTTTTTATGCATTTTTGGTAAAAAATAAATAATAGGGGTCCTACAAAACAAAGGATTTAGGTATGCTGCCTCTTTCTGATTTAATACCCCCTTATCTTACCATTAGAAACTAGGGCATGTATTTCCCCTTTATACTTGAACATGGGGTCACTAGGAAGCACCTGACACGTATCTCTATCACTAAGAAGGTGGTTCATCTCTTCCTGATAATATACCCGACTCAAGCTGGGCTTTTGCACATTGCTGGAACAGATGGGCTCAGGTAAGGAAAGGGGGGGCTTTGGGGTCAGCTGCAGCAAAGAAGGTTTTTCACCTTAATGCATAGAATGCATTAAGGTGAAAACCCTTGAGACTTAACAATCCCTTTAAGTATGCCATCCATTTCTGGTGACCAATCTTTAAGAGTGATATGTTGGAACTGGAGAGAGTCCAAGTAAGAGCAACAAAACTAATAAGGGGCTAAAAGACCTCAGTTATGAGGAATGACTACAAACATTAAACTTATTTTCCTTGGAGAAGAGATGGTTAAGGGGAAATATGATAGCAATATACACATATATAAAAGATGATTCTAATATAGGGAGTACATTATTTTGTCTCAGATCACTTAAAAAGACACATGGCCACTCAATAAATTTGGATGAGAAGTGGTTTAACCCTAAACTGCGTAGGGGGTTCTTTACTGTTGGAGCAGTAAGCATGTGGAACTCCCTTCCACAGTTGGTAGCGTCAGCATGGAGTGTGGATAATTTAAAAAAAGGCCATGTTATGGTAGACACCAGCTGAAATTTTAACAGGGGGCTGAGCTGCTTTTTTATCAGAGGAAATGCTCTTCAGATGTGAAAAGCAGGTAAAGGTGGGCAAACTGGGAAAGACTATGCTGATTTCAGTAGCCCTGCCCCTAGTGTCTACAGTGGCCTTGGTTACTAGAGCAATCAGCAGAAAGGTTGGTCCAGAGTTTGTGGACAAACAAAGTGATTTGCAAATTACGCCTACATTTGCCTGAATATATATATGCAGACTAGTCCAATTTGCATACTGTAGAATCATGCAGTTTATGTATCGTATTTGTCTGTATTTCTGAATATATTATTCATCAGTATTTTAGATAAATCTGCATGAAAATAATATTCAGATGATACAAAAATGTGCAACCTTCAAACTCTCTTGAGTTTGTCAGATAGAATCCCTTGCCTGTCTTTACTGTCAGTGAGCCTTTTAAATGGTGATTTTATCTTTTACAAATGAAAATGAAAAGAAAGGAAGACAAAGCTATACAAATACCATGCATGTTTACTCTTACTAGATTATTAACATATTCTCTTGTGAATTGTGGTTTGAAAACTCACAGGAGTCCAGATGTTTTCTGAACCCACTTCCCATAAATCCTTAGCGTTATACTCTCATGTGTCTGCCAGTTTTATTACAAGGAAAAGTATACTCAACGAATCCCAGCAACAAGTAAATCAACTTAACTCAAATACTAACAAGCACTGGAAATGTGCTAAAATCACACCTGCGAATAGGGCAGTCGGTACATTCCAGGGGAAGGAAGCAATGGATTCCTGCGGCTGAAATCACCGGTGTCATGTGTTAATAATTGCAACCACTCAACCTGTGCAGAGCAGTGACAGGATCTGTAGCTGTCCACATGTATCTGCACATTCAGAATGGCAAAATTGAGGAATACACACGAAATGCAGGATTTGTTTCCAGTGCTCTGAAACATAATTTATTTATGTGAACTGGTTCTGTTGGGAACAATGGATTTTCTCTTGACTAGGCACATGGTGTGTGCTGGAAAATGTAGCATGACAAACACGTCTAGTGCAACTGAGCCCTTAAAATAGATGGACACCCAACTGCATAAACTTTTTTTTTGCACTTCAGTGCTTCTGATCTCCACCATCCTCTTTAAAGTCACTTCCTGTGTACTTGCACTCACTTCTGCAGCCACACATTGTTGCTCAGAGCTGGCTTCCTGATGGCAACAATAGTTTAACATGCCAGAGCAATGAGCTTTGGTGTGTCTACTTAAGCTTGCCATAGATGGTGCAATTTTCTTTCCTGCAAACATGGGTTGCAGGAAAGAAAATCTCTCCATTCCTCCCACAGAGCTATTTTGTTCTCACAGAGAGAGAGAGAGGGAGAGAGAGAGGGGTGAAGTGAGAGAGAGAGAGGTGTAGGGAGCCGTCCCTGCTGGGGGAACACATGGTAATTATTGCCAGCGGCCTTGAAAAATCTAACAGGCTGGTTGTATCCAAGTTGATCAATCAATCAACTTGGGTACAATCAGCTTGCCCATGCATGGTTTGAATATCAGCCGGTTCCTGCTGAACCAGCTGGGATTCAAACTGTCTATGGCTGATTTTAGAGTTTCCACTGTAAGCGCATGCTATAGGATAACAATGGAGTAAGCAATATGGAGACAGGAACAGAGTGTTGTGCCAATTCTCCCTCATTGAAAATGGCCTGCTGCTGGTCAGTTGTACATGGTGGCATCATCTGTGGTCTCCTAGTTGTTATTGGCAGTTTGCTAGAGGTTGGCCAGGACAGTTTTTCATCAGAAGAAACAGGGACAGTAGACATGTTTGAATTAGCGAAAACCCATTTAACTAATTTTTCAGAAATTTGGAAATTCCAAAATTTGTAAATTTGAAAATTCCAAAATGTGAAAATTCAAAAATAAGACCGAAAATCCAAAAATAAGACCGAAAATCCAAAAATTTAAAAATCCAAAATAATAACTAACTAACTAATAATAACTATTACTAACTATTAAATTTTAGGTATTGGAATTTCCTTACAAATTTGGCTGGTAGTGAACATAATGAATACAAATTTATCCGAAGTTACAAATTATCCAAAATAATGAATGCCGCATCTAGACGAATGTAACGACTTAAATAATAATAATAATTTGTTACGTTCCATTCATTTAGATGTGGCATTCGTTATTTCGGATAATTTGTAAGTTTGAATAAATTCATATTTGTTACTGTTACATTCACTAACAGCTAAATTTGAAAGGAAATTCCAATGCCTATATTTTAATAGTTAGTTATAGTTATTATTAGCTAGTTAGTTATTATTTTGGATTTTCAAATTTCCGGATTTTCAAATTTTCGGATTTTCGTTCTTATTTTCAGATTTTTGTTCTTCTGCATTTTCGGATTTTCATTCTTATTTTCGGATTTCCGAATGTACTAATTTACAAATTTTCGAATTTGTGAATTTTCAAGTTTTTTAACCTTTCCGAAGTTACGAATTTATTAGAAATAATGAATTATGATCATAACCAATGACCCTAAAAACAAACAAAAAAAAAGACGAATGAGATGAAAACGAACACATTTTTCGACAGTGCACAGACAACCTCACTGATCTACTGATCAATTTATATTTGCTGGCCAAAGTGGGTCTCTCTTATTGGAGTAGTCCCCATACCAGCAACCCCAGACTCATATAGTAATGTAAAGTAATAGAATAAAAAAGTTTAATCCCGGAGTCAGATAATGTTAGAAAATGTAAAAATTCAATCTACACCCCTATCTAGGCATGCAGATTGGGTGGCCAGAAAAAAGAGGCTGCAGCCACCCCTCCTTTCCAGTACCCGGCCACATGCCTTTGAACATGGGACGTACCACTACCTATCAAAGAACGATAGCCAAGTTCCCCCCTCTCAAAGCACCCTTGTCCTATTGTTGAGAGGCAAGGATCCCTTCCCCACCCCTGATGCCGGGGAATCTCAAATCCCTCTCCCCAGACAAATGAGCACAAAGAGTTAAAAGTATTTTTTTTATATTTAAGCCTGAATGTCTTATTTAGGGTCTGGTTAAAATATTAAGGGTAATTCCACTCAATTTATCCTTTTTTATTTAATTAATTCAAACTGCAATGAATCAGACTGAGGTCCTGCTATATGTAAGGCAAGCTAATTGCAAAAGAAAAAATTAATTCCATAGCCAAATATGCATTGTCAGTGTATGCTGTTTGTGAAAATCATACTGTTAAGGCACTCCTAAGCATATGCAGGACTACCCCTGCGGGGGCCGCTGGTAACTGGTTCCCCTACTCCTGCACAGCCAGGCAACATGCATTCTCAACTTGCATCCAAACACAAGAAGTCAGTCCCTTGGCTTTGTTTTAATGTTTTATTAGGGGTAACAACTTGGATGGGGTGAAGGGATATATGGGATGCCCAACTTGAATCAAGGAACAAAAACCACGGACAACTTCCTCCCTATGTGCAAGGTCTTGAACTGTCCTCCTTTCCGGACACTGACAGTCTCTGAGCATAAAAATGCAAAAGCCCCTTAAGGACTAGGAACTCTCAGTCCCTTTCAAAGTAGCACAAAGTGTTGTAGGTTGCATATTGGAGTATCACCAACTCCACTGTAGACACTGATCCCAGCTCTACTGACTCCAAGAACTACCAGCCCACCCGGCTGCTACTGAAGATCTGCTAGGGCAATGGAAAGGAAAGATTTAAGCACAATGCTGTCTTCCAGAAAGGCTTTCTACATGTGGCAGTCTCTCCCCTTGTAAGTCCCTGAGTGTGCTGATGTACCCACACTGTCCTTCTTGCTTCTACTGCTTCTTGGGTAAGATTCCTTTCAAACCACACTGCTGGGATCCTTCCAAGCCAGCCTGAGTTCCAGCCTGAGGCAAGCCCCCCCCCAGGCTAAGGGCCATCGACAGTCTCTTCAGCACTCCATCTTTCACCCACCTCCCCTTTTAGCATGACTCCTCCTTATTTAATGGCCAGCTAGACCACCCTGCCAGGCCCACTGCCTGGGGATTGGCCAAGCTCCCCTAAGTATGCAGATTAACCCCCCTGGCCTCCGCCCTCTAGCTTCTAGAAATGTCTCCAAACTTCCAGAATCAGTGGGAGGCACCAGAGACCTGCCTGTATGAGTCATCCACCCTGGCCTGCAATAAACCCTTGACCTAGATTCAAGACTCATTTTACATTGAGCCAATAAAATTGTCTGCACTATTCTAGTAGCACACTAGAGGGTGCTACACATACTATTTAAAAGATTTGTGTATTTTAATGTTGCCCTCAAAGCTGTATTAACAAACCCTCTCCCTACTGTATGGTATTAAAAAAAAGTTTGCATTGGTGCTTTTTGAAAATAGACTGTCTATTAGCCTTGAAATTGTCTAGAACAAGCGAACGAGATTCCATTCCCATAGACTTCAGAGGAATTCAGTTTTAAAGGGAATTTGACCAACTATAAGCAGGATTTGACAAACCCAGGGAAGATTTGCTCATTCCTAGTTAGGAGTGAATCTGACAGAAACTTTAATCCTTTCATTATACCAAAAACTTGGAACTACTCCAGTTCCCAACTATACCAAATAATGAAATAACTATACCCAAAATTAGAATAACATCAAAGCAATAAGTGTTGTTATATGAAGCATGCTTGAGAAAACATTCTATGGACACAAGGTGGCGAGATAACAGTGCAGCTTTCAAGCCAAAACCCAAACAATAACAGCATTTCAAATAATATATGGTAATTATTGCAAGAAATATATTCCAGAGCCATTTACACAATAATAAACTAATTGAATTTCTATTTTTCATAGCAAATTTACAATGCCTGGGTAAATCCCATCTGGATTAAATGCAGATTTTCTAGGACTGTTTAGCTCTGATACATTGTTAATTTTAAGCAACTGATAGAGTCACCTGTCAATCAACTGATTCATTACTTGACATGATATTCAACACAGACTCCTGTCAAATTCTGTTATCACTTTACTTTATTGTTCGGAAATCAAGGAAGTGAAAGGAATTAAATTTAATTATTTTACCCTGAATATTTTCTCTAATAAAGTTGCAAGATAATCTGAAAGTATAATCACTGAAAAGACAAGGTAAGAAGTCTGTATGAATATTTGAAATGTGAAAAGGTTAATGCTCTGCAAATTCTAGATGATAGGTTGTGGTTGTATAATAATAAATTATCTCAGTCTAATGCATTAAAATAATATAGCAAGATCTTACTTAGGTTTTGATCCTTCTTTTTTAAGCTGTTCATAATCTTATATCTATATCACTGGAGTTGATTTACTAAAATTGAAGAGTGCAAAATCTGGTGCAATTCTGCATAGAAACCAATCAGCTTCCAGGTTTTTTGTGTCAAAGCTTATTTGAACAAGCTCAAGTCAAGACTTCCCAATTGTCACATAAGGAACAGGAGGTCATTTATACTGGTTATAGTTTTAGGGCCAACATGAATAAGTTAGACTTCAATAACTAATTGTTTTTTTACTCAATGACCCTTACTTCAAAAGCCTTAGGCCAGGTGCACCTGCGAGTAGAGCATAATATGTTTTAGTACTATTGCTATTTTGTCTGTATAACGACCATCTATACTGGCTATACTTTAGGTCACAACGTACAAATACTGGTTGTTTGTTTCTTTTGAAAAAAGGAACAGTAATTGAGCAACATTTTGTTTGGGCAGTGAGGGTGCGAAGCCATAGTAGAAAGAATTACGTCTAGGGCTTGGTCACAGTGTATCAGCTGCACTGATCTGCATAGATCAACACAGGCTCAAAGAAAGGGTACATAAAAAGTTGTTTTCTTCTTTTCCCACTGTAATGCTGTCTTGAGATAGGTTGTGGAGCATTGGGTAAAGATGCACACGTTGCATTTTTTTGACACAATGCACTGCACCCTACTGCATGTCACCGAACCACAGCACGTCACAATGTGATGCCTTAAAAAATGTAAAAGAGAAAAAAGTAAACAGTGTGATGTGTTTAACGTGAGGTCTTGTATGCGCCTTTAGTGATTCTGCTGCTGGTGAGTTGCCACCAGTGTTAATTTTGTAGAGTAAAATCTTTTCGTCGACTAAATTAACACTATTTTAGTCGAATAAAATACAACTGAAACTAAAACAATTCAGATGACTAAAATATGACTAAAACTAAAATGGCATTTTAGTATTAAGACTAAGATATGACTAAAACTAAAATGGCATTTTAGTCAAAAGGCTATCAGTAAAACTAAATTGAAATTGACATCAAAATGAACAATACTACTCTGCTGGCCATTTCTAAATCGGCAACACAATTCCATCCAGAGCTTATAAAAATAGCACTTTAAAGTTTAAACATGTATTGCTCTACTGCATAAGGATAAGTAAGGGGCATCTACTAAGCTGCTGAAAAAGAAACAATTAAGAAAAGGTTTTTTTTAAAATATTTTTTCTTAATATTTAATGTTGGTCATATATTCAGGTAATATGTGCAATGGCATTACAGTCAATAGAGTTTACAGTTTTTTGGGTATTTTGTATTTTAAAGTTGCACTTCTGTTTATCAAAAAGCAAGATTTTTGTTTGTTTATGAAACTTGGTTTTATTTATAAAGGAGTTATATATCACAATGGCTGAATCTGTGTCTGTAGTGCATGTTCAAACCTTAATACCCTAAATAATAACATATTCGATTTTTACTCCAGGAGTATATAATTCGTTTGGAAATTCTAGAGAAATGTTTAAATAATGCATTACAATTTACCTAAACCCATTCGATTTTTTATGAATTTTTTGTAGACTAAAATGTACTGGAGATTTTAGTTGACTAAAATACGACTAAAACAATTCAGATGACTAAAACTAAAGTGGCATTTTAGTCAAAATACTAAAATATGACTAAAACTAAAATGGCATTTTAGTCCAAAGACAACGACTAAAACTAAATTGAAATTTCCTGCCAAAATTAACACTGGTTACCACTAGAGTTGAGCGGACACCTGGATGTTCAGGTTCGTCTGGTTCGGTCGAACTTTGCGGAAAAGTTCGGGTTCGGTACCGAACTTGACCCGAACTTGACCCCGGACCCCAAACCCCATTGAAGTCAATGGTGACCCGAACTTTTGGGCACAAAAATGGCTGTAAAAAAGTCCTGGAAAGGGCTAGAGGGCTGCAAAAGGAAGCAAAATGGGGGTAAGAGTAGGGCAAGTGCTCTACAAACAAATGTGGATAGGGAAATAACCTAAAATCACATAAAAAAATAAAAATGGGAGGAGGAGGTGGATGTGAAGTAGGAGCCTAGAGGTTGACTAGGCCATGACCGTGGCAGTGTAGGTGGAAGTGGCGGTGGTGGAGGAGGAGGAGGTAGCCAACACTGTCATTTGTTTTTTTTTTTCTAATTGGGGTAGCCCCCAAAATATTGAGACATATTAAAAAAAAACAAGTATACCAATGGTTGTGTGAGGCCGGTCTAAATGTCTATTCTGCACAAGGTACAGGCAAGTCTTGTGGGATCCATGCCTGGTTCATTTTAATAAACGTTAACTTGTCCACGTTGACTGTGCACAGACGGCTGCGCTTGTCTGTGATAACGCCCCCTGCCGTGCTAAACACACATTCAGACAATACAATGGCTGCAGGGCAGGCCAGAACCTCCAAGGCATAAAGAGCAAGCTCAGGCCATGTGCCTAATTTGGAGACCCAGAAGTTGAATGGGGCAGACCCATCAGTCAGTACATGTAGGCGTGTTCACACATACTGTTCCACCATGTTGCTGAAATGCTGCCTCCTGCTAAGGCGTTGCCTATCAGCTGGTGGTGCTGTTTGTTGTGGCGTGCTGCTGACAAAGCTTTTCCACATTTCAGCCATGCTAACCCTGCCTTCTGAGGTGCTGGCGGTGCCACAGCTGCGTTGGCGACCTCTTTCTCCTCCTCCGCCTTCGCCTTGTGCTTCCACAGAGCCCCCTGTGTCATTTGAGAATGCCCTCAGCAGCGCGTCTACCAGCGTGCGCTGGTAGTCGCACATCTTCCGATCACGCTCCAGTGAGGGAATTAAGGACAGCATGTTGTCCTTGTAACGGGGATCCAGCAGGGTGGCCACCCAGTAATCGGCACAAGTTAAAATGTGGGCAACTCGGCTGTCGTTGAGCAGGCACTGCAGCATGTAGTCGCTCATGTGTGCCAGGCTGCCCAGAGGCAAAGACAAGCTGTCCTCTGTGGGAGGTGTATCATCTGTGTCCTCCGTATCCCCCCAGCCACGCTCCAGTGATGCCCAGGAGCTGCGTTGGGTGCCAGCCTGCTGTGAACATGGTTCCTCCTCATAATCTTCCTCATCCTCCTCATCCTCAAGAACTGTGCCCTGGCTTGAACATTTTTTACCTGGCCTATGCTGGTGCAGGAACCCACCCTCCGAGCCACTTGTGAATGACTGGCCTGATAACCGTGGAAATGACCCCTCTTCCTCCTCCTCTTCCTCCTGTGCCACATCCTCTTCCATCATCGCCCGAAGTGTTTTTTCAAGGAGACATAGAAGTGGGATAGTAATGCTGAGAACAGCATCATCGGCACTGGCCATGTTGGTGGAGTACTCGAAACACTGCAATATGGTACACAGGAGGCCCACTCGTTGGTGGTGAAGTGGTGCTGTTCCGCATAGCGACTGACTCGTGCGTGCTGCAGCTGAAACTCCACTATTGCCTGCTGCTGCTCGCACAGTCTCTCCAGCATGTGCAAGTTGGAGTTCCACCTTGTGGGCACATCGCATAGGAGGCGGTGTGCGGGAAAACCGAAGTTCCACTGCAGCGCAGACAGGCCAGCAGCAGCAGGGCGAGAACGCCGAAAGCACGCACAGACGGCCCGCATTTTCTGCAGCAGCTCTGACATATCTGGGTAGTTTTTTTAGAAATTTCTGCACCAATAATTCAGCACATGCGCCAGGCAAGGGATGTGCGTCAAACCGGCTAGGCCCAGAGCTGCTACGAGATTTCACCCATTATCACACACCACCAGGCCGGGCTTGAGGCTCAGGTCATCAGGTTTTTAAAACTGTCCATGTCCACCAGACGGAATGACAGCATTTCAAAGGCCAGGAATTTTGAAATGCTGGCATTCAGGGCCAGGGATCGCGGGTGGGTATGGGGGTACTTCCTCTTTCTCTCCAGTGTTTGGGAGATGGAGAGCTGTAAGCTTCCATGGGACCATGTGGAAATGCTTGGGGCCGGTGGCGGACATGGTGGCATTGTTGTCGCATGCTCTGTTTGCTGGGTGGCAGGTGACACTGGCACTGTAGAGGTGGAGGAAGAGGCAGCAGCAGAAGAGGAAGCAGGAGGAGGCCGAGACCTTCCTTGGATATTGAGGTACTTATTCCACTGCAGCAAGTGCTTTGAATTTAGATGCCTGGTCACGCAGGTTGTGCTCAGGTTTAGAACATTTATGCCTCGCTTCAGGCTCTCATTGCACAGCGTGCAAACCACTGGTGTCTTGTAGTCAGCACATTGCCTGAAGAACTGCCACGCCGGGGAATGCCTTTGAGCTGCCTTTGGTGTGCTAGGTCCCTGGGTGCAGTGGGTAGTAGCAGGCATACTGTCTAGCCGCTTGCCGACGGCTGCAATGTGGCTCTGTAACGCGAATCGCCGTCATACGACGGCGGCCGCGATACAGAGCCACTGTGAGCGCGCGCGCGCGCTCACTGTGTCCGGGGGGTCCGGGGAGCGGGTGCGGCGGCTTCGATTGCCGCCGGCCACCCGCGATGCCCCCCCCGGAGCGAATGAGCGGAGGTCCGTGTATGTAAACACGGACCTCCGAGCGCCGGCGGCAGCATACTGCCGCTAAGCGCAATGTCTCGGTGTAACGTCGGCAGCCGTTCGCCGATCTGTCATACGGACGATGATGGGTGACGTGGGTCCCTGGATCGTGTGGTTTCCGTCGAGTTTCCGTAAGGGGCCGCACCGTCAAGAAGTCCGTTACACGACTGATGTTCTGTGGTCACCAAACGTGCGACACGTTACTCTCGGACTTCGCTCCGTATTTACAAGATTTGGACTCGTGTTGGACGCACTGGTCCGTAGATTTAAGTTTCGTGAACGACGTCACCTTATTCATGGAGTTATAG
>BLSH010057596.1:229565-239703 GCA_018402905.1 Glandirana rugosa
AGGACGACCACGACCCCCTATAGAACTAGGAGATGATTTTAGAACAATAATCTGTCCCTTACAGCACCAGCAGGAACCTCTCCCTATAGCACTAGGAGATGATTTTAGAACAATAATCTGTCCCTCACAGCACCAGTAAACTGTACCTAATCCAGTATCAGATGGTTTTAGAACGCTAAGCTTTCCCCTCACAGCACCGCCAGGAACCTTTCTGTAATACAGGATGAGATGATATTAGATCGGTAATCTGTCCCTCACAGCACCAGTAAACTGTACCTAGTCCAGTATCAGATGGTTTTAGAATGCTAAGCTTTCCCCTCACAGCACCGCCAGGAACCTGTCTGTAATGGAGGATGAGATGATATTAGATAGGTAATCTATCCCTCACAGCAGTAGTAAACTCTACCTAGTCCAGTATCAGATCGTTTTAGAACGCTAAGCTTTTCCCTCACAGCACCGCCAGGAATCTGTCTGTAATGCCTGGATGAGATCATATTAGATCGGCAATCTGTCCCTCACAGCGCCGGCAGCATGCTCTCCCTACACTAGCCTGAGAAAAGAAAAAATAGAAAACGCGCGCAAAATACCCGAATACCGAACCCGGACTTTTTTGCAAATGTCCGGGTTCGGGGCATGGACATCCCAAAGTCCGGTACGGACCCGAACTTTACAGTCCGGGTTCGCTCAACTCTAGTTACCACCAGTGACAGATTTGCCAATGTGACCTGATGCTTTATTTCTGTAGTTTTTGTGTCTTTAACTATTATCTTGTGGCCAGGATCAATCCCAGGTTCTTGAAAACGAATTGAAGTATATCTAAACCACTTGATTCTTACATTTCCAGGTAGATTGGAAAGGGATAGAAAATCTGTCTGCTTATATTGCTGTTGTGTGCTGAGTAAGTTAATGTACGCATTCTATGTGTACCAGTGATCGTTGTCACCAGGAGTGAAAGTGAAAAAAATGTAAAATATTGTGTTGTCACCAGAACAGGAGTAGGGAGGAACAGACGCACTTGTTCCAGTGGCAGGTGTCTAAGGCTGAATTCACACCTATGCATTTTTAGTGCTTTTTGCATTTTGCAGATTTGCACTACAGAACGTGTTCCATAGGAAACCATGTTAAATGGACTGTAGTGCAAATCTGCAAAATGCAAAAAGCACTAAAACTGCATAGGTGTGAATCCAGCCAAAAGGGGATTTACCCTATTTCAGTGAGATTTCCTTTTACTTCTTGTTGTTTTCTACAGGACATGAAGTGAAGGTATTTCTCCCCAATGAGACACAGATGGCAAGATGGGAAAAAAAATCTGCCAGGGGCATCAACAATGCTCTACTCCATCCAAAACATAAATAACAGTTGCTTTTTTCCTCATTAAAGTGGAGCTCCAGGCTCCTTCCGAAAAAATTAAAAGTCAGCAGCTACAAATACTGTAGCTGGTGACTTTTAATATTAGGAAGCGTACTTATCTACGAATCCAGTGGTGTATTCACCGGAGCTGATTTTTCAATCGTGCCCCTCATGTGGCCCTATTCACCAGAAAAAATGGACCCCTAGCTTTTCAGTCTGGGGGTCAATTCAAGCCAATTACTGGTGGTGGCAGACCCTGTCTGGGATCCTATGGTTTGATTTTTATTTTAATTCACATGTGTTTATTTCACTAATTTTTGAGCAGCTATTCACTTATGCTTTATGATTGTTTGTATGTGGGATTAGAGGCGTGGCACACTTCTATCTGTGTTTTATACATGAAATTAAATATTAGAGCAATTATAGCACATTTATTTTGACAATGTCCATTTAAAAAAATCTACAGCATTAAATACAGAACAATAAATACAGACTGTTGCGTTTTCTGTCTCTCTCTTTAGCTTGCTTGAAGAAGAACATAAACCAGACTGTGGTTTGACAAACAATTTCGTGTTCTGCTCCTCTGCACTTTCTTTTTTCTCCAGGCATTTACAGAGTATTAATATAGTACATTATACAAACCATAGTTTGCTGTGCTTATTTCGCCACAGCAAGATACAGTGAGAAAAAAGCCCTTGGACATTTACAGGTACCATACTATCATCTCATAAAATTAGATCAATAAGACTGAGAGTCTCTGAGACCTTCTGCACTAAATACCAGAACAGGTTTGCTTTTATGTGAGATTGAACTTATACCGGAAATGTTCTTGTAGGTTTGTTGTGCAATTTATACTTTGATGTTTAAGTCCAGATCATGGGCTTGTATTGAGGCAGTACCTTTCAAATTTTGCTTGATCTGTGCTGTACTACCATTTAAGTGTTTTGCAGCAACCAAGTTAAAATGGCACTGTTAAAAGCTATTAGTGAACTATGCCCAAAATAACTACTGTACCTGTGCAGGATTTCACTACAAAGCCTTAACCAGCAGTTTATCCACAGGCTTTAAACTGTTCCTATAATTAATAAACCCCTTGATTCCTGTCCCAACAATCATTCCTTCAGATACTGCAAAGGTCTGCCTATTGTCAAGACTGAACTTCTGCTGCAGAAATCTTCACTTTTGGTCCCAAACATTTGGGCCAACTTTATACCCTTTACAATTTGCTCAGGTATCACATTCTTATGCACCAGATTATCCAGTCTGAAAATATGGCTACAACCGTACAAGCAGGCTAGTGTTAGTATTAGATAGGTAAGAACAATATTATAGGGTTGAGGGTAATGTAGGGATGGGTGTTTCTGTTTGAGTTCACTTGACCCAGGTGAACCTAAACTTGGAGGTGAATCCCACTAAAGTCTGTGGGAATAGGGGGGTAGCTTAATCCTGTTAAGAAATGGAGCCTGAAAGTGGAATTTGTGCATTGACACAAGAACAATGACAGCTGAGGATCTCTGCCCAATTCTGTTAGATTTTCCAAAACTATGGAATAGGTGGCCCCAACTGAACAGTGCATTTAATTTGCATCAAATCAGACAGAACTTTGCAGTTGATGGTAGATCTACAGGATATTATACAATCAGATTGTACCATGTATGGCTAGTTTAAAGGAAAAAGTAGCAAAGTGGGTGGATATAAAATAAGAAGTAGTATAGTAATGAGGGAGGTGTGGTCCAGACAGGTAAACCACACCCTATTCTGTGTTGCAATAAGGCAGTGCATGATGTGATATAAAATTTCCTGGATGGTCACATGATCCCACAGAAAGTGATGGGCTCAGAGAGCATTTTTTAAAATTTTTAACAGAGAGAAGAAGATTCAAAGCTGCCATTGACTAGGTAAGTGAGAGATAAGCACATTGTGGCGGATTGGGCTAAAATACATTAGAAAAGGATTCTATTTAGTATGAAAGATTTTCTACATCTATTGCAGCTCTGCAAAGAAACCAATCAGCCACCAGGTTTCATTGTCAAAACTTAATTGAACAAGCTGAAGTTAGAAACTCATTGGCTACAATGAACAGCTGCAGCAGATTCTGAGTGCTCCAGTTTTAGTATATCTCCCCCCTGATGTCCAGTACAGCATGCAGGGATGGCTCATGGCTTTATATGCATCTCAGGGGGTGTAGTCTGTTCACTCCTGACCTAGGTACCCCCACACATATAACAACACCATTTACTGTACTTATTTATAAAGTGTTCACAGTACTAAAATGGGCAATCTTTATTTAATGTCCTGTGCTGGCTCTGTTCTATTCTTCCTGTATAAACCTATCCAGGGTTAATTTACAATGAGCAGTCAAGTTCAACATTTTTTACAAAGTCAGTAATGATCCAGTTCTTATGAATAATGCTAAGAATTCTGTCTTTTCAACCCTACTTTCTTTTATTTGCCACAGCATAATAGCTTTCTCGTCATTAGTTAAATGAATTATTTTTCCATCACAAAAAAATATCATGAAACACAATACTTTCCTGTTTATTAAATGGAAGAATGCCAGTGATGCTGTAAAATGAATATAATGTATTTGTGTGTATGTGAGTGTGTATTTTTGTATGTTAAGCAAAAAAATACACTGTTATTTTGGCATCAGCCGCTAATCAATACTGTAGCTTTTAGAATGTTGCTACTTTTACATGGGTTTACTAATTACTTTTCTTTGTATCTCAAAGCAGAGCTGTGAAATGGATTTTAACGTGAAAGACTTTAATAACAGAACAGGCACAAAAGAAGAGAACAGCACATTGGATATAAAAAGCACCAATTTTCCTGCATGGGAGGATTATAACAGTAGCGTGGACGACATACGATACTTTCTAATTGGGCTGTACACCTTTGTCAGCCTGCTTGGATTTATGGGGAATCTCCTTATTCTCTTGGCTATTTTCAGAAAGCGCAAACAAAAGACAATAATCAACTACCTCATTGGAAACCTGGCCTTTTCAGATATTCTTGTTGTACTCTTTTGTTCTCCCTTTACACTGACATGCGTCTTACTGGACCAATGGATCTTCGGTGAAGTTATGTGTCATGTTGTGCCTTTTCTCCAATGTGTTTCTGTTCTCATTTCCACACTAATGCTTATGTCTATTGCCCTGGTGAGATACCATATGATTAAAAATCCACTATCTACCAATTTAACTGCCAACCATGGGTACTTTTTGATTGCTACTGTCTGGACTCTAGGCTTCACCATATGTTCTCCTTTGCCAGTATTTCATAAAATCATAAATTTGAGGGAAGCGTTCAACTTAGAGCCCTTGATGAATAGTTACCTGTGCATTGAGTCATGGCCCTCTGATTCATACCGAATTGCTTTCACCATATCATTATTGCTGGTACAGTACATATTGCCACTTTCCTGTTTAACAATAAGTCATACAAGCGTTTGCAGAAGCATAAGTTCAAGGTTACCAAACAGAGAAGTTAAAGTTGAAGAAAATGAGATGATTAATCTGACCCTTCAGCATCCTAAAGCTAACAAGTCTGTTGTGGAAATCTGTAGTAGTCGAAGGTGGAGCTACTCCTGTGTACGCAAACACAGAAAGCGCTACAGCAAAAAATCAGCCAGTGTTGTCCCAGCAATTCTGAGAAGACACCAAGAAAGTAATACTGGGGATATCCCAGAAACATCAACCACAGAAAGGAGTCATACTTTGCCCTCTAGTGTTCACACTTTACCTTCCAGTGTTTACTTACCTGGAGTACCTATATGCTTTGAAATGAAGCCAGAAGAGAACTCTGAACTAAGCAACATGAATTCTGTCTCAAAATCCATAACCCGAATAAAAAAAAGGTCTAGGCGTGTTTTCTGCAGGCTGACAGTATTGATCTTGGCTTTTGCTGTCAGTTGGATGCCACTTCACCTTTTTCACCTTGTAACTGATTTTAATGCCAATCTAATTTCTAATCGGCATTTCAAATTAGTTTATTGCATTTGCCACTTGCTTGGTATGGTCTCCTGTTGTCTAAATCCCATACTCTATGGTTTTTTAAATGATGGTATAAAGGCAGATTTGATGTCTCTCATCCAATGTTTCCATATATCATAGGCTGGAATCCAGCTGTTATTTTATTTCCTGTAAAACAAAGATGCAAAAAAGTATCTACAGGGTTGAGACAAAAGTTGAACTGGAGTCAAACTTAGCCGTGTGCTAGTATAAATATCCACTAGTTACCCACTAACTCAACTAATGTTATCATAGCATAAAATGTATATTTGCAGACATGTTTACAGTATGGCATATGATCTCCATGAGGTCATTTTCTATTCTTTTTACTAGTGTAAAAATGACATTCAATATGTACAATACTTGTTTTTGTTCCTCTTACATTTATTTACTCGGTAACTATGTATGCTTTCATTTAAATTATGTTTTCTATGAATTACATTTATTAATGTAATTAACTATAAAATGATGCATTATATGTAAGTGAATGTTTATCTAATAGGTTTTAAGACATTGTGCAGGAAACTCATTTACGTCAGTGTTTATTGATTAGTATAAATGTGTTTGCAGAAAAGAGATATTGGCTTTGAATTTGCAACCATTTTAAATAGTTTTTTCTATTGTTTTTCTTAAAACAGAATAAAGTTGTGCAAGTGTTATGTCAAGCAGTGCATTGCTTGCAGAATCATTAGAAAGTCTGGCATAATAGTTGTCCTTTAATGATTTAGTTTTTTTTACATTTTGCATACTACATATGCAGAGCTTTGCCATTCTGACACAATTTACTGTGTAGTTTTAGTGTTACTTAATATAAATAAAAAGCTGTTCCTATATTACAAACGTTTAATTGTTGTCATTATTTCACATTAATGAAAAAATTTAAAATTCAAACAACCCATGCTTTTACTTTAATCAATATACAGTAAGTGCTTTATAATTCCTGTTTATAATTATGGTTGAATATGTTTATTGTTTTACATTGAACAATGAACAGACATATTTCTCACTGTGCATTCACAAATGACAAGAATATATATCACGAAATATCACAGGTAGCAATAGTATGATAAAAGAAGGAGAAAGAGAAAAAGAAAAAAGAAAAAAAAAGAGAATGGGGAGAGAGAAAAAGAAGAACACGGGGATCCTGTGGAGGTCTTGAACTCAACAATGAATATTCTAGATATAATGACAAGGAGGTTCCAACTGTATACGAACCCAGGTCTTGTGAGTCCAAGTTATTGTATGTTATATTTACATGAGAAGTGGCCACCCCGAAGCGGACCGAAGCCAACCACCCCGCCAGGCACCCCAGAGGGAGCATATCTGTGCCCGGCAGTGCGGGAGGAACTCCAGCCCACCAACGCGGAGTGACCACCTGATTACAAGAACTCTGTATTGGTGACTATGGGTCCATTTAAACCAGGACCTGTCTGTCCAGAAGACTAGTAACAGGGAGGGTAAAGTAGAAGACCTGAGGAGGTAATATGTAAAGATTTAAAAATAGTAGAGAAAGAGTCAGCAGACGGGGAGGAGGTGCAAGGGGTAAGGAGAGGGCTAGAAAGGGTAGGGGGGGATATGGACACAGCGGGTTTTTCTATATCAGTAAGGGATAGCCATTTTTATCTTGAGAGGGAGGAGGGAAACAATGCAAATAAGATGGGCTACAGCGGTTTTGTCAATGGGGAATGGAGAGTTGACCTCCCCGGGGTGCTATCAGTCCTTACTGGGAGATCCTCTCCTTCAGTTCCACCGATGAGGCATAGTGTCTCCAAATCTCCCAGGTAACTTTAAATTTGTCTAGTTTATCCATCTCCTGTGCTCGCATCTCCTCCATCAGCATTAGGTCATTTATTTCTCCTACCCATTCCACGAGGGAAGGTGGGGAGGTAGACTTCCAGTGTCGGGAGATTAACTGTCTCCCTGCGCACAGAAAGAACTTAAGGAGACCGTTTTTTTGCGACTTGATAGTACCTGGGAGTATGGAGAGTACAGCCACTAATGAGGATGGAGTGAGGGGCTCTTCATATATGTCAGAATAAATCTTGAAAATATTCTCCCAAAAGGGGCGGATGCTAACACACTCCCACCATATATGCAGATGCGTGCCTCTTTCCGATTAACATCGCCAACAGTCGTCTGTTACCGATGGGAACATACACTTTATTGTGGTCGGGACTCTATACCACCTTGATATGATTTTGAAATTTTTCTCCTGGACGTAACTAGATATGGAGGATTTGTGAGTGAAAAAATAAGCTTTACGCCAGTCTTCCTCTGATATATCCATCCCCAGCTCCCTGGACCAGGTCCTAGTAAAGGTAGGCGGGAGACTACAGGAATTGTTTATGATCTGTTTGTATACCGCTGATAGAGTGTGGCGGGGGGTTTCTGCACAAGTACATAATTGCTCGAAGTCTGTCAGAGGCCTATGCGTTTGGTGAGAGTCAAATAAAGATTTACAGAAAGATGTAATATGGTGTCTTGTCAGCCAGGATATTCTATATGAAGTGGAATTGGGGTTCAGCACGAACGTTCCCGCGGTGTTATGTATAAATTGTTTCGCCGTTGGCCATGTGTGCCTTGAGTAAGTGTCCAGGGTAAGTACATCCTTGCCTTCTGGGAGGGCGGGGTTGTCAAATAGGGGGGTGAGGGGGCTAGGATCTGAGGAGAGGGATGCCTTGTCCCTGATACGGTACCAGATCGTCAGTGCATCTATGGTCAACGGGGAGAGGCCATTGAGGGATCTATACGTTTGACTGTGTCCCCATAGCAAGGCCCGTAGGTCTACCGGTGCCAGATCCTGCTCCACTTCTAAGGTAGCTTTAGCAAAGGGGCGCCTGAACCATTCCAAAGTGCGCGATATCACCGCAGCTGAATGATAGGCTTCGAAGTCAGGTAATCCTGCCCCCCCCCCTTGATTTTCGGTTGGCAGAGAAGTCTATGTTTCATTCTAGGGTGGCTTCCGTGCCATACGAAACGAATGGCTAGCGTACGAAGTGCGCGGAAAAAGGTGGGGGGAAGTATAATTGGCAGGGCCTGAAAAAGATAAAGTAATTTAGGTAGTACATCCATTTTCAGGACGTCCATGCGTCCAAACCAGGACAAGGGTAAATCCTGTCTTTGCTCTGTTAAGTGTCTTAGTGTGTTGAGGAGCGGGCCGAAATTTAGGGCGTATGTGTCAGTGGTACGAGCCGGGAGTGCCGTACCTAAATAGGAGATTGCTTTGGTTTGCCATTGGAAGGGGAAGTTGGACTTAAGGGTCTGAAGGGTAGCTTGGTGTAGGGAGACACTCAACGCCTCCGTTTTAGAGAGGTTTAATTTGTAGTTGCTGAACTGGCCGAATTTCTGGATTTCTTTGAGGATAGAGGGTATACTGATGTGTGGTTGAGTGACATATAAAAGGAGGTCATCGGCATACAGTGAGAGTTTGTGATGTGATGAGGCTGTGTGTATTCCGTGTATGTCCGGGTTGGCCCGAAGAGCCTGAGCTAGGTGTTCGATGACCAATGCGAACAAGAGTGGTGACAGGGGACAGCCTTGTCTGGTGCCGTTGGCTATATGAAAAGACTCAGATTGGATCCCATTTACCGTTGCTGTTGGGACGGAGTATAGGGACATTATACGAGTAAGCATTTTCTTTCCTAGGCCTATTTGAGACAGGGTGCTTCTAAGAAAAGACCAGTCAACCCTATCAAAGGCCTTCTCTGCGTCAAATGAGAGAAGGCAGGATGGGATGCGCTGACGTTGTGCATAGGCTATAAGGTGGAGGCTTTTGGTGGTGTTGTCCCTAGCTTCTCGCCCAGGGACAAAGCCCACCTGGTCCGTGTGTATCAGAGATGGTAGTAGTGGTGATATACGGTTCGCTAGCAGTTTTGTGAATAGTTTTAGGTCTAAATTTAAGAGTGAAATCGGTCTATAATTGGAGCATTGAGAGGGGTCTTTTCCTGGCTTGGGAATGACCACTATTCGTGCTTGGAGAAGATTTGATGAGGGTAGGTGTTTCTCATCGATTGCGTTAAATGCTTGTGATAGAAGAGGTGCCAATTGTGGGGCAAATAGTTTATAAAATCGTGCGGTGAAACCGTCGGGGCCTGGGCTCTTACCATCTTTTAGGGCAGCTATGGCCCGTAAGAATTCTGCATCTGTCAGCGGGGCTTCCAGATCCACCCTGTCCGTTTCAGAGAGAGTCGGGAGGGCAGTTTCTTGGATATATGAGGTCAGCTCCTGTGGAGAATTATGTGGTGGGGGGGGCAGATTATACAGGGAGGAGTAATATTGTCTGAATTTGTCAGCTATATCACTATTGGCTTGAATTTTACCTTTATTAGAGGAATGGAGGTAGGGGATATCATGGCACACTTTTCTAGAGTGTAAAACTTGGGCCAGATGTTTACCGCACTTGTTGGCTCGGGAGTAATGAGCGAAGCGCCCCTTATCTCTCGCCACCAGAGAACGCTCCGCAAATATGTGCAGAAGGTCCGCAAGAGACCACCGCTCTCTATTCCCCGCGAAGCGAGTAATGAGGGCTCGGTTGTTCACGCCATTTGTAGACCGGGTTCAAAATGTGAGATCTTTTCACACGGTACTATAGGGGATGGAGGTAAGGAGATTATTTCCATTTTAAGTTCGGTTATCACTATATCGACTGTTTAAGTCTGTTATAATGAGGAGGGACATATTAGACGGGGGGGGTGGTGTATTAAGAGGTGTCCTCGACTGGAGTATATAGGTTCTTTGACGGGAGGGCTGAGAGAGACTTTGCCTGTCCCACCTAGACC
>BLSH010057596.1:257136-271114 GCA_018402905.1 Glandirana rugosa
TTTACCTGGTTTGAGGGTAATGAATACTGGGAGGAGTACCCGGATCCCCGTTGAGTTTACGTTGATTAGTGGTACGAGGTCATGTCGTCTCTGAAAGGTATTTTTGGGAGCTCTCCCCAGTGTTTTGTTCTCTCGGGATATCTTCTAGTCCGGGTAGGAGTGTTTCCTGGTTACTTTCTGGGACCTTATCCAGATGTAGTGGGTCTGTGTTAAGTTCCCATGGATTAGTTGTTGTTGTGGTAGACCTATTCCAGGGTCTTTCATTGGTCCTTTGTGAGGATGGGCCTGATCTTCTATAGGGCTCTCTTGTTTTGTGACCCCTCTCGAGGGTTTTTATGGAAAGTCTCTGCTGTACTGGAGCATGGTGATTAGTTGCATTTGAGTTGCCCCTAGGCCCATGAGGAGGGTCATAAGTAATGGGAGTTTGGTCCATTTGGTCCATTTCCTCATAAACTTTACTTTGCCAGTCAAAGACTGTGCCATTCCTATAATCACCAAGATCTCTCAAAATTTTTTTTTTTTGTTTTTCTGTTCGATTTCTTCCTTTTCCAGTGTCTTCTTAAGGTTTAATGATTTCTCTTTATAGTCTTCATCATTTATATAAGGAGAAAGTTCTTCTTTGATGCGTCTGATCTCGCTATATAATTGAGTGAGTTTATTTCTCTTTCTAGAGATAAGAAAATTGAGGGATTTGACACCAGCCTCATTGTAATATTTAAACCATTCATCTAATTCTGATTCTCCTTTCTGTGGGCTAATATCCCATCTAAGACTCCTTGGTACCATGGCATCACCTACGTACTGTTCTAGGAAGGCTATATCCCATAAAATGTGGCTCTCAGATACCATGAGGTTTTTTAACCTCATGAAGAGGCCTCCTAAGTCATGGGTAGCCTCATTCTTGGTATCAAATGTGGTCCTCTGGGCTAGATATATAGATGACGTCCTCCTCCTGTGAAATGGATCACAGGATTCTTTGAGTGACAACATCAACAGGCTCAATGACAACGATAGAGGCATTGAGTTCAAATATGAAGCTGACCAATTAGGTGTACACTTCTTGGATTTAAACATTTGGATAGAACAGGATGCATTCATGACTTCTACATACTTTAAGACTACAGATAGGAATTAATTTATTCCTAAAGATAGCTGTTATCACAAACCCTGGCTAAACTCTGTGCCAAAAAGTCAATATATGAGGTTGCGCAGAAATTGCAGCAAAATAGAACATTTTGATCAACAAGCTGCAATTCTGACAAAGAGATTTCAAAACAAGGGATATCAAAGTGAAGAACTACAGAGAGTTGTATCCGAAGTCCGTAGGATGGAGAGAGATACACTTCTAACCGAGAAGATACGCCACTCTGACAAAGAACAGAATACATCAATTACTCCCTTCATAACGACCTATTCACAACAACACTTCAAGATTAAGAAAATAGTTGCCAAACAATGGCACATACTGAGGAACGACCATATATTAAGAGAAGTCTTACCCAAACAACCTAGGGTGGTGTTTAGAGGTGCTCCGACATTGCGTAACAAAGTGGTCCACAATGCTTGTGATCCACCTATAAATAAACCTATGTTTATTCAGGACATGGTGGGATTTTACAAGTGCAACAAATGCTCAGTTTGTAAAATTAATGCCATTCCCAGGAGGAAAACAACACAATTTAGGTCTCACACTACGGGCCACACCTTTTCGATAAAATCGTTTTAATCACTTGTTCTACTCCCAAAGTGGTATACCTACTGATTTGTCCATATGGGTTTCAGTACCTGGGAAGAACAATGCGACCATTATCAGTAAGGCTCAACAAGCACCTAGGGAACATTAGGAGATGGTTCAAGGGACATTCGGTATCCAAACACTTTAGAGCAATGCATGATACAAATCCAGAGGGGATTAGTTGTATTGGTATTGATAAACTCCAGTTACACTGGAGGGGAGGTTCAAAAAAACGAGAGATATCCAGGTTAAAAATGAGCTGGATATATAGGATTAATTGTCTTAGGCCATTAGGACTCAATGTCGATGTAGAGGTGAATGCCTTTATAGATAATTCATAAGAGGTCCTTGGACTAGCATTTGTCTGAAAGCAAAAGCCTGTACATATTTTTATACTGCTTTTTACCTTCCAAGTTAATTTCTTTCCCTTTCTTTTGTCCAATATTCCCACATTAATATGCACAGTATGTTTAGCATATAGGTTTTTTTTCACATATCCATACCTATTATAATGAGATTAATGTGGGGTTGAGATTTGGTACCCACAATTTTTAGGTCTTATCTTTAAGTCTTGTTTTTATATTTTCATATATATATTTTAATTTATTCAGATATTTTTTCTGCCATGTGTTTATTTTTATTTTTATTTATACGTGTATTTGTATTGATTTTGAAACCTTTTAAGGTCATTTTATTATACTGAGCTTTTTATTTGGAGCTTAATTAGTTTTAACACCGTCCATTTACATGATCTATTGGGTATCAACATACCAATCTGTTTTGTGCTACTACCTATTTTTCAATACATCTGTTAGGAATATTTATAACTTGGTCCTTTAGCCTCTGGAGTGCTACGGGAGCGTATGACTGCTGTCTGATCAATATCTTACTGCTTCCTTATTGTATGATATAAATTCATCTTCAATTGGGAGTCTAAAACATCATTTGTGCTAAAAAAAATTTCAATCCTATGGGTAGAGTTCCCTTTTAAACATCTCCATACCCGATCACACATAAAACCTATGCCTCCTTTGGAGACACCTAATATGGAGGCTGCATAGAAGCGAGGCTTGATCTGATAGGGGAGCGGTCTCCTGGTCCCAGCACTACGAGAACGAGGCTTGTTTACGTATTTCTCTATAAAAGCGATGGCTCAATGCGTCGCCCGTGCCCCTAGAAGACATCAGTTGTGATGAAACATGTAGGGCCGAGCCACGCATTGATGTCACCGCGCCCCCACATGATCCCGGAAGCACGGGTTACCAGTCTGTTCAGGTTGTACAACGTTCGTTATTTCTACATTGCTGTAAGTAGCCAATTGGCATTTTTACTATATTCAATAAAATTACGGAATAACACTATTGAGGACCCCTTTTCTCTTATATATGGTATGAACTCCATTGAGTGACTAGTGGAGACTGAACGAGGAATGGTGGATGCGATTTAATTGAGGATTATGCCCACAGAGGCTATCTGCCTGTGCTAGTGACCATACCTAGAGATAGGTGGTCATTTGGTTCCGGTAAGGATCCCCGATTACAGTGTGGTGTAGGTGTCCTCATGGTCCCCCCTTTCCTCTTTTCTTTTTCAAACACCTGGTGGAAGGATTCCTATATTATCCCTCAAAGCTATATGGACTTCCTCATCCGCTCAGTGGAACTTATTCACAGACCTTTTTTTCACTTACCGAACACATATCAAATTTCATTTGCACTTTTTGCACTTTACAGTATGATAAGACTTTTTCTTTGTATTCAAGATTATTGCACTCAATTTATATCAACTATATAATATTTCTTCAATGTATGATTTGCTTATTTATGTATCCACAGTACCTGTATAATGCTCACATGTGACTATGGTATATAACTCTATATAATTAGATAAGTTTATTCTTATTAGTTTAATCAGCGCAGTCTATTTACATATTTACATTCTTGCCTCTCCAAGAAGATATCCTTGGGCAGACTGCAGCTTTTCCTTTTTATTTTCATCCCTTCTTTTCACATTCAGATCACTTTAGCGCGGTATTTTCTATTTTTATTTTCCACTTTATTTTAGTTAGGGGTATCAGAGTAAAGGGGGCTGAATACAAATGCACACCACACTTTTCAGATATTTATTTGTAAAAAATGTTGAAAACCATTTATCATTTTCCTTCCACTTCACAATTATGTGCCATTTTGTGTTGGTCTATCATGTAAAATCCCAATAGAATACATTTACGATTTTGGTTGTAACATGACAAAATGTGGAAAATTTCAAGGAGTATGAATGCTTTTTCAAGGCACTGAATGTGCAGGATTTGTTTATGAAAATTTTTCCCTCACTCCCATATACGAAGTGAAATTTTAAAACTGAAACAATGGTTTCCCCAAACAGGATAGCAGGATTTTAAAGGCACTGATAACAACATAAATAGTATAAAATCCAAATGTATTATTTATACAAAGATAAAAAAGTTCATATTAGATTGAATAAAATTGAAGTATACAAAGTACATATTGTTGAGCCAAAGACCCATCAGGCCTTGTATTTACTGCATTACTGCATATCAGATCCAACATGTTTCAGAATTCTTGTAGACTCCTTCTTCAATGTATATAGTGCAGCTTGTTAGTATCTTCAAAGAGAAATACAAAATACAAAGTTATCAGACATTGTTGGCAAGAATGCTGTATAACAAAACAAGAAAAATGGAACCACAAAGGTGGACTTACATATGTTGCAATGTGAACATCATAAAATCACTGGGTGCATGAGATCGTCCAAAGGAGAAGAGGGGAAGGGATCCCACAAGGCAGAAAAGAAAGTGGCAAGATGAGATGGGCACAGAGAGGAGAGAAGGGGTCCGCAGCGCCAAACCCTGCCTGACCTGGAAAGTGGTGGGTCCTACGTGCACACTGGGACCCAGGAATGGACCCTAACAAACAAAGGACAGTAACATGATGTAATCCTCCGTACAAATGGCAGTATTGAATAAAATTTAACAAAAATGGTGTAAAGCAGGTAGATAAGAATAAGGAGTAAAAAAGTAAAAAAGTACTCATACAGGCATTTGCTAAGGGTTATTTACCTTCAAAGTGAGTTGGTATCTAGTATCTAGTTGCCAATGTTGTGTAGCATAGGATTGAATTGCATCAGGCTGTCTTAAACAGGTACTTCTAAACGGGAGAAATTCAACCTAGCTGGATGGTGGATTGGCCCCAGGCCTGGAGATAGGATTCTAGCAATGCCCTGTTACATTCTACATCTGTAAAGACAGGAGTAATAATGAACTTGATAAGTAATTTCAATTGAAAAAAGCCACATGGCACAGTAAAGTGTTCAGCAGGGGGGAAGAAGTTACCCTTACCTAGCATAAGGCTGTCTGCATGCAAGGATGGCATCTCCGCTCTTACCACATGAGAGCTGTACATAGCCCAATGTAATCAGGCCTTAAATGGAGGAGAACCCATCACTCATGAGGGGATGGGCGGGACAGCATGACCTGTGTCACTCGCCCACCGACACGCGAGCGCAGGTCTACCAGTTGCCTAGTGACCTGGAGCAGCGACGGGAAGTGACGGAGAGACACCCCGCGCTGAGATGGAAAGCGCGTCATAGGGATGAACAGGGGCACTGCTCCCCTAGTGGCAACCAGGTGGTAAGGCCGAAAATGCCACCACAAGACCTGCAAGGGGCTTCCAGACGGTACTAGCCCCTCATGCTGTGACGGAAGATCGCATACCCGGGACTGTGGGCCGATCGGCCCACGCGTGCCGGGCATGCACATGGGGAGTGACACCAGAAAGGGAGACTGGAAAAAGAGAGAGAGAGATGGTGACAACAGAAGGACGAGAAGAAACTGCTCGGATGACCAAACTTTCCAAAAAGAACCAAAAATCCTTCAAAATATACTCCTCAAAAGAGGATATATGAAAACCTGTCTAAAAAAGCTTATAAAAAACAATCATTCACACAGGGAGTGAACTCCTGTGCAAACCCAAAAAAATCAAACAAAGGGACGACACCACCATAATAATAATAAAATATTCAAATCAACACAATATCATACAAAACATCATACACAAGTATTGACATCTGCTCTCGATGGACCCCAACATAGGTCCACTGGTACCTCAAACCCCAACCATCACCTTTAGAAGAGCCAGATCTGTTAGGGAGTATGTGGTGCAGAGTGAATTTAGGGGTGACGCACAGGGAGATCCATGTAAATTAAAGGGCACATATACATGTGGTGGATGCAAAGTATGCAGATTCATACATATAGGTCCCTCATGCTTACTTCCCAATGGTCAGCAGTTTAAGGCCAATCACTCTGTAAATTGTAAAACAATGGAGGTAATTTATATTATGCTATGTGAATGCTCATGCTTTTATGTGGGCAAAACAAAGGTCGAGTTTAGGACCAGGATCTCCCAACATGTTGGAAGTATGAGGTCATGCAACCCGAGTTGCCTCTTGGGAGGCATGTTCTGGCTCTGCATGAAGGCATCCTCACCAAGATCCGGTTCTTGACCTTGGATAGGCTACACCCCAGTCATTGAGGGGGAGACTAGAATAAGCTCCTTCTACAGAGGGAGCTAAGATGGATACACACTCTCAAAGCCACCATCTTCCACAGCCTCAATGAGGCGGTGAACTATAAGCCCTTCTTGGAGGGTTTTATGTCAGGGGGGATTGAGAAATTATTAATTTCCATTTTCCAAATGGCCTTCCCCTCTCTCCCCCCTTTTTTGGTATATGGGCCCTCTCTGTGTGTTGTATGCCTTTAAATGTAATTATATGCTTTTCATTGATTCTCTTTAAGATTTTGTGATTTATTGACTCCTCTCTTGTGGATCTGTGGCTCCTGTGTTTTTCCTTTGTGGACCATCTCTGGGTAGGTGCATTGTGATGTGATCCTCGGATGTTATGAGTCGTTCCCCCTCTGTTGTCATCACCTCTCTCTCTCTCTTGTAGTGATGTAGTAGTGGATGAATGATGGATGAACGAATGTTATTATTGAGTTATTATTATGATGATTAATTTTTCCGCAGCACCCAATCGATTCTTCCAGAGAGTAACATTTATTTGACTTCAGACAGACAGATTTCATAATCCTTGCACCAGATGATCAAAATCCAACAGAGTAAATATTACATATTCAGAGTCCCATTCCAACTGTGCCCTCATGCTCATGGAGAGAAAAGTGATCTGGCAGGCCAGACACTGCTAACTTGAATGTCCACTTAAGTGTTGGTCTCACACTGGGGGGGGGGAGGTTTCTCCTAACCTCACATTAGTTTTTACCAGATAAACAAGCCACAATGAACCTCCTCAAGGCTAATTAGCATCTACATTCCACAACCCCCATGCAAGCAACTGTGGGCCTTTGATATGTAATGCAGCTTGTAAATACAGTAAATACCTATGTGTATATGTATATATGAAATATTACACAACATCTCTCTTTTTTCCAATCTCCTTTTCTGGTTTCACTCCCCATGTGCATGCCCAGCATGCGTGGGCCAATCGGCCCACAGCCCCGGGTATGCGATCTTCCATTGCAGCCTGAGGGGCTAGTACCATCCGGCATCCCCTTGCAGGTCTTGTGGTTGCCGTTTTCGGCCTTAACACCTGGTTGCCACTAGGGGAGCAGTGCCCCTGTTCATCCCTATGACGCGCTTTCCATCTCAGCAGCTGGGCGTATTTCCGTCACTTCCCGTCACTAGGCAACTGGCGGACCTGCGCTCGCGTGTCGGTGGGCAGGTTACACAGGTCGCCGTCCCGCCCATCCCCTTGTGAGTGATGGGTTTGGGACGGTGCCCTGCGCCGCTCGCTCGGGGGACCAATTAGGATGTTCCTTCACTCACCTGGGGAGCTCCGGCTCCATTCTTTTACTTGGGTCAGGTGACAGCTGCTCCTCTATTTAATGCCGGATTATGCTGGGCTATGTACGGCTCTCATGTGGTGAGAGCAGAGACACCGTCCTTGCATGCAGACAGCCGTATGCTAGGTAAGAGTACCTTCTTCCCCCCTGCCGAACACTTTACTGTGCCATGTGGCTTTTTTCAATTGAAATTACTTATCAAGTTCATTATTACTCCTGGATAAAAAGAAAAGAGAATTGGCGCCCTATGAGTGAATGAGAGCTGAAAACTGTCGCTGCCCCTTTAAGGCTAAATATAGCATATAGTGAAACAGTATAGATAAAGGTATTGGTGCTGACTCAGCTCAATACGTAAAAATATATTTTGAAATTATAAAAGCATATCACAACTGTGCAAAAAACATAGTGAAGTAGTCCACCAATGTGCAACATAGGTATAGATGGCAACTCACCAGATGTTTTGACCCCCTTTATACAGAACGGTCAAAGATCGCTTTTGGAAAGCCTAATGTTTCCACTTGTGGGTGCCTATCTTCTCCACCTTAGACTCTGAGTCCAGCTAAATTGGTGAAAATGACTCCGCAAGAGACAATGAGGAAAAGTATCATAGTGTAGTATATTTATTGATTAAAATCCAATACAAAGATTAAAAGTAAAACTCACATTTTCTTGTGCCTGACTCCTGGCACTAGGTGTGATCAGCATGCAGCTAGATGTATACCGTAAAAACGATTGGCTGTCTCCGGCTCTCGTGTTCGCTCCAAGCCTCGATTCAGATCGTGCCAGCAATAGAGAAAATCACAGGACCCGGAAATCCTGGGGTCTAACGTCTTCGATGTACGTTTCGCCGTCACTGCGTCTTCAGGAAGTGACGTCATTCTAATTGTGATTTGTTTATATCTACAAAGTGGCACTTGTCTATTGGTCGGCTCCTCCAAAATGGAGGAAAGGGATGAGTTTATTGTGTATAATATTCCAATGTGAAGCGATAGCTCATGCTGTTCACACCCAGTGACCATATAGCATTCTAATTTTTTTTACATGGCACCGACAATTAAAATACAAACTCCAACAATTGTAATAAAACAAACGCTTAAAACTGTTTTGAATATGACTTATTGAAATCCTCTAAGGCAGGGGTGTCAAACTAGGTACATAGGTACATACTTGGGGGGCACACCCTAATAGTGTATCACATTAGAGATGGTGCTGCTTTAAGACCATCAAACAAAATGACATATTACAGCGCACACATGCAATAATGACAATAAAACCTGCAAGGCTATTTAAAAGGCTATTTAAGGTACCTGAACATCTTCAACCAAAATACGGGGAGTCCGTCGCACTATATGGCCATAGAGTGCTTAACCCACTCCTACTTCACAGGCCCCCGTCTCAGTGGGTCCTACACTACCATAGGGGTGTCAAACTGGTGGCCCTCCAGCTGTTGCAGAACTACAAGTCCCAGCATGCCTCTGCCTGTGAGAGTCATACTTGTAACTGTCAGCCTTGCAATGCCTCATGGGACTTGTAGTTCCGCAACAGCTGGAGGGCTGCCAGTTTGACACCTGTGCTAAGGGGAGTTAGATATTGGAAAACCATTGTACCAATAAAGGGGAATTGCTCCACCTAGTGGTCAATGTTGGATAGTGTTGCAAAAGCTACACCTCCAGCATTGATACTAGCTGCGTTGGACAAAATATTTTTTTTGTATAGGTTAGGTTAAATTGAACTCCAACTTATTGGTCATATATAAGAGTCTTAAATAGTGTCTAAAATTAGTAGAGACCTATATATGAAAAGGTGTGGATATTATATAGCAAATACTAAAAATCAATTATTTACCAGCAATTGGCATTCTACCTCCGTTCAGTTTCTGGATCTAGAAATTTTCAGAGTTGATTCTCATCTAGAAACCCGTACACGCTTTAAAGAAATGGATCAGAACGGGTATATATCTACCCAGAGCTGCCATCACCCAAATTGACCAGAGAAATTGCCACAGGGATGAAGATTACATGGCACAATCTAATCTCCTTATTGATAGATTTCAGGAAAAAGGGTACAATAGAAATAGATTAGTAAGGACGAGATAACAGGTCAGCGAAATAGATAGGTAGGACCACCAGCACTCTATCCAAAAGGGTTGGGGAGCATGTGGATAATATTAAAAAGAGATTTAAATTTCACAGCGTCTCTAACCACTTTAGAACAGCCCACAATCGTGACCCCACCTTACTTAGATTTTGGGGCATAGATAGAGTTCAACCACATTGGAGGGGTACAGATAGGCGTTCTCACAAATGGATGCACGCTGGATTCATAAATAACATAGTTTACAACTTTTGGGATTGAACAAAGATATTGCTCTTCAATGCTTTTTAACTGATTTTTAATATTTGCTATATAATATCCACACCTTTTCACAGATAGGTCTATACTTTTTTTAGACACTATTTTAGACTCTTATATATGACCAATAAGTTGGTAGTTCAATTTAACCTAACCTATACAAAAAATTATTTTGTCCAGTGCAGGTAGTATCATTGCTGGAGGTGTAGCTTTTGCAACCCTATCCAACATTGACCACTAGGTGGAGCAATTTCCCTTTTTTGGCGCAATGGTTTTCCAATATCTAACTCCTCTTAGAGGATTTTAATAAGTCATATTCAAAACAGTTTTAAGCATTTGTTTTATTACAATTGTTGGAGTTGTGTATTTTAATTGTCAGTGTCATGTAAAGAAAATTAGAATGCTATATGGTCACTGGGTGTGAACAGCATGAGCTATCGCTTCACATTGCAATATTATACACAATAAACTCGTCCCTTTCCTCCATTTTGGAGGAGCCGACCAATAGACAAGTGTTGCTTTCTAGATATAAACAAACCGGAATTAGAATGACGTCACTTCCTGAAGATGCCGTGACGGCGAAACGTATGTCAAAGACGTTAGACCCCGCGATTTCTGGGACCTGTGATTTGTCCTATTGCTGGCACAATCTGAATCGAGGGTTGTAGCGCATGTGATGGCTGGAGACAGCCAATCATTTTAAAGGTATACATCTAGCTGCATGCTGATCACACCTAGTGCCAGGAGTCAGGCACAAGAAAATGTGAGTTTGTACTTTTAATCTTTGTATTGGATTTTAATAAATAAATATGCTACACTATGAGACTTTTCATCATTGTCTCTTGCAGAGTCATTTTCACCAATTTAGCTGCACTCAAAGTCTAAGATGAAGATGATAGGCACCCACAAGTGGAAACATTTGGCTTTCCAAAAGCGATCTTTGACCTTCCTGTAAAAAGGGGGTCAAAACATCTGGTGAGTTGCCATCTATACCCATGGTGGACTACTTATACTTAACAAATTGGATCAGAAGAAAATCTCACATGGTGTTGGGTTCACATCACATGGACTTATTTGTTTATCATGTTATTTATGAAGATTGCGTGGACTGTTCATTCACTATGTTTTTTGCACAGTTGTGATATGCTTTTATAATTTCAAATTATATTTTTATGTATTGAGTTGGGTCAGCGCCAATACCTTTATCTATACTGTTTCAATATTACTCCTGTCTTTACAGACGGGGAATGCAACAAGGCATTGCTAGAATCCTATCTCCAGGCCTGGGGCTAATCCACCATCCAGCTGGGTTGAATTTCTCCCATTTGGAAGCACCTGTTTAAAAGAGACTGTTGCAATTCAATCCTATGTTACACAATATTGGCAACTATATACTCGTTACCAACTCACTTTGAAGGTAAATAACCCTTGGCAAGTGCCTGTATGAGTACTTTTTTTACTCCTTATTCTTATTTACCTACTATACGCCATTTTTGTTAAATTTTATTCAATACTGCATTTTGTATGGAGGATTACATCATGTTCCTGTCCTTTGTTTGTTAGGGTCCATTCCTGAGTCCCAATGTGCACGTAGGAGACACCACTTTCCAGGTCAGGCAGCATTTGGCGCTGCGGACCCCTTCTCTCCTCTCTGTGCTCATCTCATCTTGCTGCTTTCTTCTCTGTTTTGTGGGATCCCTTCCCCTCTTCTTCTCGTTTGGACAATCTCATGCACCCCGGTGATTTTATGATTTTCACATTGCATCATATGTAAGTCTGCCTTTGTGGTTCCATGTTTCCTGCTTTGTTATACAGCATTCTTGCCAATAATGTTTGATAACTCTGCATTTTGTATTTCTCTTTGAAGATACTTACAAGCTGCACTATATACCCTGAAGAAGAAGTCTACAAGCACATGTTGGATCTTATATGCAGTAATGTATGTTAATGCAGTAGATACAAGACCTGATGGGTCTTTGGCTCAATAATATGTACTTTGTATACTTCAATTTTATTCAATCTAATATGAACTTTTTTACCTTTGTATAAATAATACATTTGGATTTTATACTATTTTTGTTGTTATCCATGCATTTTAAAGTCCCGCTATCTTGTTTGGGGAAACCATTGTTTCATTATACTTTGGGATGTTGGCCAGCTCTTAAAGCAGATACACTACACCTCCTTCTATTTTCTCGAAATTTTAAAACAGAGCTATGGTGGATAACCTGCCTTAGTTAACCTCCCTGGCGGTATTTCTGTACCAAGAACGGTAACCCCGAGCCACACTCGGGATTGCATCGCTGGATACAAGGCAGCGTTACTTACCTTGTACCCTGGATCCAGCGATGTCCCCCGCTGTGTCTGCGGGCTGTGTCCTCCGCCTGATGCCTCTGTATGCCGGGCTCCGTTCCCTGCGAGCGTCGCGTCGCACAGGGGCAGAGACGGGCGGAAAATTCAAAAAGTGAAACACACATTATACATACAGTACACTGTAATCTGTAAGATTACATTACTGTATGAAATCATTTCACATCCCTTTTGTCCCTAGTGGTTTACCCAGTGCCCTGCATGCACTTTTATATTATATATGCCCTTCTTTCTGCCTGGAAACTTGAGAATGTCCATGGCAACCAAAAAGTGTCCGTTTACGTCAAAAGTGGTTTTTGATCAGCTAGAAAACAGCGACAGTAAATAAGAATCATTTGCAGAATTGAGTGATACTGATTTTTGGGGAAATTCGTCATCAGACACTGAAAGTGACGACTGCGACAGTTCCGCAACTGAGCAAATTTCAGTGTTTTTGGTTTGATTACATTATTGAATAAATTTTATTACTATTACGTTATTATTTTTGATAATTATTTTTAGTTATTTATTATATTATAATTTATGATTTCATGTTTCAAACTTTATCATACCCGGGATGTCTACTAGACTCTTGTTTGGACAGATTTAAGTGAGTTATTCCTAAGAATTACAGGCCTACAATATAAAACGCCAAATTTCCATGCAAAATAATGGCACCGTTTTCAGCAACAAAAATCTGAAATAATCATACCGCCAGGGAGGTTAAGAGAGACACAGCTTTTTTATGGTTCAAATTGGTAATAAGGATTGGCTGCTGTTTATTCACAGATCATGGTAAGAAAGAATTTGTTTACAAGTGTGGTCATAAGCTTCCTTACTGCTCTTCCTGCTGAGCAACTATCTAATTTGGAGGTCCCCGACCGTACTTAAAAAAAATATACTGCAAACTTTTTTTAGTTTTGAGTGGAATGAGGAATGGTCAGAACCTCTATGAGGTTGTTGTTATTGCTGCTGTGGCCCTTTTGGGAAGATTTCCCCTCACTTTCTGTACCAGTGACAATTTGTATCTTTTTGTTTAAAATCATGTACAGTATATTTCCTTGTACATTTAATTATTACACTTGATAACAAAAGAATAAACATAATTTTGTGGATTTTAAGGTAAACTGGACTGAGACATAATCATGATATTTCAGATTTACGTTGGTAATTTAGTTTCAAGCAGGAATGAGCTGAATGACATAGCTTTGTTGCCCAAGTATAAAGTGTTTAATTTGTTCAGAGTAACTATTAGATTTGACTCCCATATAGGTTAAGTTAAGTAAGGTTAATAGGAGTGAATTTATTACTTACTTCTATTGCTTACAGTGGCCCTTGTCTCTGACTAAGTGAGACTTTCAGCCAATCAGGAAAAAGAACTACCTGCTCCCATCAGGGGGGAGTAAATTTCTGTTGGTATTTGAATGAAAGACATCTTATGTGCATGGTAGAGAAAATAATCAGTATTTACTATGGAAACACACAATGGCTTTACTATCTTGAGAGAGCAACCCTGACAGAGAATGAGTGCTCTCATGGACTTAGGCCAGTCATAGACGGTTCAAATCCTGTTTGTTCAGCTGGAACTGTCCAAGATGTGAACCATTTACTAGTCACTAGCAGTAATCACTGTTTTCTCCTGGCAGAGGTGGCTTACAACCCCCCCC
>BLSH010057596.1:275778-287255 GCA_018402905.1 Glandirana rugosa
ACTAGGACGTAGGACTCTATCTAATGAAATGATGACGACAGACGCGACAACGAGACTCCTGTCTATCGTCTTTAATCTCTAAAATGTATGGCGACTAAACTCAACGTCTAGTTCGAGACGTATTTTGTTGCTAGCGATGCTAGCACAAGTTGCTAGTCTAACAACCCCCTTTCGTTGTGTACGAACGTACGATCATTTCGTTAGACAGAGTTTAATCTGCAATCTCCAACTCTAAGCAGCAGTATTTGAAATCTCAAATTCCCCCAACAATCTGATCGTTGAACACGATCGTAGCGATCGTTGTTTTATGCAGAGCTTGATCTGCAACTCAAATCAGCGGTATGTAAAATCTCTAATTTCTGCTATCTGTCCTCAGAGCAACAGCGCAGACAGCAGTAGTAAAGTAATCTATCTCAGGATGCAGGATCAGGTCTTAAAATGTCTCAAATCTCTCCCTCAAGCTTTCAGCTTCCTTTCCCTACACTAACCCAAGGAGCATGTGACTGCAGCACTGTGACTCCAGCTTATAAAGAGGCTGGGTCACATGATGCACTGGCCAATCACAGCCATGCCATTAGTAGTCATGGCTGTGGTGGCTTCTAGGGGCAAACCAGTGAAACGCTTGTTGATTGGCTGCCCTGCAGCTTCTCAACATGTGGAGTAAAATAGCAGAACCCCGGACCGAACCCGAACGATTTTTGAAATGTCCGGGTCCGGGTCCGTGCCACGGACACCCGAAAGTTCGGTACGGACCCGAACGTTACAGTCCGGGTTCGCTCAACACTAGTAACTACCCATTGTTTGTGGCGTACTTTGCGGTCCCTTGCATTAATCCCAGGAATGGGAGATTCAGCTTGGCACGATCCTATTTGAAGTTATTAAACTGCTGGTTATCTTCCAAAAGCGAGAACACTACCTCCAACACTGCTAGTCTGTCTAGTCTACTGACATGCCCCGCAATTGACATTAACCTTTTGGGAATCTTTCCAGTGGGATGTGACACCAGTGAACTACCGCATTCATCCATATATCCCCCGCTTTATTGTGGTCAAGCCACTAGTTCAGTTGTTGTGTCCAAGCTGCCTGGTGTGTTTGTGGAAGCGTGTGATGGAAGGGTAATTGGAGCCGGCTGAGTGCGTTACCCCTAATACTGACAACGTTGTCATTTTAAATTGGTACCAACGGTAATTGATAGGTTTTTTATCCTTGCATATATCTGGTTTTGATCAATAAAGTTATATTTATAATTGCCCGGTGTGTCCCGCCTACGGGTTCTTTTTGTATTGTGACACACTTTTGGTGCAGTAGAGAATTAAGTTTAACGTTGTGGCGTTTTTGTCTTAGCTCCTAGTTGTATAAGTATGTCTCTCATGAAGGCCTTGTGGGCATTCCATAGGATGTAAGGGTCCTCAATACTTACGGATGCTTCAATATTATTATAAAAATCTCTGAGATGCTGAGAGACCACAGGGGCCAATTTGGGTTCTTGTATGAGTCTAACAATGAGGGAGAAAGGAGGGACATCCTTTTCAGCAATTAGTAGTGAGATCGCAAGACACTCTTTGAAGGAACCACTTGTCTGTAAAGAACATGTCTATGCGAGATTTTGAGTGATGTCAATATGAGTAGAAAGTATAATTATTTTCGTTGGCATGGATGCATCGCCATGCATCATGCAGTTTCTCTGCGTAAAGTGTGTGGCGTAGAGTCATGGTGCGAGTTGACTTTTTGGCTGTAGTATCCATCTTTGGGTCCACAGTCAGGTTAAAATCTCTGCAAATTAGGAGATTTTCATATTTTATAGAGGATATGTGGTTGAGCAGTTTACACACGAAGCAAAGTTGATGGGAGTTTGGTGCATATGCTGTAATTAGAGTGTAGGGCTGTGAGTTGGCATCTCCTGTGACGATGATACAGTATATCTCTCTCTTTCATCTAGGAAGGCTTCTTTGAGTTGGAATGAGAGTGAGTTCCTTAGTGCCCCATTGGCATAGGATAGTTATACCTTCCTGCATTGTGGAGACTGAGGTTGTAGCCCCGTTGTAGGCAATATTCAATGTTTCTGGATATTTCCACTTGTGGAGAATATTATGGTTCCTCAGTGCTTTTGTGACAGTGGTTACAGTGACGTTGCAGCGTATGTCTGGATAGATCCGGGATTAGCTGCAGAGATGCATATGGGGGTGGCACGTTTCCAGGTTTGCAAGATGCTTGCATGATTTGTTCTTTTACGTGGTAAAAGTGTACCCTCAATAAGACATCCCCAGGTGTCTCTGTAGGAAGGAACAAGGGTTTAGGCACCCTTTGAATCCTGTCTGTTAAGAGGTCCTGGGCTGACATAGCGGGTACCAGTGTGGAGAACAAGGTTTGGGTACATTATTGCAGCTGGGTGGCAGGAAAAGATTCTGGGATACCCCTAATTTTAACGTTGTTCCTTCTTGACCTGTCCTCCAAGTCTGAGACTTTATCCTTCATCCATGCTATTTCCTCATTCTGTGCAGTGTGTGCATATACTAGAGTATTGAATGAAGAAGTGTATTCATCCATTTTTTATTCAACATGGCATTTATTGATCCCTGTTAGGATATCGGATTGAAGTGATACTCTTAGGCTCCATTTACACAGTTTCAACCTCCCCTGAACGATTTTTTATGACAGCTAGAAGCCGGCGTTTAAAACCATTTTTGCCATTTTGCTGTGTTTTGCATGCTGCGTTTAGCGGCATTTTGCCGTGTTTGCGTCTAGGAGTGTTTTTAAAAAAAAAAAAAAAATTTTTAAATTGAAACGCCTGTAAACGAAATGGTCCTAGACGCGAGTTACAGCGTTTAGGCACATTTACAAGCTGTTTGGCGTTTCAATTGCCTCTGCACTGGCTTCTGAACCCATTTTTTTGCGTTCCAAAAAAAACCTCTAAACTCAACTGCCTGGAAACAACATTAAACAACCCTGTGTAAATGTAATGTTAAGTTAACATAGAGGACAGTTCAGGGGCAGCAGAAAAAAATTCCCAAATGCCTCTAAACGTCCGTTTACCAGCAGTAGTGTAAATGAGGGATAGCAGCATTTCTTTGAGCATTGTGTCAGATATTGGTTGATTGGATGTAGGGAAGTTGGCAATGGGATCATTTGTAGTAGGAAGCACTTCAGCACTGAGTGGAGTGGGCCTGCTAACCTCCATGCCTGTGTCTGCCTGCAGCTGTGTCTGAGGGTCCATGCATGGCTTTTGCTTTGCTGGACTCCTTGTGGATGGAGTTGATGTTCCAGAAGAGGGATCGCTATGCAGGGTGGCTTTTGCAGCTGTCTTTTTGGACCCTCTGCATCCGCAGTGAGAAGCCACGGCCTTGTCATCTAGCTGTGGTGTCCAGGCGCCACCGACATTTTGTTGTAGCTTACGCGCTGTTGAGGGGAAGAAATCCAACAGTTTATAGTGCTGCAGCGCGTTCTTTTTGTTCCTTGCCATTCCCGGGTGTAGTGGCTGCTTTGTGGAGGATCCTACAATGGTGGATGGCGTCAGGAGGCTTCAATGGACAGTGAATCTCTCCGGTGACCGAGCAGAGCTCTCAGCCTAAACCTCCATCTTGGAGCTCGGTCCCCACGCCCCCATTCTTCTCCCGGCATTCACTCTCTCAAACACACGGAGTCAATGAATAGTCCGTTAACTGTGTTTTTGTATTGTTATTGAGTGGTTTAAACTTGGATGAGGTTGGCGATTTATGAGATGCCCAGATTTGAAATTGCAATATTGCTTTTGGGACAGAACTATGTACACACCCTACATCTTTACACTCCTCCTGCACAAAACTTGCTTGCAGACCATTACCTCCTTACTCCCTCCAGCACATCACTTCTCCTCAAGCACAGCTAGCACATGGTTAGGCCTGATTCTGGTTCCAGACAGGCCTTGCAAAAATGCCTCTTGCAGGAAGAGACCGGGTACCCCTGTAGTGTAGCAAGAAAAGGCTAAATGCTAGCTGTCCTTGGTGGACTACTGATCCCAGTCATTCCCCTTCAGGCCCTGCCAGCCCTCCTGGCTGCAGCAGCCCAAACTCCACTGCCCATGACACCACAGTCCTCACTGACTCTACATCATCTCAGATTGTCTCCTTCTCTCACAATCCACTCCGGTGTGCCTCCCCAGCGCTTCCAGGATGTGTGCCACTCACCAACACCTGGTGAATCCCTCTTGTAGACTTTGCCTGGCAGTACCTTTCACTGTCCTCTCCTGCTCCTGATCAGAACACCCCTGTGGTTTTTACGAGGGTCCTTTCCGCTCCCGAGCTCCAACCCAAGGTCATCCCCCCAGACTGGGGGGCTCTCTCAAAGGCCAATGACAGCTAGCACTCCATCTCCGATTCTTTGACCTCAACTCTCCTCCCCAGCTGGGCTGATCCTAGGTATTTAAGGAGGCCCGCCCCCTGCCAATCACAATTGGGGATTGGTCAGGGCTCCAGTGAATACCCCAGACAGCTCCACCTCTCTTTCCCTCCTTTTCTTCCAGCACCTTCTGGAAGCAAGAGGAAGGTAACCGAGAAATGACACTGCCTGCGAGTCACCAGCTGCTACACTGAGCCACTCCCAGCCCAACAAACCAAAATAAACAGGCCTAGCTGCCAGCTAGGCCTGCCCAAATTTATCTAACCTAACAAAAAATCCTACCTCTAGCACATTACCTAAGTAAAGGGTGCTACACACACCCCCACACCAAAAACCAGCTGGGAAATTTTTTAAAAAATGGCTTCTTGGCCCAGGAACAAGGGCATCCCATAAGATAAATGGGAATAGGGAAAGGGAAATAACTTGGATGGGGGAACATATGTACAAATAAATATCAGTAGAAAAATAGAGACATTTGTTTTTGTACAATATATACATCTCTGACTACAGATCCTTGCAGTTAACAAGAACTTTATACAATTTTGAGCCAGAGCATCTCTCCCCCGAGAGAGATACTCTGCTCACAAGAAAAAAAAAAGGAATCTTGAATCCAGCTGGAGGGGATGGACAGCCGTCCCATCCCAAGAAAACCTAAGAGAAGACAAAACACATCCTACTCTTAATCCTACCTATACATTGTACACATTTTCTGTTGAAAGGGGGTTATCATCCTGGCAAAAGAAATAACAAATTCACTTTACATTATTTTGCTGTCTGTTCTGTCAGGAGGGGGTTATGACCTGCTGACAGAAACAACTTAGGGAAAAAAAATGAATAAAGAAATAAATTAACATTCTTTGTTGTAGTTCCTGATGGGAGGGGCCCCTCCCCGGACAAAGAGGCTCCCAAAGAGTTCGTTTAAGGAACAGGCCTACTCAAATGTCCTTGCACCAGGAAAAAAGGTCCATCCATTGGGCACAGGGTGGCAGGCTGGCCTGTTTCTGCAAAGTCAGGGAGGAAAAGAAACACATCACTCTGCAACTCCCCTGCAGTCCATGTGGCTACTTCTATGGTGGGTGTACAACTCCACAGTCCTCCTCATGCATAGAAGTTAGGAACAGGCAGTCTCCTCCTGACTCCTCCTTCCTTCCTGATGGAGACTGAGTGGCTGTTCATAGGCTGTCCTGCCTTCACGATGATCACCCAGTCTCTGTAGATTGCTCTCCTCAGTCTCCATTCACACCAAATGTCCTCAAAGCGGGCCCAGGTCTCAGCACAATCTGGCACCCGCAAAGGCTCTGGGATATGCAAATAGCCCCAGACCATATCATTCTCCTGCTCTCCCCAGGAGCTTGCAATGTTTTCCATAGTCTCAGGAGGTACATAAGAATAGTCCAGACCCCACTCCAAAGCAACTTTTCTCTGCACCTCCCATTGGAATATGGAAAACCTGGGAAGTTCTTTGGGCTTTCCTTTTCCATGGAGGACACAAGCATTTTGGGACCTCACAGCCCACTGCCTGTATGCAGGTGCTCTGGTCTGGGTGGTGGAAGGTCTGTTCTATAAAAGTTGTCTGCTACTGATGGGGATTCCTGCAGCTTCTTCAGCTCTCATAGCCAGATCTGGAACATCTACCATCCCAGACTGGATTTCTTGGACCTGGAAGCCGCCCTTTCAATTCCTTCCCAAGCTGCTGCGAGACGACCAATCTGTTATTTCTTCTAGGGACCCGAACTCCGCTTGCAATCTGGGGGAACCCCAATCTATTATCCTGTCCTCGCCTTCCCTGTCCAGCTCACTTGAGGCCGCACTTCCCTCCAACACTGGCGCCTGCTGGACTGTGATAGTAAGGGACATAGGAGTGGCTGACATTTCAGGTACACCTGACTCCTGCATGGCAGTGCTTACAGTCACCAGGTCCCCAACCAGGTCACAGGCCATGACAGACTCCTCTCCCCTTATGTCACTGATCTTTGCAGGGGAGTCACCAGGCTCCAACTCCACTTAGCCTTTCAGGGATGGCTCCAGGCTCTCTCTGGCCTTCCAGAGTGTGAATCCCCCACGATGCTCCAATCAAACACCAGTGTCCACCAGTGTCCGCTCCTGCAGCTCATGCAACCATGTCAGTGCTGGATACACACATCCACCCGCAGCTATCTTGCTCCTCTGCCTCGTGGTGTCTGCTAGCAGGGAACTCTGGGCCTCCTCTAGGGCATGGCAAAGCCCCTTACTTGCAGACAGGCTGGCATCTGGCAAACTGATAGGCAGACCCCTCCCTGTAACCCCCTTTTTGAACACACTAAAGTTTTCAGGCATGACGCTAGCAGAACCTGTCCAGGCATGTCGCTCAGCACAGACTGTGCCCAAGCTTCTGTAGGTAGATGACCCTTGACTTTCCCAGTGGTTGCCAGTAGCAACAGTAAAGTTGATAACTGCTGTCTCCCTGAAGGGAGCATATTCAGCACAGTCCTGTCCGCAGGCACCCGCAGGCTTACCCCGATCACCCCGGGAACAGAATAAAGTTCCAGGTATACTTTACTGTAGCAAGCAGGAATTTGGAGCTAAAGTTCAAGATGCCCAGCATTTGCAGAGAGCAGGGCATACTTGTAATCCAGTGGGAAATGTCCAGGGTCAGCAGAATGCTGGACATATTTGTGATCCATGGGTGCGATCCCCACCATGGTTTCCACGGGTGACAGCACATGTTACAAAGTCACTGAATTGCAGAAACAAGCACAAGCATCTGTCCCAGCACTGATGGGCAGCAATGAAAAAGGACAGTTCCGCTGGTTGCTATGGGCAGCAACACTTGTCACTTTGGCACTGTATGGCAAGCAGAGCACATAAGTCCTTCCCCAAGGTTCAATCCCTCAACGGTGGAATAAACGCAGTTCCCTGGTTCGACCAACTTCGGTTGCTAGGGGTAATGGCTGGCAGGTTCAATGCACAGGTGATCCCCAAATGTAGCAGTACCCCCATAGCTATATGAGCTAGGGTCTAACGGGTCCTTCCCTGGTTTGAGCAATAAGACAACGTTTGTCCTGGACATAGACGGCGGCAAGGAGCCAGTCTTGACTGATTCATTAAACACTTCAAGTAGCCTGGGCAGGATTGCCTTCCCATAGGTAGAATATACCTCCATGGGCATACCATCGTCCCCAGGATCTTTTCCAGATGGGGAAAGAACAGGTCGCAGTTTGTAACTCTTCAATAGTGAGGGGGGCGTTTAATTCCCGTCAGGCTGCCGGGGGCAGAACAGGCAGGGAGATTTCCGTTAGGTAGTCGGCCAACGACGGAGAGTAATCCTCATTAGATTTGTAGAGATATTCGTAAAAATTAGAGAGCTCCATGACAATTTGGTCAGGGTCATTAATTATCTTACCAGTTGGAGAGCGTATGGCTCCAATAACTGGAGATGCCTGTTGGGTTCGAGCTATCTTGGCTAATAAGCGACCTGTCTTCTCCCCCTCCTCATAAAATGCCATTTTTGTAAAAAAAAGTTTATTTTCTGCTGTGGGGGACTTTAAGCGGTCCAGGGAATCCTGAGCCACTAGCCATGCCTCCCTCGCAGAGTCAGTAGAGTTCATAACATAGGACAATTCTAGCTTTCGCACCTGGCCCTCCACCTGTACAAGAAGGGCAGAAGAGTTATGCCTGACCACTTCAATCTCTGCGATGAATGTACCCCTGAGGGATGCTTTGAGGGGTTCCCATCGCAGAGATAGTTCCGCCACCTCTGCATGTATACTGAAAAGTTGTGTGATTTGTCTGGAAATATTATCTGTGGAGGAAAACAACTTAAGCCAATAAGCGTTTAGTCTCCAAGGGGATCTAAGCATTGTAAAAGGTGGCCTAGTAGTGACCCACACAGCTAAGGGAGAGTGGTCTGAGATCCCCCCGGGGGAAGTATTCAAGTTTAGTAGTAATAGGAGGTACGTGGTGTGTTCCCAGGCATAAATCTATATGGGACAAAGATCCATGTGTCTTAGAGAAACAGGAGTACTGTTTGCCAAGCGGGTTTTTGACGCGCCAGATGTCCTGCCAGCCCACCTCAACCATGAGCCTACTAAGGACAGTACCCCTTCCAGGAGTAGGGGAGGGCAGGGGTGGCTTTCTATCTAGGTTGGGGTTCAAGCAACAGTTGAGGAGGATTGGCAGGTCAGGCTTGTTGGCCAGATATGACAGCAATAGCAGTAATATCTCTTTAGAGAATGGAGGAGGAATGTACACAAAGGTCAACATCAATGTCAACTCAAAAGGAAGGGAAGGCGGCACGCAACAAATAAATTTTAGCAGCTTGAAATTTAATTAATCAAATCAAAAGCCATGTACAGGAAAGGAGGTAGACGCATTTCACTTGTACACCACAAGCTTAATCATTACAAAGACATAAATACTTTATATTTATGCTTTAAGAAATAAATTACATAAATGATCAGCTATTTGAGGCTTCAGACTCAAAAAGTCACATCCCCCTCTAAAACAGCTGATGACAATTAGCATAATTATGCACAGCACCTGAACATGTGAAACAATGAAAAACAACCCTGTTTAAAAAGATATGTAGATAACATTGTGTATAAAAGATACATAATGTCCCATATTCCAAGAACATATACAGAAAAGAACAATATTTTTTCTCTTGTGTTAACATCATTGCCAAAAAGTTGCTACATATGGTTTCATAGGCAAACAATTTTAAGATGGTAATTCCATGCAACAATGTAAGTAAAAATATATACAAACAACCACATACACACCGACTGAAAAAGAGGCTCTAATACGATCAAGTTTGAAGCATTATGCCACTTGTTGTGGCTATTGCACATTTGCCTAGATTTGTTTTGATCTCTTTAACTCGTTGTATTTGTTGGGACATAGCTGGTGGCTTGTGCGACTTGCTGGACAGCTGTATGGGCGTCCCTGATGAGAGGGGGTAGCTGATCTTCCAGGTCACCAGTTCATCCCTCCACATCAGTGGTCCTCTCTCTGATCTTTTGGAGATCATGGCGTAATAATGACACTGTTTCTTTAAGGCTCCCGTATTGCTCTTTGAGGTCCACTACTGTGGTCATACACTTATGAACAGCTTGCAATATGTCACTGAGCGCTGGCTGTGTATTATCTTCCCCTTGCACATCAAAAATGTCCTGAATGGGACCAGGAGAGGATGGGAGAGGCAGAGTGTCCTTCAAGGCCTCAGGGCTGCCCGGATCATCAGGGCCTGGCGTGTGGAGGAGGGCCGGGGTGTCTGTGAACTGAGAGCAGCCAGGACTGGGCTGCCTCTGGGTTTAGTAAAGGATAGTCCCAGGCTGTTCCTTCCCCTGCTGCTTGTGAGCCTTGTGTGACTTACCCCCTGCCTCCTTCGGCTTGTCGGCGGATTGCGGGGCGCGCTGCGGCTGTGGCATGTCGGTGCCATCTTAGTCCATCCAGGATGGATGGACCAAGATGTGTTCCAAATGCCACACTGCTGGTACCGGATGGTAGCTGGGGTTCACAACTGCAATCGTGGGTCGGTGTGCTTTAGTTCTAGGAGTGAGGGAAGGATCGTTGTAAGATAATGTGCGGGAGCTCAGTGATGAATGTCTTCCTCACATGCCGTCACTGGCCACGCTCCCTATTACCAAAATAATGTGTTGATATGGAAGTACACCAGTTCAAGTTCTTTGTAACCATAATACACTTCCTAACCTATGAACAATGAATTGTGGTCAGCAGAACTGATCCCCCTTTGAAGTATTTTTGTTGTTGTTGTTTTATTGACAGTGGTGTACCTAACACCCTTCTATACATCAAAAATTAGTTTTAGTAATAATCATGAAATTAAACATCATGCACACTAGGGTGAGAGAAGAATTATCTGGTGAAGGGCAGATAGCCACAGCTTTAAAGTTAAACTTTACCCACAAAGGGAACCCCTTCCCCCCTCCTCCTCAACTTTTAGCACTTTTTCTTTTTGGGCAGCGATTACCTGGCTTTGACACATACTCACCCCCACTTCTGCCTGAATTGCCTAGGCCTAGCCCAGAAGGCTATGGGACCATTCAAATAGCACAGCGTGAAGCCGGTTGTGAAGCCACAAGGAGTCATAGCCTGCTTCCCACACTAAACATACCAGCACTGGGGACCCAAAGACTGGGTGAAGAACCAGCCCGGGTGGCGACAATGCTGAATCCTTGGACAGGAAAGTGTCCTTTTATTTAATGTCAGCAACTACAGTATTTGTAGCTCCTGATTTTTATTTCCTCTCTAAGGTGAATATCCTCTTTAAGTGCCGTTGCAACTATGCATAGATATTAAACTTAACATAATAATTTGTCTGATGTGCAGGAGTTTAAAAACTATATCTTAGTTACCATTTACAATATTAAAAATAGTTAGAAGGGATAATGTAAAGGTATCAAAAAGAACACTTGGAGTCATTACAATAAAATGAGTATCACTTTATGTATGAATTGAAGTGTGGGAGTAAAAAAAAAGCCCCATTATTGGTGTCATGGGTAGCAATGGCAGCATTGCCTAGGATAGAAAGTGTTTGTGGACTACAGAACACCTCCCCTCCTCATCCCCAAAGCATAGTGGGAAATCTACATTGATAATGTATAATACTAACAATTGATAGCAGTGCAGCACTGGCAGAGTGTACTAGGAGTTACCAGCTCACTCAAATTCTCTCAGAATCAACTGGTATTTTTTGCACATATCAGATATAAAAAACACCTTCAATGATATCACCCCCAGCATTCATTTTTGACATACCAACCTTCCCAGTAAGTAAACCATATGTATCTAGCTTAATAAATTGAGGCAAGTTCTGCCCTTTTCTGGGTGCTTTGTTTTTGGCACCCAGTGATTGATAGATATCAATCAGTAGAATATTTAATTATCAAATTTTTGGTGATTGTTAGCTGTATTGTATTTCTTTTTCATTCATTTTTTAGCTTGGACTATAAGTGTCCTCTGCAGAGCCCTGTAGGTTGGGGCCTCCGGTTGGGTGCGGTGCTACTACCTGGCGGTCGTTTGTTTTGTGCTCGACCTATTGGGTAGGTACACTACATGGGGCGGGGTCCGACACATTCTTGGGGGTTTTTTGGCCTGCGGTC
>BLSH010057596.1:297545-308713 GCA_018402905.1 Glandirana rugosa
ATTTTCTTAAAAAACTTGTGTTGTGCCCAAGTCACCGACTGCGCAGGTACCACACCTTGCGGGTATTTCGGAGCTAAGCCCCCGAAGACTATGTTGACCGTAGATCTATATTTTTCTTCTCCTGCGTCGCAGATTGACTTGAGTGTTTAGTTTATCTACGTGATCTCTTTAATTTGTTTTGCGTGTGGTGAGGGGTTGCGAGGTGAGTTTAAAATGTTGACTCTGTCTTGAATTCCTGGGAAAACGAGGTGAGTAAACTTTTTAGAGTTTCCTCTAAATTTCGCTGAACAATGAGGTGCAGATTGTTCCGTCCCTTTTGTGACCGATTGTTTAACTTTCTGATTTGATTTACTCCTAACGTCTTTCAATTTGTTAGCCAGTGTTTTCCCTGCCTTGTTAGACGTGGAGTAACAAGTCGCTTTAAATCTCCTTTGAGATTTTTCAAATGAGTGGAGCAAAAGGGTCCTTAAGTTCTGTCTCAGTTGTAAAATTTGAGTGGAGCGTTGGGGAGTGGTGTGCGTTTTGTTTAATTTCTCTAGTGCATCTATTTGATTTGTGAGTTCAGTTAGACGCTGCGTCCTCTTCTTTTTATATCTAGATGCCAGTTGTATCAGAAGCCCCCGAATCGAGGCTTTATGGGCGTTCCACACCATGGACGCGTCAGCCACTGAACCCGTGTTGTGTTCAAAAAATTCTTTTAGATGTTTACCTATGTCTGGGGTAAATTCTGGGTTTTGTAAAATGTAGTTGTTAGCTCTCCATATGCTCTTTCTGCCCTGTGGTGCTAGATCATTAATCGTGATAGAGATTGGGGCGTGGTCTGACCATGTCATGGTGTGGATCGCTGATTCAACAATGTCCTGTAATAACCATTTATCTGCAATGAACATATCTATTCGAGAATACATTCTATGAGGTGTTGAGAAAAAGGTAAAGTCTCGTTCTGATCCATGGTGACAGCGCCAAACATCGAAAAGCTCATATTTGTGTAGCAGACTCTTTAGTGGGGAGTCCCTTCTTTTAGCTGCGCTAGTGGAGTCCAGATGTGTGTCTGCTGTGATATTGAAGTCTCCGCATATTAGCAAGTTCCCTTGTCTTATTGGTTGTGCGATGTGCAGAACTTTGTGCAGAAATTTGAGTGGTTTGTAATTTGGTGCATATACGGTGATGAGGGTATATTGTTTCCTATTTATGGTACAGACCAATATAAGAAAGCGACCATTGGGATCAGCGATCTCTTTGTGCAAGGAAAAGGTTACAGTGTCTTTTATTGCGATGAGCACTCCTCTTTTATTTTCAGAGAATGATGCTGTGTAAATATGGGGAAAGTTCTTGTTGTAGCACTTAGGTGTTGAATTGCTTTGGAAATGGGTCTCTTGGACGCATATTACATCGCTACGTTTTTCTTGCGCTGTGTGCCAGAGAGATTTCCTTTTTGCTGGGTGGTTGAGTCCGTGTGCATTGATCGAGAGAATATGTAGTGGCATGGTGTGTTTGGATGTGATAAAATAGTAGAGAGCAACACTTACAGTTTGTTGGTTCAGTTACCAGGTGTATGGGTGTTGTCGTCTGATTTTCTTGTGCGGTATCCGGGGTAACTTCGGATTGTGTGCGGTACAGAGTATGAAGATTCGTCACTGGTAGGAAAAAAAAGGTTAGTAAAGAACTTATAAAACAATTACAACAGTATGAAATCAAGTTGCGGTGATGTGAATATAGAATATATCTTCACCGCCTGGGGGTATACAGTTCTTAAGCAGGTGTGTATGGTGAGAGATCCCCACAGCATTGGGGAAGGGTGAATATGCAAGATTTGTGCCCATCCTGGCAATTTTGATATGTGTCAAGCGATTCTGTGACCTTTGATGCGTTGTGGTTTTGGGTTTCCCTGAGGAGATTGATGTATTTGTGAGTCAGTTGGGGGGTCTATTAGTATGCCCCATTTGTGTAAGATTTGGAGTCCATCCTTGAGATTGTCGATCTTGTAGGTAGTGTCTTCCTTTGTGATTGACAGGGTTGCTGGGTATATCCATTTGAATTGAATTTTATGGTTGTGGAGACCTTTCGTGATGGGGTTTAGGTCCCTGCGAAGTTGGAGGGTGTATTTCGAGAGATCCGGGTAAACCTGGAGATTCTCATATGGGTGTGGTAAGTGTGGTGTTTTCCTTACTCCGGCTATTAATCTTTCTTTTGTCTGGAAGAAATGAACTCTCATCAGTACGTCTCTAGGGACCGAAGAAGCAAGGTGTGGCGGTTTCGCGATCCTATGGATGCGGTCAATTATTATGTCTCTGGGTGAGGCTTCGGGAATAATTATGCGCATGAGTTCTTTGGCGTATTTTTGTAGGTCTTGTGGTTGGATGGATTCTGGTACGCCACGGAGCTTGACATTGTTGCGACGTGACCTGTCTTCTAGATCAGCCAGTTTTGCTCTCATCCAGCTTTGTTCCTCTTTCACATCATTGACCGTGTCGATTATGTCGTTTACCGTGTTGACGCAGGCCTCAACTCCATGTTCTATGCACGTGACCCTGTTTGTCACGTGGGTGACGTCAGCTGAGACTTTCTGGAAAATGGAGGTGATATTAGACAGTAAAGAAGTTTGTAGGGATATAAGCATATCTTTGAGTGTTGTGTCCAAGACTGGTTGTCCCGTGGTTGGGAAGGCTGCCATGGGAGTGTTTAACAGTGTGTTGGTGTCCAAGGGTAGGTTTGCTTGTTCTGTTTGCGCACGGATTAACGTTGCGTCTGGTCGCATTCTCGCTTTAGCTGGACTCCCTGTGATGGGGTTGTCTCCTGTAAGGTTTGTAAGGGAGGCTGTGATTTCTGGTGATAGTGTCTCCTCTGTGACTTCGTCTGGGAGGTCCGTGTAAGATTCGCTTGATTGTTTCCCTGGTTGTTCGTTTCTGGAGGGTGGAATAGGTTTGAAGAATAGTGAGGTTAACTTTTGGCTTTTATGGTCACCTATTCTTTTTCTAGACATATTGCTATCTTGGAGTGGAGATATATTTGTTCTGCGGGCTTTAGTCGTTCCGGTGCTTCCCCTTGCTGCAGGTTAGGGAAGTTAGGTCCTCATATCAGATGAGTGGGGGCCTAGTAGGCCTCTGTGTTGTCCTATGGAGGATCTAGTTGGGAGGGAGTTCCACTATGGTCGTTTGACTACTTGTTGGATCCCAGTTGTTAGCTGGTGTGTGTGGTTCTTGCCTCTGGTAAGTCTCGTTTGCTATTGGCTTATGTTAAGGTGCTCTCAGGCGGATTATAGTGTCACCTGGGGAGCCCCAATATTTCCGTCGGTTTGATAATTGTTTAGGCCTCGGTCCCGCTAATATCTGGCCCTTAGTGTGGATTGGGTTCAGATTATATGGATTGGTGGACTCTCTATTCCGTTTCGTGCTGGCTCCGTTCGTGGTGTACTGTGTGGGAGGCGGTCACTGCGGCCTACTCGTGGGATAGGTCTGTTCCAGTCGCTGCCCGTGGTTCAAGACCGCCTGTATTGCGATAGGGTTGGGGGAATATCTCTCCCAATGATATTGGAGGGGATTTCCTCCGGGAGTGGGCTAAATTTAGTCCGGTGTTCACTTGTGGGTGGTTGCGGCCTAGCAAGATGGCGTCCGCCACTTCTGTGAGGTAACAGAGACAGTTTCCCCGATATACGGTCGTGATGTCAGCGGCCCTTGTGTTTGAGCTTAGGGTGTTTGTTATGTTGAAGGCAAGATACCTGGGGATTTTTGAGTCTCTCCGGCTCGTCTCTGATTTGGGGTCCCTTGTATGGGTGCTAGATTTGCGGAGCTTCTCTAGAGAGCCTCTGACACCGCGTTCTGCTAGCCACGTCCTGATTATGCTTCTTAAATGTATGGGTTGGTCCCTACAGAGTGGCTGATGTGTATTAGCAGTGGGTATTACTGAGAATTAAGGTCTTAGGATTCTTGTGGAGAGAAGTTCCGTACAGTCAAAATGGCGGCCGCTATAGACCCTGGTAGGCCGCAGCCCGTGTCCTCGTTTCTAATGCCTCCAATCTAGCCCCAGGAATGAGCCTACAGTGTTGGGGGGTCCTCCAGGAGCTAGCGGTACAGTAGGGGGTAGTTTTGTGCGGGACCGGGCTCCGGTTCGGCTTCCGTCAGGTCCGGATCCGTAGGCCGCACAAAGCCGCGGTCTAAATTTTGGGCGTCGCGGAACACCGCCTCCGATCCACGCCAAAAGCAGTGCCGTGTGTAGCCTGGGTGTCAGGGAGGTGGACCGGTATGATATAGATGCTCACCCGTGCCTTAGAAGCGAGGATTCCTCCGGGTGGTGTGCGGGATTGAGGAGCTGTTGGAAAACACGTCCTGCTCCGTTGGCGATCAGCCACGCCCCCCCGTAGGATTAATCATTTTAATGATCATTTTATATCTCAGACCGCGTCTTTCATCATTGTGGTTTTCATGCAGAAAAGATAAGAACAATAGAAGCATACCCGATATCTCATGTGCCCATCCCATCCCTCCTCCCCCTCCCCTCACTCCCCACCCCCCTCAACCTCTCTCTTTGTCATCCAATCTCATGTTGTTATAAGACTCTCACCTTTCATTCCTCTCCACCCTTTCCTCAAACATACTCTCTACATTCGAAACACTTCTTTCTTCCCTTTCCTGATCTTTCTTTTTCTTTCTCTTTTATTTCTTTTTTCCCCCTTCTTTCCTTCTCTTCTTCTTCCTTTTGTAACCTCTAAGGGAGATAACCCTTTTTTTTCCAACCAAGGCCCCCATTTTTTTCCAAACTCTTCAATTTTTCCTCTTTTTACGTATACTCTTTTGTCTTTCCATATGGTCTCATCTATACACTTTTCCCAATCTTCTATGGTTGGAGGAAAACTTGATTGCCACTTTTGTGTTATCAATTTCCTTGCCTGAAATAGGCAGCTTATTACTGCGATTGACAGGACATTACCCACGCCATCCCCCACCACCCCACTCATTATACATTGTCGGGGATCTATTTCCAATGCTATATTAAAGACTGAATTAATTGCTTCAACTATGCCCCGCCAATATCTACATAGCTTTGGACACCTCCAAAACATATGTATAAGGTCCCCTGTATTCTGACACCTAGGACATTTGTCGTCTTGTTTTTTCCAAATCTATGTAGTCTCTGTGGGGTATAATAGACTCTATGTATTAAGTAAAGATGTGATATTCTTTGGGAAGGTGCCAGTGATATTTGCGGGCACATTCTCAAAACTTTTTTCCACTGGTCATTGTCTATCACACCCAAATCTTTTTCCCATTTCGCCTTCACCACCAGTTCTGACCTTTGTTCTTCTTCCCTCCTGCTCAAGCTTGTGTATAAGCTTGAAATGATACCCTTCGCTTGATCTGATCTTATTATCTTTTGTAAAATCGGGGCCTCATCCACCTCCAACCTCGCACTACCGAATTGTTTAATCAGGGCATGTCTAATCTGTAGATATGTATAGAATGAGTGGCTTGATATTCCCCATTCCTCCCTTAGGGCCAGTTCACACCATAGAAACGCAGTCCAGATGCGTTCCAGGTGCTTTTCTGCAGGCACATTTTTGATGCAGTCCAGTGCTTTTTCCCCCCTCTCTTTTCTTAACCTTAAGGGCCAGTTCCGGTGCATTTTTATGCTTTCTGGTGCATTTCTGGTACGTACGGGTGCGTTTCTGGTACGTTCCGGTGTATTTTTACGCTTTCTGGTGCGTTTCTGGTACGTTCCAGTGCATTTCTGATACGTTCCAGTGTGTTCCACTGCAGTTCAGCGCAGAAAAAATGCAGCATGTTCTACTTTTTTTTCTGGAACTGTAACGCACTGAAACTGACGGCACTGGTGTGAACTATGCCATTGAAAACCATATAACCTACTTTATATAACCTAAAAAAAATGCACTGGACTGCATGTGGTGTGAACTGACCCTTAATGCAGCAAATAACTTCATGCTCCCATTCTGGTATAGCTATATACTTGATACCGCACCTCCTCCATTCCTGATTTTTCTCTATACTGTTAAGTTCTTTTAATCGGTTGTTATCCCAGAGGGGTGTATACCCCAATATTTCTTTATAACCCAATTTTGATTTGGCTAGGCTCCAGACTTTGCCGACCATTATCAATGTTGGGGTTCTAGGGGCGAAGGCGTTTGCCTCCAGTGCTTCCACAACTGTTCCTTGCATTGTGCACTTCAACATAAGGCATCCTGTCCTCCTTGTACCCCCGCAACCCAGCAGTTGTAATTGTGCTGCCAAATAGTAGTTCCTTGGATGAGGGAGCGCTACCCCCCCACTCTTCCGGCTGCAATTGGAGGGTACTTAAACATATCCTGGGGACTCTCCCTCTCCATATCAGTGTTCGGAAAAGTACATCGATCTTCTAGAATCATTTCTTATAGATCCAGACTGGTGAATTGTGGAGCACGTATAATAATTGTGGGAGCCATACCATGCGGATAAGGTTACATCTCCCTGCCACAGAGAGGGGGAGGTGTCTCCACACCTCAGCCTTGTTTTTAAATTTATTTAGAATAGGGGTCATGTTGTCAACTAAATAATCCCTCAGATCTTTTTTAAATACTATGCCAAGATATTTCATTCTGTCTACAACTGCTAAGCCAGGGATTGAGGGTGGCAACAGCTTGCTTAATGGGTCTACCGGCAATAGCACCGATTTTTCCCAATTTATATTGACACCCGAGAGTGTCCCAAAACCCTTAACTAAATTTATTGCATTTGATAATGAAGACTGGATATCACCCAAAAACAACAGCACATCATCCGCGTCTGTTTTCGGACCCCCTAACTTGCTACCTGTTGCCGACCTCTGCCTGTCCACCGACCATCCTCTTTGCTTGTCCTCTGATATACCTGTCTGCCTGCAACTGACCCGGCCTGCTCACCCTGTCTCAGCCTGCCTCTTATCCACCCATCTAGTGCCTGGACTAACCAGCTTCAGCAGCCAGTACTGCTTCTACATCACGCACCCGGAAGGCATCACCACTCCTCTACTGCTGCAACAACCACAAAGGCACTTCTACTCCACTGTGTTCTTGGGACTACTGTCTCCACTCCAGGGGCCCCAGAACCAGAGCTGTATGAGTGGTCTTCTCCTTCCTAAGTCAGGCTCTACTGCAAGGTACATGTCAGTCCCCATACAGATTGGGGACTGACTGAGCTATTCCTTATTTAACCATTTGTCAAGACATACGGTGGTCAAATACATTCATAACAGTAAAAAATCATCAGTAGCAAACCAATAATAATCCACAGTAGCATAAACAAATAACAAAAACAATAAGTAAATAAACACAGAAAAAACTGAATATATAAACAAATAGTCAAATGAATGATTTAAATAAAAGTCCACAGAATAAGTGTTATTTCTAACTGAAGATGATGCACCATAAATCCACCACCAAAGTGAAAAGTGTGTGTCCCGCTCTCTTCAGAGTAACCAGACCTAATTGCTATTCATTCTCATGAGTGGCAATAGCGCTTAATGCTGTTCAACTCCATCTCAGAAAATCCTGCTAGACCTCCAAATCTCTTATTCAATATTCATTTCAGCAAGCATATCCAGAAGAAAGAGAAAAAATGCCTCCTATAATGTATTACCTCAAATTACAAGTTTTTATTTAAAAGAAATGTACTTGCATTCAAAACCTTGTAAAGCTCGCCAATAACATAAAATGACGCCAAGTAACACTCTTGCAATGGTCTCCCCTAAGCTCTGGTTGGGATGGCCGCTACATTCCCATCACTTCCTATCTGGTTTCCTCGTAACCACGTACGATGCGTTCCGTCATACCCGACTTCGCCACAGGCAGCAGTTACATGGAACGGCAACTCTGCTATTCTATCCTTCTCCTCCTCAACCTTAACCCCTCAAAGGCCACTTCAATATCACTTACCCAGCTACAATGGAGCACTTGGTCAGACATTATCTGCCTCTGCTATTAACCCCTTGGTGAGCCAATTAAAAATAACATGAGCATTTCCAGTTGCTGGGCTTCAAAAAAGCACTTGTTTGGCAAAGTACACTTCATTAAGTAGAAATAATAATCATTTAACCATTTCAGCCCCGGAAGGATTTGCCCCCTTAATCACCAGAGCACTTTTTGCGATATGGCACTACGTCGCTTTAATTGACAATTGCGCGATCGTGAAACGTTGTACCCAAACAAATCTGATTACTTTTTTTCCCAAGCTTTCTTTTGGTGGTATTTGATCACCTCTGCGTTTTTTATTTTTTGCGCCATAAACAAACAAACAGCGACAATTTTGAAAGAAAAAACATTATTTTTACTTTTTGCTATAATTCATGTCCAAAAAAAAATCTAATTTATTCATCAGTTTAGGCCAAAATGTATTCTTCTACATATTTTTGGTAAATAAAATCACAACAATTGTTTGTTGATTGGTTTGCACAAAAGTTATGAGAATTGATTTATGGGGGTTTTATTTATTTATTTTTTTTACTGGTAATGGCGGACGATCTGCAATTTTTATCGGGACTGCGATATTGCGGTGGACAGATTGGACACTTTTGACACTTTTTTGGGACCATTGACACTTATACAGAGATTAGAGCTAAAAATAGCCACTGACTACTGTATACATGTCACTGGCAGGGAAGGGGTTTACACTAGGGGGGCAATCAAGAGGTTAAATGTGTTCCCTCAGCGGGTTCTAACTGTGTGGGGGTAGGGCTGGCAGGGGCATGACAGATCTAACCTTTACCGATTACAGGGAACAGTAGATCTCTGTCATGCCCCCTGACAAAATGGGGAACCGTCGGGAACAGGGCGGTTTCCTGTTCTGCCTCTGTATTAGGTGATCACAGGTCGCCGGCGGAAATCAAGTCCACCTGACCCGCACGCACACTCACGCAGCGTGCGGTGGGCATGAGAGCACGCCGGCGGTGCGCGCCCATCCACAACTGCGGCTGTGCAAATCGCTGTAAATATATGGCAATTTGCGCAGGGCTGCCAACCTGCCGCCGTATATGTACAGGAGCCGGTAGGGAAGTTGTTAAAGGAGACATTTCCCCACTAATATTTATACGACAAAATGTTATCCATCCATATAGTTCCAGCTAATAACAAGGTACAAAGGTGACTTGGAGAAGAATTCACATTAAAATTACAGCACATATTTAGTATATACAGTATCTCATAAAAGTGAATACACCCCTCACATTTTTGTAAGTATTCTATTATATCTTTTCGTGTGACAACACTGACAAAATGACACTATGTTACAAAGTAAAGCAATGAGTGTATAGTTTGTTAACAGTGTAAATTTGATGTCCCCTCAAAATAACTCGACACACAGCCATTAATGTCTAAACCGTTGGCAACAAAAGTGAGTAAATGTATAGTACTCAGTGCCTGCCAGTGCCTCCTGATCAGTGCTGCCTCACAGTGCCATCTATCAGTGCTGCCTATAAGTGCCCCCCAGTGCCACCTATCGGTGCCCATCAGTACCACCTATCAGTGCCACCCATCAGTGCCACCTTTTAGTGCCACCCATCAGTGCCACCTATCAGTGCCCACCAGTGCCACCTATCAGTGCCCAGTGCCACCTATCAGTGCCCATCAGTGCTGCCTATCCGTGCCCATCAGTGCTGCCTATCAGTGCCCATCAGTGTGGCATATCAGTGCTACGTATCAGTGCCCGTCAGTGCTGCTTATCAGTGCTGCCTATCAGTGCCCATCAGTGCAGCATATAAGTGCCTTATGATCAGTATTCATCAGTGCCATCTCATCAGTGCCAATCAGTACTGCCTCATCAGTGCCTATCAGTGCAGCCTCATCAGTGCCCATCAGTGAAGAAGAAAACTTACTTATTTACAAAATTTTGTAACAGAAACAACGAAAAAACAACATTTTTTTTCAAAATATTCTGCCTTTTTTATTTGTAGCACAAAAAATAAAAACCCCAGTGGTGATCAAATACCACCAAAAGAAAGCTCTATTTGTAGGAAGAAATTAGAAACAATCTTTGTTTGGGTACAGCGTTGCATGACCGTGCAATTTTTATTCAAAATGCAACAGCGCTGCAAGCTGAAAATTGGTCAGGGGGAGGGGGGAAAGTGCCCTTCAGGGCCGGTCCTACCATGGGATCCAGTGGGACCAATGGTCCCAGGCGGCACTTTGAGAGGGGCAGCAGTGCAGGCCACTACCTACACATGGGACCGGCGCTCCCACTAAGCAGCCGCCTAGGGTGCACACACAGCTGCTGAGTCCCCTCTAGATGTTCCCCTGGCAGGTGGGAGGTGGTGGCTGGTGCGGTGCAGAGTGTAGTGAGAAGAGGAGGTGGCTTGCTGGCACTGCTGATCCAGAGTCGCTGGGCAGGAAGAAGGAGCAGGCAGATTCCCCCTCCCTCCCCCGGAGCGACCGTGCTACTGTCCAGCAGCCGTGTCAGCTCTCTGCCCACCTCCCTCCCTGGGTGATGTGCAGCCATTGGAGAAGCAGGGCGGGTGGCATCATGGACGGAGACAACCGGGATGGATCCACCCCATTGAACACATGCTGGCCACTTGTCCTGGAGGAACCCAAAGTTAAGCTCCTCCTGCAGCCCGCCCTACTCACACAGTCTCTCCGCAGCCGGCCACCGGAGCCCGGGGTGGGACCAAAGAACCTGCCGATCATGAGGTAGGAGCTGGAAGAGGTCTCCCGTGCGTGAGACTCACAGCCTGTAGGAGACCCCATCGTCTAATCGCCGCTGCCTGATATGTGGAGGGAGAGTGCCAGTGCCCCAAGGTAAGAACCTGTCAGGTGGGAGGTGGGGGGCACTAGGGATTCTATAGGAAAACCAGACCTTGGTGTGTGACCACCCCACCTGGCTGCACCCTCCCTCCACCTGGCTGCACCCTCCCTCCACCTGGCTGCATCCTCCCCCCCACCTGGCTGCACCCTCCCCCCAACTGGCTGCACCCTCCCTCCACCTGGTTGCATCCCCCCACCTGGCTGCACCCTTCCTCCACCTGGCTGCAACCTCCCCCCACTTGGCTGCACCCTTCCTCCACCTGGCTCTGTCCTCCCCCCACCTGGCTGCATTCACCCCCACCTGGCTACACCGTCCCTCCACCTGGCTGCATCCTCCCCCACCTGGCTGCATCCTCCCCCCACCTGGATGCATCCTCCCTCCACCTGGCTGCACCCTTCCTCCACCTGA
>BLSH010057596.1:352173-370651 GCA_018402905.1 Glandirana rugosa
TATATATATATATACACACAGTGTATTGAGTGTGCACTATATATCTGTACATAAGGTATATAGTACACTTGATGTGGTGTATATATAGTCTAGTGTATACAGATATACACGCAGCGTATTGAGTGTACACTGTATATCAGTGCATTTTGGGGTGTACGGTATAAAGCACACTACTTGATGTGTTGTCTTCAAATATATACAGTCTAGTGTATACAGATATACATGCAGCGTATTGAGTGTACATTATATATCGGTGCATTCAGGGGTGTACGGTATATAGTAGAGTGTAGTGCGGTGCTAAAAAAAACAAAACATCATGTCAGGAAGGCCACAAAGGAGAGGCAGGCCATTAAAAGAGGGCAAGCAGACTCTGTGTCTTCAGTGAAAGGTGGCAGACGTGGTGCATCCTCCACAGGCGGGTCACGCTTGTCCTTTTTTTCTGCTGTTGGACGTACTATTGGGCCACAACATGCAGAAGAGTTGGTGATGTGGATAACAAAGCCATCCTCATCCTCTGTCACCCAGGCTCATACAAGTTTGCCTTTCAACGCATCTGGCAAAGAGGCCTATTCCACCGGATCCTTGTCCACAGTTACTCCTTCTGTAGCTCCACCATCATGCACGGAGGAGTCACCTGAGTTGTTCGACCATAATGTCGGTTACATGCTCATGGAAAATGTGCAGCAGTTAGAAGGCTCCGATGTTGGTTCCCAGGTTGAGGAAAAGAGTAGCGTAAGCCTAGAGACAGGGGATGCTGCAAAAGGACAAGAAACTAGCAGTCATGTTGCCCCAGCTGCAGCATACTGCCACGTTTGGAATATAAAATAGGAAATCAATCAGCACAGACCTATACACTATAAAGGACTGACCACAATATGTAAGTCCCAGAGAGCCACTGAACACACAGGGCAAATGCAATCCCCTCCCTTAATTCATACAATAATAATCAAACTGTGCAGCGCTCCTATCTAGTAAAAAAGTCCAAAAGTTAATTCCACATTCATTTTCCACTTAACCGGAACTTCTTCAGCGGATGTGGAAATGACCGATCATTGGTACCATACAAGACTTCCTATCTGCATCACTGCTTGAGAGGGGTTGTTGCCTTTCCCCTAATTAAAGGCAGAGGCTCTGTATGATGCCTGTAATAAGGATCATAAGAGAAAGGTGAGCAGCCTGTGTAATTGGTGCTGGACTCCTGAGCACCCTTTTTCACATATGAAGCTGAAATGTGCATGCTCTAAGATCCCACTGATAGAGCATGTGTGAGGAAGTATTTTCTGAATGAACTTTTGGACTTTTTTACTACATAGAACGCTGCACAGTTTGATTATTATTATACTGCCAAGTTTGCTCCAGTGACGAGGAGGGAGGGGATGATGAGGACACGGACTGTACTTGGGTGCCTGAAAGAAGAGAGGAGGAAAGTGAGGAGGAGGAGGAGGCCCAACTCCAACAAGGCAGGATGTCCTCCAGGGACCAGTTTAAGGGCAGCCACCCAATTGCATCCACCCACGGAGCTCCACAGGTGCAGGGAGCTGCTGCCTCCCCGCCGACTTCCAAAATTTCTTTGGTGAGGGCATTTTTCAGCACATGTGCAGTAGATCGCACCGTTGCCATTTCCAATCTATGTCTGAAGCGGGTCAAGCGCGGCCAGGACTCCAGCCGCTTGGGCACTACTGTCTTGACAAGACATATGACGATCAGCCATGCAGTCCATTGCTAACATTACCTGAAGAACCCACACCAGAAAACAAGGTGGAATCCTCCTTGCTCCTCATCTGGGATCTCAACCCCTACTATACCTGCAGTCTTCTCCAAAACCTGCACTGAGAGGAATGGTGTAGCAATGTGTGCCACAACTATTTTTTGCAGCCAATCTGCTAGCAGTACACCACCAGGTGAATTCAGCAGGCAAATATCCCTACCCCAGTTGCTGAACCGTAAAAAGAAATACTGTCCCAGCCATCCACATGCTCAGCGTCTTAATGCTAGCTTGGCCAAATTGCTAGCGCTCCAACTGCTGCCTTTTCAGCTGATAGACTCTGCCCCCTTTTGTGAATTTGTGGAGTGTGCTGTCCCACAGTGGAACGTTCCCAAAAGAGATTTATTTTCACATAAGGCCATTCCAGCTCTCTACTGTCATGTGGAAGGCAATGTTTTGGCCTTGTTGAACAGTGCGGTCAGCAGAAGGGTTCATATTACCGCTGACTCATGGTCCAGCAGGCACGGTCAGGGACATTACCTTTCCTTCACGGCGCACTGGGTAACTTTGCTGGCAGCTGGGAACGATGCAGGACAGGGTTCAGTTTTGGAAATAGTTCTGCCACCATGCCTCCAAAAAGCGGGTGGTGATTTTTCCACATCCAGGTTCTTCTACCTCTGTGGCCTCTTCTGCAGAATTGTCCTCTGAACCTGCAGTGCTCCCTAAACATTCAAGGGGCTATGCAAGCAGTCAGGCTAAAAGATGCCATGCGGTGCTCGAGTAAGTCTGTCTTGGGGACAGGAGCCACACTTCAGGATCATCCTCTCCAGTCATTTTTGGCAGTAAACGGCTTACACAAAATGATGATGTATTACTGGAACCACTTGTCTCACTGGTCTGTCGATGCTGTTGTGTTATGGCATCCATTTGCTGTTGAAGTCTCCACTCTTGCTTCTGCAACAGCTCAATTAAACGGGAATCAGATTGTTGCTGGGCTCGTTGCTGTGCTTCCATACTTTGCTGGAGAGCTCCCTGCTGATTAGCGTTTGCTTGTTGTAGACTAGCATTCATTTGTTGTTGGTTAGCATTTGCTACAGCAAGTTGTCCCAGTATCTCTTCCATGCTGGCCTTTCACAAAAAAAAAAACTGTCCCTGGCTTCCTCCACCGCTGTAAGGGGTTAGCTCGGCAGCGGGTGTGTTTGACCCCCTGGAAGGGTTCACTACACAATTTAGGCACAGCGAGACAGCAATTTCAGATGAAAACAAAAAGGTAGTTTATTCTCACTAGTTACAACGTGGAAAAACATCCAAACAAAAACAAACAACAAAATAAATCCTAGGCCACTTGGCCACTGACTACACAATAGGTTCCCCTGTCTTTCAGTTGGGTACCACCTACCGCTGTACCTAGCTCCTATCTCTCACTGAAGACAGTCAGCCACACAGGCTTCTTACCAGACAAGCTGTTACACTCCCCAGTCGGTTGACATGACACAGAACCTGGTTCCAGGGTGGAGCACTCACCTATCCCTGTTGGGAGTTCTTGTAGAGGCCTTAATGAGCCAGCTCACCTCAGCTGTGCTCATTACCTCTACACCTGCAAGGCTCCCCTTAGTGGTATAAGTCTACATACAGCTTAAATCTAGGGCAAATGTACCTGCCATCCTGCACGCAACCCGGCGTCTTTAGTTCTGCCACCATGCCTCCAAAAAGCGGGTGGTGATTTTTCCACATCCAGGTTCTTCTACCTCTGTGGCCTCTTCTGCAGAATTGTCCTCTGAACCTGCAGTGCTCCCTAAACATTCAAGGGGCTATGCAAGCAGTCAGGCTAAAAGATGCCATGCGGTGCTCGAGTAAGTCTGTCTTGGGGACAGGAGCCACACTGGGGAAGAGATTATTTCAGCTCTGCGGGGGCAGGCTCAGAGGTGGTTGACGCCACGGCAGCTTGAGCCAGGAATGGTTGTATGCGACAATGGCACCAACCTTCTCTCTGCACTCCGACCGTGACAATTGGCACATGTCTTGAATTTGGTGGTGCAGCTTTTCTTGACCAGGTACCCAGGCTTACCAGATATCCTGAGGCAGGCCAGAAAAGTCTGTGGTCATTTCTGGTGTTCATACAATGCCAGTGCCCTGCTGGCTGACATCAAGCGGGAATTCAACCTACCCAACAATCGCCTCATTTGTTACATACCCACCAGGTGGAACTCAACATTGGCAATGCTGCAGCAGCTGCACGCACAGCAGAGAGCCATCAATGAGTACCTCTGTGAGCATGGCACCAAGACAGGCTCAGGGGAGCTTGGCTTTTTTTCGCCACGTCAGTGGCTAATGATCAAGGATGCATGCTCTGTCCTATCACCATTTGAGGAGGCCACGAGGATGGTGAGCAGTGACAATGAATGCATCAGTGACACTGTCCCACTAATATTCCTTCTGGAGCACACGCTTCGTGGAATCATGGACAGAGCAGAACAGAGGGAGGAAGAGGAGGACTTCCTTTCCTCTCAAGGCCACCTTTATGCAGAGAACATTCTTGCAGAGCCACCAAACACACAGGAGGAGGAGGATTGTGTCAGCATGGATGTGGAGTATAATGCGCAGCAGTCTTCAAGGGATCATGGCTTTCAGGCCCCAGAAACTCAAGGAGTTGTATGTGGCTGGGAGGAAGTAGTTCCTGATAATGTCATCCTCAGTGACCCAGAGGACACTCATGCCTCCTCAAACTTAAGCTGCATGGGCTCTCAGATTCTGAAAAGCCTGCAAAAAGACCCTAGGATTCGTGGTATCAAGGAGAGGGATCATTACTGAATGGCAACCCTTCTTGATCCACGTTACAAGGGTAAAGTTGTAGAACTCATCCTGCCTGCGCAGAGGGTGCAGAGGATGAAACATCTTCAGGATACCTTGAAGAAAAGTTTGTGCAATGCCTTTCCAGACCCTGTGAGTTTACCATGTCCTGCTGCTGGCCCTAGACAATGTGTTTCTGATGCTTCGGTCGTTCAGAGGCAGAGTGGTGGAGAAGGTGTCCGGCTGAGTGATGCCTTTAAAAAAATTTTCAGTCCTCAGCACCCAGGTCTGATAAGTTCAAGCAACCATCGTCAGCGTCTGCATTATATGGTGCAGGAATATATAGGGGCAAAAGCAGACTTGGAGACCTTTCCAACTGAGCATCCACTGAGTTACTGGGTCTTGAGGATGGACACTGGCCAGAACTTACTCAATATGCAATTGAGCTACTGGCCTGTTCTGCATCCAGCGTGCTTTCTGAACACACATTCAGTGCTGCTGGAGGGTTCGTAACCAATCAAAGAGTGTGCCTGTCCACAGACTTGGTTAATAGGCTCACATTTATAAAAATGAATCAGTCCTGGATCAGCAGCTATCAACCCCTGATGCTGATGCAACTGATTAATTTGCCAGGGATCTGGGATCCCCTGAAGGCTGCCACTGCTCCTATTCCTTCTGTCCATAATCTAGAGCTATATTTTGTATTTAGGGCACCACCAACACCCTAGGCCCAATTTTTCTGCACCTGATTTTAAGGGGCATGCCATGACAATTTTTAAAATAATTTACATCAAGCCCAGTTCCTCCTTCCAACAAGAGTAACTGCAAGGGGTTACAGTGTTCTGGCACCGCCAGCACCCAAGGCCCAATTTTTTGCCACCTGTTTGACTGGGGGCTTTCGTCACAATTTATAAATTAATTTACAACATCAGGCCCAGTTCCTCCGTCCAACAAGAGTAACTGCAAGGGGGTTACAGTGTTCTGGCCCCGCCAGCACTCAAGGCCCAATTTTTGCCCACCTGTTTGACTGGGGGCTTTCGTCACAATTTGTAAACTAATTTACAACAACAGGCCCAGTTCCTGCATCCAACAAGAGTAACTGCAAGAGGTTACTGTGTTCTGGCACCGCCAGCTCCCAAGGCCCAATTTTTGGCCACCTGTTTGACTGGGGGCTTTCGTCACCATTTGTAAACTAATTTACAACATCAGGCCCAGTTCCTCCATCCAACAAGAGTAACTGCAAGGGGTTACAGTGATCTGGCACCGCCAACACCCAAGGCCCAATTTTTGGCCACTTGTTTGACTGGGGGCTTTCGTCACAATTTGTAAACTAATTTACAACATCAGGCCCAGTTCCTTTATCCAACAAGAGTAACTGCAAGGGGTTACAGTGTTCTGGCACCGCCATCACCCAAGGCCCAATTTATCGCCACCTGTTTGACTGGCGGATTTTATCACAATTTTTAAACTAATTTACAACAGCAGAGCCCATGCCAAAATTTAAACAATGATGTGGGGGTTCCCCCCCAAAATCCAAACCAGGCCCTTCAGGTCTGGTATGGAATTTAAGGGGAACCCCGCGCCAATTTTTTTTAAAAAATGATGTGGGGTCCCCCCAAAATCCAAACCAGGCCCTTCAGGTCTGGTATGGAATTTAAGGGGAACCCCTTGCCAAATTTTTTTTAAAAATGACATGGGGTCCCCCCAAAATCCAGACCAGGCCCTTCAGGTCTGGTATGGAATTTAAAGGGAACCCCACACCAAAATAAAAAAATGGCATGGGCCCCCCAAAATCCAAACCAGACCCTTATCTGAGCATGCAGCCCTGGCATGGCAGGAGGGGGTGGGGACAAGTGAGTGCCCCCCCTCTGAACCATACCAGGCCACATGCTCTCAACATTTGGAGGATGCTTTGAGGTCTCCCCAAAGCACCTTGTCCCCATGTTGATGGGGAGAAGGGCCTCATCCCCACAACCCTGGCCGGTGGTTGTGGGGGTCTGCGGGCAGGGGGCTTATTAGAATCTGGAAGCCCCCTTTAATAAGGGGGCCCCCAGATCCCGACCCCCCATGTGAATACCCCTACCCATTCAGCAAAAAAGGAGTGTAGTGGTACAAAAAACAAGAGGCAGTTTTTGACAATTTCTTGTGTAAAATAGCACTTCTTCTTTGTCCTTTCTTCCTCCATCTTCTCCTGGCCCGGTCCTTCTTCTGGTCTTCTGCTTCTTCTTTTAGTCTTCTTGCTTCCTCTCTTCGTCATCAATCCTCAGTCTTCATCTTCATCTTCTTTCACCGCCGCCACTCTCTCCGCTGCTGCAGTCCGGCCCATGCGCGTCTTGCAGAATGGGCGGTCTTCACAATGACAGTACTTTTATAAGAAGGGGTGGGGCAACCCAGTGATGTAACTGAGTGAACCCGCCCCTTCTGACGCCATGTGATGTCAGAGGGGCGGGCCACTAGGTGGCCCCGTCCCGCCCCTTCTTTTAAAAGAACTGTCATTGTGAAGACCGCCCATTCTGCAAGACGCGCATGGGCTGGACTGCAGCAGCGGAGAGAGTGGCGGCGGTGAAAGAAGAAAGAAGATGAAGATGAAGATTGAAGACAAAGAGAAGAATCAAGAAGACTAAAAGAAGAAGCAGAAGACCAGAAGAAGGATCGGCCAGGAGAAGATGGAGGAAGAAAGAAGAAAGAAGAAAAGAGCTATTTTACAAAATAAAGGACTTGTCAAAAACTGCCTCTTGTTTTTATTTACACTACACTCCTTTTTTAGTGAATGGGTAGGGGTACAATGTACCCCAAAACTATTCACATGAGGGGGGGATCTGGGGGCTCCCTTATTAAACCCCCCACAGACCCACACAAGCACTGGTCAGGCTTGTTGGGAAGAGGCTCTTGTCCCTATCAACATGAGGACAAGGTGCTTTGAGGGGGCAGAGCCCCCCCAAAGCACCCATACTCCCCATGTTTAGGGCATGTAGCCTGGTACGGTTCAGGAGTGGGGGGTGCTCGCTCATCCCCCCATCCTAACAGGCCAGAGCTGCTCGAATAAGGGTCTAGTTTGGATTTTAGAGGGAACCCCAGGTAAAATTTTTTTTTAATTTGGCGCGGTGTTCCCCTTAATATCCAAACCAGACGCGAAGAGCCTAGTTTGGACTGGGGGGGGCACGTACTTTCTTTCAGCGATTTTTTTGTATATGGCCGGGAACCCGCAATACATTACAGCCGCAATTTTAAATGACAATTTTTCCTATGGCACTGTCATTTATCTCTGGCTATGTTCTACACCTCACCGAGATGCGCCCTTTTACACGCAGACTAAGGACAACCCCCAGGCACAATATTTAAAGGCATTTTTCATTTTTTTTCACTTTAAGCTTTATTAAAATCACTGCTCCTGAAATAACGATTGATTTAAAACCTTTTTTATGATTTTTCATGTTCAGGTCCCATAGACTTTAATGGTGTCCGCATGTTCACCCTGAACTTTTGTCTGTTCGCATGTTCTGGTATGAACCGAACCGGGGGGTGTTCGGCTCATCCCTACAATGAAAGTTCTGCCAGCTTTCTTCTCGTCCTACCAAAAAGAATGTATATGCTTTCTCTGGGGGAGGCCCAGGCTGAATTACTATGCACTAACAGTCCCAAAACTGAAAGGTATGCCAATTAACCAGGGTAGTAGACTGGAACATACACTCACGAATCAAGGCATGGGTAAACCTAGAACAAGACTATTCTCCTCCACCAAACCCCTTGGATAGCGACCTATCAGATTCCTCTACCCTACAAAACATATCCTTTAATAGGCACCATCCTACTACCTTTTCAGGAAGCCTATCATAGATACAAGATATCATCTTCCCCGGGTCCTCTAACCCCCATTCAACAAAACCCAGAATTCTCTCTGACATATCCCTTCCCTATGGAGAGCTAAGCACACCCAACAGTCCGCGCAGACGTCTTCTGTCCTTGCCCGCTCTTTCTTCAATTACTAAAAACCAGCATTTCCTGATCTGGACATACACAAAAATATGGCATGTCCTATGTAGATCCCAACTCATTCATGAATGGACACATCAACACACACCATTTGGATCTATCTGCCTAAAATCAGAGCCTCAAAGGGTAATAAATGTCCATCTGACATTTATTCCTTATTTTTTGCTGACCAAGACCCTTAATTCAATGGTGTTGGATTGACTGGGAGAAAATCCTTATCTATATTCATAAGGGCTCAATTAATGTCTCGACACAAGAAAACGCTTAAAAAATCTTGTCCAGATGGTATATGACCCCACTCAGACTACACAAATTCAACCCATCTATCTCCCCCAACTGCTGGCAATGTAACAAAGAATTGGGCTTGCTTCTTCTTATATGGTGTGCATGTCCCTTAATCCAACCATTTTGAAAGGACGTACACAGACTTGCCTGCATAATCTCCACCCTCCCATTGGACTATTCCCCAGCACAACTATTATTACATCACTCTTCTATCCCAAAATCTGACTACTTTGACTCACTGGCCATGCATCTGATAAATGCGGCCAAACTATGCATACCATCCCATTGGTGCTCTCAAAACCTACCAAGCAAAATTGCTGACATGGAGGAATTTATATACCAAGCAAAAGACACCCCCTCTAAGTTCAGGAAAGTGTGGTTGTGCTGGCAACACTTTAAAACGACAGAAGAATATGCCAAACACCAAAATTAATCTATCAGGCATACGTTTCTGGCCGTAGGGCGGGCGAGCAGGCAGGTACCCCTCGCCCCCACACACCCCCATCCCCCCTTCTCATACAGAGTGACTCCTGAACCCTACTTTCTCCCCTACCCCCTCCCCTTCTTCCCCCAGTCAAATCCCATCCTCTTCCCCTTTCTCCCACCACCCTTTCGGCTTCCCAATCACCTACACTTTAAGCCCCCTCTTAGTCCTTATATGTCCACAGTTACCTCATCCCAACATACTCCCTCCGGCGCAATCAAATGTGAACATTCTATTATTCTACTCACGCTCTCTCGCTAAAGCCACACTCACAATTATCTCTATCCTATAACCCCTTAAAGCAATTTTTGACATTTAAAATACAACTCCATACACTCCGAGTCCTGAAAAATACCAGATGATTTTGTCGTCGACCACTGAGTGGTATCTAGTTTTGTTCATCTAGCACAATCACATGGTAAATTTCACTTGGAATGTTTAATGGGACCAAGTCCCACCTATCACAATTAGCGTCACCACATTATCCTTAGTGGCACGCTCTTTGTTTACTTTTGTATAACATTGTAAAAAATTGCACTGGTATGCAAAAGGACAGGAGGGTGGGACTTTAAATGAAGAATGTGGTGGTCAAAATGTACTATTGATGGATATAAATCAATTAAGGTAGTAAAATAATTTTATTATACAAGTGATTGTCAGTTAAACATATAAATGGTCACATAAGTGATCCAATTTGGTAAAACATGATCATAAGTCAAAATTCATACAATACATAATACAGGTTCCCCATCCATCAATTTCATATACATATTAACAGTAATTAAACAAACGGTTACACACTGCATTGCCCATATTCTGAAATTCCAAAGGGTAATACCCCAGGTATTGCATACCAGTGCAATTTTTTATATATTATATTTAGGGATGGAAGCTAGAGCCTTACCAGGCTATTTATAAGCTTCATTTAAAGTCCCACTCCCTGTTCCCCGACCCTCTCCTCATCTTTTGTATAACGTTGTTATTGTTGGATCCGATAAGGAAACTGTAACCTATGCATATCTTAATCTGTACTCTGGACAGTGCAACACTGTAATGATTTTCACTTACTTAAATCAACATATTTGCATTTGTCAAGTAAAGCTTTTTTTGAAAAAAAATGTACCTTGTCTGACTTATCCAAACCCTCCTTGATGTGTTCCTTACATGCTCCCTTTCCCAGACAATGCCGTTCCCAGTGGGAGGGTTTCAGCATCAAACGCAATGATGTCAATCAGAAAGCATTAGGCAGGACTTGATGTGGCCAGCTGGTAACTGAAAAAAACACAAGCTTGTGAATAGGCAATGACAATGCTGATAGTCATGAAGTCTACAACATTTTTTCATTCCACTCTAGTACAACCAGGTCTACATAGAAATTCAGGAGCAGTGCGGCATCAAACACCTTCACTGGAAGCTGCATTAGGTAGACTTTGCCAGCAGTCTTAATACTTGTTTGTAGGCTTTTGCAGAGGAACTATGAGCTAAAACTGTAAGTGCAGATGCATATTTAATTAGGTGCTGTTGCACATATTTATTTAATGGAACACCATAGTTTTACTATAAAATTTTCCACCTTGGTGAAATTTTGCTTAGCAGAGAAATCACTTTCACTAAAATCAGTCCACTCATCCCGACACCACAAATTAGTATGTCACATTCTGGTGACAGAGATGGTCCTGCCTTTCTAGAATTTTACACTAAAGAACTTAAAGCAGAACTTCACTTAAAATTGAAAGTTCCACTCATCCTCCTCCATCCCCCTGCTGTAATGATATTAGTGGACTTTTTATTTTTCTTAAGGTAGTGGGTACCTTTTTCTGACCGGTGCCTACTCCCACTTCTGCAATTCTCACCTAGGTAACAATTACAGAATTATGGCCCACCTGCTCTCAACACAAGTCCCTTGTTTTCAAAGCCCAGCAAAGAACTGGTCCAGGTGAAGACAGCAGTGGTCTCTTGGACTGGCAAGTGTCTTTTTCTACTAAAAGTCAGAAGCTACAGTATTTGTAGTTGCTGAGTTTTAATTATGTTAAAAGTTCCTCTTTAACGCTTTGAGTCAGTTTGTTCTTGCTGTTTCTTAAAGGATTTGTTAGTAGATAGTATCCATTAATGCCATATTTTATGAATAATGCTTATTGCTGAATCACAGGGTGTTCGATAGAGGAGAATTAGCCTTTCAGAGACACAGTTGGTCACCACAGTACTTATGGCAGCCTCAGATGAAAGTAGGACCCTACAAAAGAGAGGATATATTCATATAGTCTAATTCCAACTTCTTTCAGGGACGCCTTGATGTGATTTATTCACATCTTATTACATTATGGGGACATATCTGACCTTGAAACACTATAGAAAATTATTTTTCAACGTCACCTTCATGGTAAAAAAAATGTTCTGCACAATTCATGTGTTCGAACACTGTCAAGGACTTTTTGTTCAGTACACTACCACTTATTAAAAGAACACAGGTTAAATTATTTACACATACAAGTTTATTGTCGTCTATTGATACACAAAAGCATACATTGTACTGTTCCAATGAACACATATATTTTTCTTCAGATTTAATCCATCAGATTTACAACATTTTCCAGCAACTGTGCAGTTTAAAGGTTTACATAGATTAAATTGAATAGATTCTATTGGTAGGCCTGCACACTACATTACTGATGGTAAAGTAGAACACCAGTCAAAATGTTTTTCAAGATTGGACAAAGTAGAGAAGGTTGTCATCTGCGTCACTGTGGATGAGAGCCACCATTAGGATTTATCATTGTGGCCATTGCTCAAGAAAGACTTAGTTATGATTTCCTATCTCATGAAGTAGACTTCCACTCGCTTCCTGTCCTGTTTCTGAGACAGGGCTTGAATGTGATTCTTGAATGTAACGTATCAGTATAGACGTCACACCACTTCTTCAAACTCAGTCCTTCTAAAACTGAGCTTATAAAATGTCCTCCTCCCTGATCTTCCCCTCTTGACCTAACCATTAAGATCAATAGCACAACTATTGGTCCCTCCTGTCTTCAGGATGAACTATGACTTCCTTTGGAAAGTCAGTACCAGAATGTTAATAAATTCTTTAAATCCTGGTCCGCCAGAAAGATAATAGGGTGTACAGCAGGTCAACAAAGTAGAGTGTCCTTTACTGGAAGCTTCACCATTTGATCACTGTGAGTCAAATATATTTTTGCTGAGATTGATTTACTAAAGAAGCTGAGAATCTTTACTCTAAAAGTGTTGAATATTCTCTTCAATTAACCAATCAGGTGAAACACAATTTCCTGTTCACTTTAATCATGTGCAGATGCAATAAGTAAACAGGAATTTGCTTATCACATAATTGGATAATTTAAGTGAATAGTTAAACAATTACACTCTCAACTCTTTTAGTAAATTAGCCTAATTATAACAATTTAAAATGAACTCCTGTATTTCCAAGAATAGTGATTTGCATTTCTATTCATGTTTCATTCTATTCTCATGTTTCAAACTGCATAACATAGTTATTACATGGATATACAGTATATTTCATTATCACAATTGTACCTATTAGATTTGTGTTGTTATTTACACAGTAGCTCAACTTTTTGTGTTTCAGACGATAAGAATAATAGGCTTTTGGATAGTAGATCCCTTAGTAACATTTTTATGTTAAACCAATGTTGGCTGTGATTGATGTTTTCTATCCCTCAGAAGTAAAGAACTGCTTTGTCTGAGACGGCAGAACTCAAATCCAACAAATAGTACAGTCATTAATTAAAACCCAAAAAGGGGTAAGATAGCTTTTTTTTAAAGCATTTCATTAATGGTTTAAAATCATGGATTTGCATATTTACAAAGCAGTGATGGATAGCACAGTTTCAGAAGCAAGACCACTTGGGCTAGGGTATTGCTAGAGTTTAATGCCCACATTTTCATTGTTTAAAGCAGGGGTTGCCAAACTTTCTAAATAAAGGGGCAGTTTACTGTCCTTTAGACTTTGGGGTCCAGACTGTGGCCAGCAGGAATGGAAAATGCCCACGCATCAGTGTCCCACTATTGGTTCTAATGGGAGGAATAGTGCCCCATTGTTGATATCAGTGATAAGAATAGTGCCCCATTGAGGGTGTCAGTAGTAGGGATGGGCTGGATGTTCGAGTCAAACGTAAGTCCATGCCCCACACTATATAAGACTGCTTACACGGCGGCTGTATGTAGTGTGTTAATGCGGAGAACTTGAGCTAGATTAGGCAGGTTAGTTAGTGCCATGCAGACAGTTTAGTATATATATATATATATATATATATATATATATATATATATAGTGCATTCAGTGTAGATTATATATACAGTACAGGCAGTGTATTAATATATAAAAACAAATAGAAAAAGAGGCACCTTCTCAGTGCAGACCATACAACTTTAATAAAATCAATGGTTAAAAACACTCACATGGAGATGATGATAAAACAACATGTAGTTATAGTTCTCTGGTAGTGAGTCTGTGTAGCGCTGGTCCGGATTGCTGAGCAGCTTGTGTCCCTGTAGGAGCCGTCTACCAGCTCTGTGCATAGATGTGACCAGGAAAGGAAGGGCTGCAACACAGATGGACCACAGTGGTGTGTGACGTCACTGGAATAGTAGCAACATGTTTCCGAGCATGCAGATTGCCGCTGTAGAGGACAGTCGCACTCCTTTATCAAGCTCAAGCTTATCAAGCTCAAATATATACAGTATTTCACAAAAATGAGTACACCACTCACATTTTTGTAAATATTTTATTATATCTTTTCATTTGACAACACTGAAGAAATTACACTTTCCTACAATGTAAAGTAGTGAGTGTACAGCTTGTATAACAGTGTAAATTTGCTGTCCCCTCAAAACAACTCAACACACAGCCATGAATGTCTAAACCGCTGGCAACAAAAGTGAGTACACCCCTAAGTGAAAATGTCCAAATTGGGCCCAAAGTGTCAATATTTTGTATGGCCACCATTATTTTCCAGCACTGCCTTAACCCTCTGGGGCATAGAATTCACCAGAGCTTCATAGGTTGCCACTGGAGTCCTCTTCCACTCCTTGATGATGACATCATGGGGCTGGTGGATGTTAGAGACCTTGCGCCCCTCCACTTCCATTTGAGCATGCCACACAGATGCTCAATAGGGTTTAGGTCTGCAGACAATTCTTGGCCAGTCCATGATCTTTACCCTCAGCTTCTTTAGCAAGGCAGTAGTCAGCTTGGAGGTGTGTTTGGGGTCATTATCATGTTGGAATACTGCCCTGTGGCCCAGTTTCCAAAGGGAGGGGATCATGCTCTGCTTCAGTATGTCACAGTACATGTTGGCATTCATGGTTGCCTCAATGAATTGTAGCTCCCCAGTGTCAGCAGCACTCATGCAGCCCCAGGCCATGACACTTCCACCACAATGCTTGACTGTAGGCAAGACACACTTGTCTTTGTACTCCTCACTTGGTTGCCGCCACACACGCTTGAGACCATCTGAACCATCAGACCACAGGACATGGTTTCAGTAATCCATGTCCTTAGCCTGCTTGACTTCAGCAAACTGTTTACAGGCTTTCTTGTGCATCATCTTTAAAAGAGGATTTCCTTTTGGGATGGCAGCCATGCAGACCAATTTGATGCAGTGTGCAGCATATGATCTGGGAACTGAGAGGCTGACCCCCTACCCCTTCAACTTCTGCAGCAATGCTGGCAGCACTCATACATCTATTTCCCAAAGACAACCACTGGATATGACGCTGAGCATGTGCACTCAACTTATTTGGTCGACCATGGCGAGGCCTGTACTGAATAGAACCTGTCCTGTTAAACCTCTGTATGGTCCTGGCCACCATGCTGCAGCTCAGTTTCATGGTCTTGGCATTCTTCTTATAGCCTAGGCCATCTTTATGTAGAGCAACATTAGCCATTTTCCCTCCCCAGTGTCGTGTGACTCGTTAATTCTTTTTTTCAGATCCTCAGAGAGTTCTTTGCCATGAGGTGCCATGTTGAAGTTCCAGTGACCAGTATGAGAGTGTGAGAGCGATAACACCAAATTTAACACACCTGCTCCCCATTGGCACCTTGTAACACTAACGAGTCACACGTCACTGGGAGGGAAAATGGCTAATTGGTCCCAATTTGGACATTTTCACTTAGGGGTGTGCTCACTTTTGTTGCCAGCAGTTTAGCTATTAATGGCTATATATTGAGTTATTATGAGGGGACAGCAAATTTACACTGTTATACAAGCTGTACACTCACTACTTTACATTGTATCAAAGTGTTATTTCTTCAGTGTTGTCACATGAAAAGATATAATAAAATATTTACAAAAATGTGAGAGGTGTAATCACTTTTGTGAGATACTATATGTATATATACAGTATATACTATACTGTATACATATACTAACACACTGTCTGCATTGTATATATAGTCTACACTGAATGCACTGTATATAAATATATATATATCACGGTGGCCAAGACCATACAGCGGTTTAACAGGACAGGTTCCACTCAGAAGAGGCCTCCCCATGGTCGACCAAAGAAGTTAAGTGCACGTGCTTAGCGTTCCTTCTGAGACTGGGCTGCAGGGCAGTATTCCAACATTATAGTGAACCCAAACACACCTCCAAGATGACCACTGCCTTGCTAAAGAAGCTGAGGGTAAAGGTGATGGACTGGCCAAGCATGTCTCCAGACCTAAACCTTAAGCATCTGTGGGGCATCCTCAAATGGAAGGTGAAGGAGAGCAAGGTCTCTAACATCCACCAGCTCCATGATGTCATCATGGAGGAGTGGAGAAGGAAAAATGGAGGAAAAGGGGGGGGGGAGGGGGCGTGGACACGGATCTCAAAACCTTATCAACAGGTTGAAATCAAATCAAAAAACTGCTGTCACACCCAGTATGAGGTGGGGTTCACCAATGGGACCAAAATTAGCCAAGACTAGCAAAATTGGGGAAAGACCCCCAACCAGAAAGAAGGTCCAAGCCCTTCCAAGGGAAGAGGAGGGATAACCCAGCAGCATGTATGATATATGCAAAAAAATAATTTATTATGAATATATATGAGAACACAGTGACATTAAGAAACACACAACTGACAACGTTGTCTAAAACAAGCACCCCGGGGTGATGGTATGCTTAACACATATATATATATGAAATACTGCGATTCAAAGTAATCCCAATAGGTGTATATAACCCAGGAAATCCTCTCAAAGAACACTGCCACTCAATGAAGTATGGCCAGTGGTATGAGGAACATCTGGGTATTAATACACTTCAGGGTTAATTATTGCATGGCATAGATGAAACATTTCTGAATAGCATATAGCCTGACCAAACAAATAACCACAAAGCAGGTAGCAAAATGGTTAACATCAGTTATTGATCGCCCATGGTAGTATAGCAGTGGTGATCAGTTAATGGGTGATAGATCATGGAGCAACCTGAAAATTGGATGAATAAGCACATTAGGATCAACAGTCCATTGATTACGATCACTAAGTGTAGTGACCATGTGAAAACATGTACATAAGTGAAGAGTACACGGCCAATTCAAAACCATAAAAGGTCACTTGTGCAACAATACTGATGGCAATTCAGGTAGTTTACATGTCTATGGGTGTAATATGAATAAATGATGCGGTTTTCCCACAGAGTGCGGTGATGACAAAGCAGTCTCTCACTGAAGGTAAAGGCAGGCACTCACAGTTTGGCGGACCCGTCCTGGGTCAAAGGCTCATCCTTTAGTTGTTGCAGTCCCATACCGAGTGTCGAGACGGCTATTGAAGGGGGGGCGGCTCACCGCCAGCAAGTGCTCCGGAGCTCCTGTGGTGCAACAATCTGATACCCAAGTAAGATCTTTACAGAGCTGCATGGATAGCGGTAGTCTCCAAAGTAGCCAGACCACAGCTCCGTAGGTCCTCAGTAGCCATCTGTAAGGTGATTGTCCAACTCACTCAGCTGATCTTGCATTCACCGCAGCATGGAAACCCTGGAGTGGATCGGTCAGGGATGGAAGTTTTCATCAGCAAGATATCATGTGTTTAGCATACCCACATCCACTAGGGACGGGGGGACCCCCGGGGGTGCACAAGGGAAGGGGGGAGGGGACGGAAACCGACGCGTTTCATCCGCTGTATCGCAGATTTCATCAGGACTCAAGTGGCAACCTGTGAAGCTCTGGTGAACTCCATGCCCCAGAGAGTTTAAGAAATGGTGGAAAAGAATGGTGGCCACACAAAATATTGACACTTTGGGTCCAATTTGGACATTTTCACTTAGGGGTGTACTCAATTTTGTTGCCAGCAATTTAGACTTTAATGGCTGTGTGTTGAGTTTTTTGAGGGGAGGGCAAAGTTACACTGTTATACAAGCTGTACACTCACTACTTTACTACTTTTGTAGCAAAGTGCAATTTTTTCAGTGTTGTCACATGAATAGATATAATAAAATGTTTACAAAAATATGAGGGGTGTACTCACTTTTGTGAGATACTGTATATCCACTTCCCGACCGCCGTATGCAAAATGACGGCCGGGAAGTGGCTCAGTTATCCTGACTGGACGTCATATGACGTCCTCAGGATAACAAGCCGCCGCACGCCCAGGGGGGGTGCGCATCGCGGCGATCGGTGGTGTGGGAGGTCAGTCTGACCCCCCGCAATGCCAATCTCGGTAAAGTGCTTCGATCCGAAGCACTTTACCATGTGACCAGCCGTGACCAATCACGGCTGGTCACAGTGTAATAAAGGAAAGCCGTTTATCAGCTTTCCTGTACTCAGGTCTGCAGACCTGATGAGGGGAGAGCCGATCGGCTGCATCCCTGACAGGGAGGGTTTGTGCTGAGGATTTATCAGCACAGCCCTCCCTCGGATCACCACCCTAGACCACCAGGGAGCCTGCCCAGGGACCACCAGGGATGTGCCCACCCAGGACCACCAGGGAGCCGACCAGGGACCACCAGGGAGCCGATCTGGACCACCAGGGAGACCCCCCTAGACCACCAGGTAAGTGACATACTGCTCAGTGCCACCTTCACTCAGTGCCACCTTCAGATGCCACCCTAGACCACCAGGGAATGAGCCCCTATCAATGTATATGCCCACCAGTGCCCCTATCAGTGCCCACCAGTGTCCCTATCAATGCATACCAGTGCCACATATCAGTGCCCACCATTGCCACCTACCAGTGCCCACCTATCAGATGTGTATAAGAGA
>BLSH010057596.1:372119-384406 GCA_018402905.1 Glandirana rugosa
ATTTCGTTGTCGACCTTGGAAAGGGATATCTTGAACCTCTACTAAAATCTTGTTATTAGACAGGGAATTGGTGAACGGCTGGCGGACGGCGTCGCACTACCGTCGTTCCACCGAACAATAGCGCTTGGCGGCAGTGTCCTGCCGCCGGCGCTATTGATCGTAACACTCGCACACTCGGTCCCTCGCCCATCCCGCCTGATCTAGCGGCGGCCGATGGGCGCTACCGAGAAGGCGTGACTTTCTTGACTCCAGGCACATACATTTGTGCCTAGAGGCAAGACAACTTCCCCCTTCCCGTTACTAGTGTCGGAAGGACATATACCTTCGACACTTGCCCTGGCTGGGGAAAGGGGATGATCACAGCTTCCATATACAGGAAGGCTGTGATCATTGCCCTTCCCCCTTCAACAGAACGGAGATCCGTGTTTACATACACGGACCTCAGTTCTTTCAGTGCGGAAGAGCCATCGCGGGTAGCCGGCGGCGATCTAGTCCGCCCTACCCGCTCCCTGGCTCACACGCTCACAATGCTAGTTATCGCGGCCGCCGTCCTGTGACGGCGGTTCGCGATAACAAGCCACCTTGCTGCCATCACGCTGCGGCAGGCGGTCGGCAAGTGGTTAAGGGACAGATTATTGTTCTAAAATCATCTCCAAGTTCTATAGGGAAAGGTTCCAGCTGTTGCTTTAAGGGACAGATTATTGTTTCTTGCACAAAATTAAAAAGTGCATCTACATTACTGGTTAAAAAAAAAAAATTCCAAAAACTACATTTGCGGCCAACGGTGCATTTCTTGCACAAAAATAAAAAAAATGTCTACATTGCTGGTTTAAAAAAAAAAAATTCTAAAAACTACATTTGCGGCCAGCGGTGCATTTCTTGCACAAAAATAAAAAAAATGTCTACATTGCTGGATTAAAAAAAAAAAAAATTCTAAAAACTACATTTGCGGCCAGCGGTGCATTTCTTTCACAAAAATAAAAAAAATGTCTACATTGCTGGTTTAAAAAAAAAAACAATTCTAAAAACTACATTTGCGGCCAGCGGTGCATTTCTTGCACAAAAATAAAAAAAACAGTGTTGGCTACCTCCTCCTCCTCCACCGCCACTTCCATCGCCTCCTCAACTTCCAACTCCACATCCACCTCCATTTTTTATTTTTCTATGTAATTTTAGCTTAAAAATGATTTTAAGTTTATTTCCCTATCCCCATTTCTTTGTAGGGCACATGTCCGACTCTTACCCCCATTCTCCTTCCTTTTGCAGACCTCTAGGATTTGCCAGGACTTTGTTACAGCCATTTTTGTGCCTAAAAGTTCAGGTCCCCATTGATTTCAATGGGGTTCGGGGTCCGGGATAAAGTTTGGGTCAAGTTCGTTCCCGAACCCGGACTTTTTCCCGTAGTTCGGCCAAACCTGCAGAACCCGAACTTCCAGGTGTTCGATCAACTCTACTCATAAGTTTACACACCCTGGTAGAATTTATGATTTCTTGGTAATTTTTCAGAGAATATGAATGATAACACAAAAACTTTTCTTTCACTCATGGTTAGTGTTTGGCTGAAGCCATTTATTATCAATGAACCATGACGACCTTCTACCCCTTGTCAGGTTTGTCAGGGGGATGGCAATGGTGGTAAAGTTGGGTATGAAGTGCCTATAGTACCCCGTGATCCCCAGGAATGCACGCACCTGCATTTTAGTTAGAGGTATGTGCCGTTCTTGGATTGCCTCTAGTTTGTTGATTTGCGGCTTAACGAGTCCCCGACCGATAATGTGGCCAAGATATTTGGCCTCCTCTAGACTGATGGCACATTTTTTGGGGTTGGCTGTGAGACCCACTTTCGTAAGGGAATCTATCGCTGCTTGCACTCGGGGCAGATGCGATTCCCAATCCAGGCTGTCGGTGACCACATGTTCAAAGTAGGCTGCTGCCTAGTAGTGGTGCGGTCTTAAGGTTTTATCCATCATTCTTTGGAATAATGCAGGGGGACCATGTATTCTAAATGGCATCTGCTTGTATTGAAATGAACCTTCAGGGGTAGAAAAGGCAGTCTTCTCCTTTGCTGTCTCTGTTAGGGGTTTCTGCTAATAGCCCTTAGTTAGGTCTAGGGCTGTTATGTACCGGGCACCTCCTAATCGGTCTATACGTTTGTCAACCCGAGGCATCGGGTATTCATCAAACTTGGACTCGCTATTTAACTTTCTAAAGTCATTACAGAACCTGATAGTGCCATTGGGTTTTGGGACCAGCACTATGGGGCTCGACCAGTCACTGTGGGACTCCTCTTTCACGTACAATTCTAACATGGTCTTGATTTATTTTGCCATTGTTTGCATAAATGTGAAGGGATTCTATAGGGCTTCACATTTATGCAAACACCTGGTTCATTATCCCTGCATCACTGAGGTCAGTCCAGGTAAAGGGAAGAAAAAGTCTCTATTTTAACTCACAAATTCTTTAACGTCATTTTGTTGCGTTACGGACAAGGACTCGGTTATTGGGGTGTCAGGGGTCATTGGTACCCTGTCCTTTTGAGGAGGGGAGACGATCAGTATATCATGTCCTTCCATGGTTTTAAGATAGTAAATTTGCTCTAGTTTTCTCTTCCCTGGCTAGTAAACTTTGAAGTTTACTTCCCCTATTCTGTCTCTAACCTCAAAGGGACACTGCCATTTGGCCAGGAATTTATGTTCAACACTGGGGACCAGTACCAGCACTCTATCCTGGATTGAAAGTTCGGGTCTTGGCCCCCCCGATTATAAACCCTCCTCTGGGCTTGCTCCATATGTTCCCGTACAAGGGGCAGGACAGCTGTGATTCAATCCTGCATCAAGGAGATATGCTCAATGACGCTTCTATACGGTGTGGCCTCTCCTTCCCATGTTTCTTTTGCGACACCTAGCAGCCCTCTGGGATGTCTACCATACAAGAGTTCAAATGGGGAATAACCCGTAGATGCCTGCGGAACCTCTCGTTTGGCAAACATGAGATATTGTAGCTAAAAATCCCAATATCTCTCATCTTTGTCGAGCACCTTTTTCAACATACTTTTGAGGTTTTTATTAAATCTCTCCACAAATCCATCCATTTGGGGGTGGAAGACAGAGGCACGGAGATTGGAGATTTTGTACAACTTGCACAGTTCCTTAGTAACCCTGGACATGAATGGGGTGCCCTGGTCCGTCAAGATCTCTTTTGGGATCCCCACGTGACTAAACACCTGGACCAATTCCTTGGCGATAGTCTTAGCAGAGGTATTCCGCAAGGGTATGGCTTCAGGATAGCGTGTCGAGTAGTCCAGTATTACCAGAATGTGCTGGTGGCCCTCCGGCAGATTTTACTACCGACCCCACAAGATCCATGACAATTCTCTCAAAAGACACTTCAATGATGGGTAGGGGAACAAGCGGACTGCGAAAATGGGGTGAAGGTACAAACATTTGACACTCGGAGCATGACTCACAGTATTCTCTGACATCTGCATACATCCCGGGCCAGAAGAATCTCTGGGTTATTCTCTCCCTGGTCTTCTTCATATCCAGATGTCCCGTCCATTATATGACCATGGGCCAAGTCTAGCACCATACTGCGGTAGGGTTTGGGAACCACCAGCTGTTCTACCTCACCCTCACCGTGTTTTACCACCTGATACAGCAAATTGTTTTTAAGAGCAATGTAGGGGAAAGACACCCCCCCAGTTAGGATCTACAGGTTCCCCATACCTCATCTTAATGTTCTCTCTGGCTCTAATGAGGGTGACATCTCATATTGCTCTGTAGAAAAATCCTCCCTCCTGACTTCGAAGTCAGGGGTCATATTCTGTCCACTCTCACTGTTAGAGTCAGAGATGTTCTCTGGTTCATCAACCTCAAGCTGAGAGCTGTCTTCCAGCTCATCCAGCTCCCCAGCCATTACAGGAAAAGGAAGAAGGTCTCCTCCTTCCCTGGTCCTGCCAACCGTCTCCTCTTCCATTTGGCAAAAAGGGTCTGCTGAGAGTTCCTGTGTTTCTCCAGCAGGGGGAGCTCTATCCTCCAGACTCTCTGTGCCTTCCCGTAACTCTCAAAAATGGGGAAAATCCCTCCCAACCAGGACCTGATGAAGCAGGGAATGTACCACCCCTACTGAATGTGTCACACTGTACCAAGGATTGTCAATCTCAACCACCGCAGTCTGATAGTCCCAAGTGTCCCCATGGATGCAAATGACCCTGATTGTGCTAGGGTGTAATTTTGCAGGCTTTACACGCTTGCTGTTGACTAAAGCCACAACACTACCCGAATCAAGCAGTGCAGTGATTGAATTTCCATCAACAGAAATCACACACATTTCCTTTTCCATGTGACCCTGACATGATGCAGTACATGTGATCTCTGCAAAAAGAGATATGCGTCTTTTCATATACACCCTGTTCCAAATTATTATGCAAATTCTATTTCAGTGTCACAAAGATTAAATATTTTGTTTTTCAGTTTAACTTATGGATGGCATTGTGTCTCAGGGCTCTTTTGATCACTGAAAACAATCTCGGACACTTGTGATAATTAGATTGCCAGGTGAGCCCAATTAAAGCAAAAACTACTAAGGAGGGTGCTCCACATTATTAAGCAGAGTACCATTTTCAAGCAATATGGGGAAGAAAAAGGATCTCTCTGCTGCCTAAAAGAGTGAAATAGTTCAATGCCTTGGACGAGGTAGGAAAACATTAGATATTTCACGAAAACTTAAGCGTATTCATCTCACTATTAAGAGATTTGTGGCTGATTCAGAGCACAGACGGGTTCGTGCAGATAAAGGCACATTGAGGAAGATTTCTGCCAGATCCATGCATCGGATCAAGAGAGCAGCTGCTAAATCACCATTACATAGCAGCGAGCAGATATTTGAAGCTGCTGGTGTCTCTGGAGTCCCACGGACACCAAGGTGTAGAGTCCTCCAGAGTCTTGCAACTGTGCATAAACCTTCCATTGGGCCACCAATAACCAATGCTCACAAGCAAAAACTGCTGCATTGGGCAGAAAAATACATGAAGACTAATTTTCAAACAGCCATGTTCACTGATGGGTGCCGTGCAACCCTGGATGGTCCAGATGGATGGAGTAGTGGATGGTTAGTTCCAACAAGGCTGCAAAGTCAGCAAGGCGGTGGTGGAGTCATGTTTTGGGCCGGAATCATGGGAAGAGAGCTGGTCAGCCTCTTTAGGGTCCCCGAAGGTGTAAAGATGACCTCTGCAAAGTATGTGGAGTTCCTGACTGACCACTTCCTTCCCTGGTACAGAAGGAAGAACTATGCTTTCCGTAATAAAATAATCTTCATGCATGACAATGCACCATCTCATGCTGCAAAAAAATACCTTGGCATCAATGGCTGCTATGGGGATAAAAGGAGAGAAAGTCATGGTGTGGCCTCTATCCTCCTCTGACCTTAATCCTATTGAGAACCTTTGGAGCATCCTCAAGCAAAAGATCTATGAGGGTGGGAGTCAGTTTACATCCAAACATCAGCTCTGGAAGGCTATTCTGACATCTTGCAAACAAATTCAAGCAGAAACTGTCCAAAAACTCACAAGTTCAATGGATGCAAGACTTGTGAAGCTGCTATCAAATAAGGGGCCCTATGTTAAAATGTAACGTGATCTGTTAAAATGTTTAAAATGTTAAAATGTTGTTCAAAGTTTGATTGAAATAGCTTTTGATTTCAGTAAATATGCTGCAAACACAACAAATGACAGTTTTCAGTTCTTTACAACCTATAAATTGTTTTGAAACTTAGTGTGCGTGATAATTTGGAACAGGGCATTGTAAGTTTTTTATTTTGAAAAAAAATACTGTTATCATTTGGAGGTTTGTTCGAATAAAATTTGAATTATACTCTTAATTGCTGATAACATGAGAATTATGCTGACTGTTGTTTACATCAATTATTTAGGTAAATGAGAAAAATATCATTGGCATAATAATTTGGAACAGGGTGTACATATATATTTATATATCTATATAAATAAAACGCCTTAAAATAACTCAAAACACAGCCATTAATTGTCAGCCATTAAACTGCTGACAACAAAAGTGGGTACACCCCTAAGTGAAAATGTCCAAATCGGGCCCAAAGTGTCAATATTTTGTTATTTTCCAGAACTGACTTAGGCTTCTTGGGCATGGAGTTCATCAGTGCTTCTTCACAGGTTGCCACTGGAGTCTTCTTCCACTCCTCCATGAGGACATCAAGGAGCGGGTGGATGTTAGAGACCTTGCACTCCCCCACCTTCCATTTGAGGATGCCCCACAGAAGTTCAATAGGGTTTAGATCTGGAGACATTCTTGGCCAGTCCATGAACTTTACCCTCAGCTTCTTTAGCAAGGCAATGGTCATTTTGGTGGTGTGTTTGGGATTATTATTATGTTGTAATACTGCCCTGCAGCCCAGTCTCTGAAGGGAGGGGATCATGCTCTGCTTCAATATGACCCAGTATATGTTGGCATTCATGGTTCCTTCAATGAACTGTAGCTCCCCAGTGCCGACAGCGCTCATGCAGCCCCAGACCATGACACTCCCACCACCATGCTTGACTGTAGACAAGACACACCTGTCTTCATACTCCTCACCTTGTTGCAGTCACACATGCTTGACATCATCCAAACAAAATAAGTTTATCTTGGTCTAATCAGACAACAGGACATGGTTCCAGTAATCCATGTCCTTAGTCTGCTAGTCTTCAGCAAACTGTTTGCGGGCTTTCTTGTGCATCATCTTTAGAAGAGGCTTCCTTCTGGGATGACAGCCATGCAGACCAATTTCATGCAGTGTACAGCATATGGTCTGAGCGCTGACAGGCTGATCCCCACCCCTTCAACCTCTGCAGCAATGCTGGCAGCACTCATACGTCTACTTCCCAAAGACAACCTTTGGATATGATGCTGAGCACGTGCCAACTTCTTTGATCGACCATGGCGAAGCCTGTTCTGAGTGGAAGCTGTCCTGTTAAACCACTGTATGGTCTTGGCCACCGTGCTGCAGCTCAGTTTCAGGGTCTTGGCAATCTTCTTATAGCCTAGGCCATATTTATGTAGAACAAAAATACTTTTTTCAGATCCTCGGAGAGTTCTTTGCCACAAGGTGCCATGTTGAACTTCCAGTGACCAGTATGAGAGAGTGAGAGCGATAACACCAAATTTAACACTCCTGCCCCCCATTCACACCTGAGACCTTGTAATACTAACGAGTCACATGACACATGACACATGGGAGGGAAAATGGCTAATTGGGCCTGATTTTGACATTTTCACTTAGGGGTGTACTCACTTTTTGTTGCCAGCAGTTTAGACATTAATGGCTGTGTATTGAGTTATTTTGAGGGGACAGCAAATATACACTGTTATACAAGCTGTACACTCACTACTTTACATTATAGCAAAGTGTAATTTCTTCAGTGTTGTCACATGAAAAGGTATAATAAAATATTTACAAAAATGTGAGGGGTGTACTCACTATATATACATATATATATATATACACTAACTCAATACACAGCCATTAATGTCTAAACCGCTGACAACAAAAGTGAGAAATCCTACATCAAGATCACGCGAGTCTATGATTTCCTCTACCTGTGACCTGGCTTGTCCTACTCTGCATGAACTCTGCCTGCACCGACCCTCAGCTTGCTTATGACCCTTCTTCTGCCTGATCCTTGTGTACCTCTGCTGCTTGCTTGTTGGCGACCCTGCCTGTACCCGACTATCCGCCTGCCTGCTCCCACTGTATGCACTTGTCCGCCAGTTACTGACTCGGCGTTTACGACCAACCTTCTGCCTAGCACGAACCTCTGAAGGATCTGTACATCATCATCTGCATCTATTTCAGCCCTCGTGCCCCCCTGTGCTCCGGAGCTTCCTGTCTACTCTATCAGGGGTTCCCGAACCAGGGCCGCAAGAGAGGTTGCCCGCTGCACTGTCAGACTCACCCACCAGGTATGTGAGAGAATCAGACAGCCATGTCCGAGTCTGAGCAGGGGCCCTCTCCTTCACATGAACTCAGCCTGCACTTGGAAGGGCTCACTCAAGCCGTCTGGAGCTTGCATGAAGGATACACCAGGCTGGAAAGCGGTGTTTTGGAGCTCCTGCCCAATCGGGGGTCAGTGGGCTTGCAACTGACACCATGCTCACCTTTCCGCTGGAGCCCACAGTCCCCATGCCTGAGCGGTTCTTTGGGGAACGTAGGAAATTCCTGTGAGTTATACCTCAGTCTTCAGCCCTGCACATTCTCCCAAGAAGTCACAAAGGTGGGGTTGGTAATCTCCCTTCTGCAAGGCGAACCCCAAACTTGGGACCATCGGCTCCTGGAACAAAGGGCACCTGAAGTCTCTGATCTCTCCCGGTTCTTCCGGGCCATGGCCCAGTTGTACAAAGATCCTCACCAGGCCGCCACGGCGGTGGCCGCACTCCCCGCCCTCCGGCAAGGCTCCCGGCCAGTGGAAGACTACGCGTCCGAGTTCAGGAGCTGGAGTGGCGACACAGCCTGGAACGAGGCGGCCCTCTGTTTTCAGTTCCGCCTAGGCTTAGCCGACCCCCTGAAGGATGAGTTGGCTCATGTAGGGGTGCCACCCGCTCTGGATAGACTCATCGATCTCGCTATCCAGATAGACCAGCGCTTCAGAGAGCGCAGAGCGGAAAGTTCCGGGAGAAGTCTTCGGCCTACATGGATGCTACCTCATGCTTCCTGCTTTCCTAGTTCCTCTCCTGTCATCGCCGCCAAGCCCACCTCTCCTCCTCCTGAACCCAAGCAGCAGGGGGTAGAGCATTCGGCGCTGACCCATAAAGAGAGACAGCGCAGGAACCTGGACCTCTGCCTCTACTGCAGAGAGCCAGGGCACTTCGTGGGAGCCTGTCCCGCCAAGTTAGGTAGAAGCCTGGCTACCTTCTCTGATTCTGCACCCAGCAACGCTGCTCATCTCACCCTCTCCATAGTCCTGCAACTCCCTGGAAAGTCTGTGGCCGTCCATGCAATCCTCGACTCTGGAGCCTGCAGCTGCTTTGTGGACTTATCTTTTGCTACACAACAGGGGATCCCCCTGCGACCTAAAAACCGCAGGATGGCTGTGCACCTGGCTGATGGCACCACCATTAAGTCCGGCCTAGTCCCTCAAGAGACTGTTCCCTTGACCACTACCGCGGTCGGGGGTCATTAGGAGCTTCTCATTCCCATCGCCTCTCCCCTCTTCCCTGTCATCCTCGGCTCACCATGGCTCCAGGCCCACAATCCTACCATCAACTGGAATACGGTGGACATCAAGTTCCAATCCCAATACTGCCACAGGCATTGTCTTCCAATGAACCCCGGGGCGGAGCCGTCCCTACTATACACGGACTCTGATCCAGAACCTGATGTCTGCCAGGCCGTCCCCAGTGCCTACCATGATTTTCTGGACATTTTAGCAAGAATGGGGCGGAGGTCCTTCCTCCCCACAGACCGTACAACTGCCACATTGAGCTCCTGCCCGGTGCTGAGATCCCCTTCGGAAGGATCTACCCGCTCTCAGAGCTTGAACTCAGCACTCTCAAGTCTTACATTGATGAGAATCTCAGCAACGGGTTTATCCATCCCTCCACCTCCCCAGCTGGGGCGGGTATCTTTTTCGCCCATGTATAGACTACCGGAAGCTCAATAAAGTGACAGTTAAGAACCGTTACCCTCTCCCTCTGGTATCGGAGCTATTTCAACGCCTGGGAATGGCTACCATCTTCACTAAACTAGACCTCCGTGGAGCCTATAACTTGGTGCGAATCAGGGAGGGTGACGAATGGAAGATGGCCCTCCGCACCCGCTTCGGCCACTATGAGTATTTGGTGATGCCGTTCGGCTTATGTAACGTTCCTGCCACGTTCCAGCACTTTATTAACGACATCTTCAGGGACTTCCTCAACCTCTTCGTCATGGCTTATCTGGAAGATATCTTGATTTTCTCCCCTTCCGTAGAGCTTCACCACAACCATGTAAAAAGGGTACTGGGTCGTCTCCGTCAACACGGACTTTATGCTAAGCCAGAAAAGTGCGAGTTTGAGCAGCACAGTATACAATTTCTGGGACTCATTATCTCTGTTGGAGGTATCAAGATGGACCCCTAAAAGGTGTCCACCATCTTGGATTGGCCAGCTCCGGTTGATAAAAAGGGAATCCAGCGATTCGTTGGATTCGCAAACTTTTACAGAAGATTCATTCGGGGGTTCTCTTCCATAATCTCACCCATCACTCAGCTAACCAAACAGGGTACCCCCTTTCAATGGATTCCTGAGGCGCAAACTGCTTTTGAAAGACTCAAAGATCTGTTCACCTCAGCGCCCATCTTGCAGCATCCAGACCCGTCTCTTCCTTATGTTCTGGAGGTCGACACATCTGAGGTAGCGGTCGGGGCAATTCTCTCCCAGAGGCATGGTACCAAAGCGCTATTACATCCGGTAGCGTTCTTCTCCCGCAAACTGTCACCTGCGGAGAAGAATTACAATGTAGGAGATTGTGAACTTCTGGCCATTAAATCCGTATTGGAGGAATGGCGGTACCTGTTGGAAGGGGCAGCACATCCAATCCTCATTTACACAGACCATAAAAACCTGGAATATTTGAGGGTTGCCAAGAGACTAAAGCCCCGACAAGCCAGATGGGCACTGTTTTTCGCCCGATTCACCTTCCACATCCCCTACAGGCCCGGGTCAAAGAACACCAAACCAGACTCCCTTTCGCGCATGTTCAATGCACCTGGAGCCCCGGTATCGCCCGATACCATTCTGCCATCCGGCAGCTTTTTACTTCTTCAGGAAGATGTGCTGTCACGGATCCGCCAAGCTACCAAGGGGGCAACCCCCCTTCCTGTAACCCTACTCCTATCTAAAGATGGGTTGCTCTGGCACAACCACAGGATTTTCGTACCAGAGAACCTGCGAACCACCGTCCTAGATCTCTGCCATGACCATCGGCTGGTTGGGCACTTCAGTGTGTGCAAAACAACTGAACTGTTACAGCGCACGTTTTGGTGGCCCCAAGTAGGGCCCCAAGTAGGGCAAACTTTACATGGACTCCTGCACTATCTGTAACCAGTGTAAAGGAAGCAAGGAAGCCTTCTCAAGCCCTTGCCCATCCCAGAGAGGCCTTGGAGTCACATATCCATGGACTTTAGCTACCCCCTTCGGAAGGGTTCTCCACCATATTCGTGGTAGTGGATAGGTTCTCCAAAATGGCCCACTTCTTGCCCATAACAAGGAAAAAGGCGCACAGTGTGGAAAGGAACTCTCCAATACTTACAATACCAGTGGTAAGGCACAGGGAATGGAGGGGGAGGGGAGAAACAGAGAGGGAAGCACCAGTCCACAGGTAGAAGCTGCACTCTAGTGGGGAAGCCGCTGGCCACTGTGAAAAACAAACAAGGACAGAGGCGCTTCTAAATGCAGACTGTAAAACATTTTAATAACATCTTTAAAATCTAGAGCATGGCAACTCACAAAGGCATCTATTAAAAGTGCATGTAAGTGGTCCCAAGAGGGAACGTCAGCAGCTCACCATCCCCACCAGGAAGCATCGAGTACAGTCAGGAGATGTATCTGTGGTTTGTAGCCGGCAAGACGCTGGACTGGACGATCAGAGCTCACTGTGGAGTGTCGCGGCGGCGTGACGTCATCAAAAGTGCGACGCGTTTCTGAGCGTGCGGATCACACAACAAGACGTGACCGCGCTCTTTTATCAGGCACCAGGAAGTTCAATGTCGGCCATCTTTAATAGTCCAAGCAGAGCTAGGAGGCGGATCACTCGGGGCGAGATGAGTGCGGACAGGGGCTGATAGAGCTAAAACTTAAACTAAAATCAGGAACTGAAATCAAAGTCAGTGAGTCCATGGTTTCATTTAAATCAAGGAAGCTATGGTAAGCCAGTGGTAATAAGAGCGAGTGAATGGTAATAAAAAATTATTCAAATGGACGGTGGCAAAATACATAGTATAAATGGATGGTAATTCAAAGAAGCACGGAAATAATAACATTGTAAAATGGAATGGGAAGGGAAACTGGGAAAGTGGGGAGGAGGAAGAAAAGGGGGGGGAAGGGGGAGGGAGGGAGGGAGGGAAAAAACAATGTTTACAATAAAATGTACATACTACAGCATAATACATAATCAACAGACCATACATGAAAAAGTATGCTGCATAAGCAGAAATGGATAGAATGGCAAAACATATATTTAGGGGTACCTCATTTTAGACAGAGAGTGATAATATAATAATATAATAGTATTCAGTACTTATA
>BLSH010057596.1:406730-419939 GCA_018402905.1 Glandirana rugosa
TCATACGTCATCGACCCCTTGTACTGACGATCAAAGGACAGGAAGACGTCGTGGGGGACAAAGATTCAAGTGCGAAGAGGGAAGGAGTCGGACCCTTGGTTGTAACCTCGGAAATTTAACGACGTGTAGGAGGTAGTCGTACATTGGCTGATATACCATCTTATTAAGACCACTGGGGAGGCACGTACTACCACCCCGATGTCTTCCTCATTGACACATCCTCTGCAGGCGGGCCATGCTCGTCCTTTTTTTCTGCTGTTGGCCATGCTATTCAGCCACAACATGCAGAAGAGTTGGTGGAGTGGATAACTAAGCCACCCTCATCCTCTGTCACCCAGGCTCATACAAGTTTGCCTTCCAACACAGCTGGCAAAGCGGCCTATTCCACTGGATCCTTATCCACAGTTACTCCTTCTGTAGCCCCACCATCATGCACGGAGGGGTCACCAGAATTATTCTACCATATAGTCGGTTACATGCTGATGGAGGATGTGCAGCAATTTAAAGGCTCCAATGTTGGTTCCCAGGCTGAGGAAGGGAGAAGCGTGAACTTAGAAACAGGGGGTGCTGCAGAAGGACAGGAAACTAGCAGTCATGTTCCCCAGCTACTGCATACTGCCAAGTTTGCTCCAGTGATGATGAGGGAGGGGATGATGAGGACACAGACTCTACTTGGGTGCCTGAGAGAAGAGAGGAAAGCTAGGAGGAGACGCAACTCCAATGAGGCAGGATGTCCTCCAGTGGCCAGCTTAAGAGCAGCCACCCAAATGCATCAGACCAAAGAGTTTCACAGGTGCAGGGCGCTGATGGCTCCCTGCTGACTTTCAAAAGTTCTTTGGTGTGGGCATTTTTCAACACATGTGCAGTAGATCACGCCCTTGCCATTTGCAATCTATGTCTGAAGCGGGTCAAGCATGGCCAGAACTCCAGCCGCTTGGGCCCTACTGTCTTGACAAGACATATGATGACCAGCCATGCAGTCCGTTGGCAGCAGCACCTGAAAAACCCACACAAGAAAACAAGGCAGAGTCTCCTTGCCCCTCATCTGGGATCTCAACCCCTTCTATACCTCCAGTCCTCTCCAAAACCTGCACTGAGAGGAATGAAGGTCTAGCAATGCGTGGCACAAGTACGTGCAGCCAATCTGCTGGCAGTACACCATCAGGTGAATTCAGCAGGCAAATATCCCTACCCCAGTTGCTGAACTGTAAAAAAAATACTGTCCCAGCCATCCACATGCTCAGCGTCTTAATGCTAGCTTGGCCAAATTGCTAGGACTCCAACTGCTGTATTTTTAGCTGGTAGACTCTGCCCCCTTTCATGAATTTGTGGAATGTGCTGTGCCACAGTGGCAGGTTCCCAAACGAAATTTTTTTCACGTAAGGCCATTCCAGCTCTCTACCATTATGTGGAAGGAAATGTTTTGGCCTTGTTGGACAGGGCGGTCAGCAGCAGGGTTCATATTACCGCTGACTCATGGTCCAGCAGGCACAGCCAGGGCCTCTTCTGCAGACTTGTCCTCTGAACCTGCAGTGCTAATTAAGCGTTCAAGGGGCTACGCAAGCAGTCAGGCTAAAAGATGCCATGCGATGCTTGAATTAGTCTGTCTTGGGGACAGGAGTCACACTGGGGCAGAAATTCTGTCAGCTCTGCGGGGGCAGGCTCAGAGGTGAGCCAGGAATGGTTGTATGCAACAATGGCACCAACCTTCTCTCTGCCCTCTGACAAGGACACTTGACACATGTTCCATGCTTGGCACACGTCTTTAATTTCGTGGTGCAGCATTTTTTGACCAGGTACCCAGGCTTACCAGATATCCTGAGGCAGACCAGAAAAGTTTGTGGTCATTTCTGGCGTTCATTCAATGCCAGTGCCCGGCTGGCTGACATTCAGAGGGAATTCAACCTGCCCACCAACCGTCTCATTTGTGACATGCCCACCAGGTGGAACTCAACATTGGCAATGCTGCAGCGGCTGCACACACAGTAGAGGGCCATCAATGAGTACCTGTGTGAGCATGACACCAAGACAGGCTAAGGGGAGTTTGGGTTATTTTCGCCACATCAGTGGCTACTGATCAAGGATGCATGCACTGCCCGGTCACCAATTGAGGAGGCCACAAGGATGGTGAGCAGTGACAATGCATGCATCAGTGACACTGTCCCTCTAATATTCCTTCTGGAGCACACATTTTGTGGAATCATGGACAGCACATTTGAGGCAGAACAGCGGGAGGAAGGGGAGGACTTCCTTTCCTCTAAAGGCCCCCTTTATGCAGAGAGCATTCCTGCAGAGCCGCCAAACACACAGGAGGAGGAAGAGGAGGATTGTGTCAGCATGGATGTGGAGGATAACACGCAGCAGTTTTCAAGGGATCATGGTTTTCAATCCCCAGAAACCCAAGGAGTTGTACATGGCTGGGAGGAGGTAGATCCTGATAATGTCATCCTCAGTGACCTAGAGGACACTCATGCCTCCTCAAACTTATGCTGCAGTCTCTCTGATGCTGAAAAGCCTACAAAAAGACCCTAGGATTCGTGGTATCAAGGAGAGGGATCATTAGTGGCTGGCACGTTAAAGTTGTAAAGCTCATCCTGCCTGCGCAGAGGGAGCAGAGGATGAAACATCTTCAGGATACCTTGAAGAAAAGTTTTGCAAGCCTTTCCAGACCCTGGGAGGCTACCATGTCCTGGTGCTGGACAACATGTTTCTGAAGCTTTGGTCGTTCAGAGGTAGAGCGGTGGAGAAGGTGGCCGGCTGACCGATGCCTTTAAAATAATTTCAGTCCTAAGCACCCAGTGTCAGGATCTGTGTCCTTGCTTGGGTCACCTGCTGGTGGCAGTGTTTGGAAAACCAAATGGTGTAGTTCTGGTGGCCACCAGCGGGTGTCTCCCAGGAGATTGAGCTTACAGGTCATTAAGCTGCACCTGATGGGTCTGCTGGGTCCATATAAGCCCGCCTTGTTCCCTGTCCCAATGCTTCGGTATTTTCCCTGCAAGCTGTGTCCATTCCTGAATTTGACCTGCTCTGATCCCTGATCTGCGATCCAGACCCAGAGACCTGATTCCTGTACCTGCTTCCTTGCTCTCCTTCTGCTCCCAGTACCTGGCTCCCTGTTCCCCTTATCTGGCATTCCTGGTTGCTTATTATATATGTGTGTTTTCTTTGTTTGTATTTAATTAGTCAGATAGTTAGGTGTTTATTTTGGGGTTTGGTGTGTTTTCATCTTTTACTTGCTCATTTATGTTTGCTGGTGTTTTGGTGTTTGAAGTGTGCTATTTGTCTAATAATTATGTTCATATTTTCAAATTACACCTGGTCCTGATTCCTTTAAGTGCAGCCAACTGATCTGACCATCCCTGCTGGATACCTGCATATGGTATCCCTGACATAATACCGAAGCCATACAATCAGATCGGCTGCACCTGGGAATCAGGTCTGAGCACTTGCTAATTGCTGCAAGATGCATGCTGAGGAGATTTTTTATTTCTCACTGCTTGCAATAGAGGACAGGGATTATTGTTGCCAGATTTTGAAAGAGCAGACCAGGGAGCAATTGTTGGAATGCATCCGTCTGGCTCACTCTTTTGTTGATCAAGGCAGATTTTTGTTTGATGGGATGCAGCCACTCATTCAAATTTGTGCAGAGTTGGCTTTGTCTGGTGTCCCTAGTGGTGGTGATGATTACACCCCACCTTTCAGTTTAAATCAGGTGGTTTCATTGGTTTGGTTACTGGAAGACGACTCAGCCTTTTTCTTTGAACACTACTCAGCATGTTCCCAACAGGTGCTAAGGGAGTGTATTGATTCTGTGCAATCTCTAGTCAGACAGGCAGTATGCAAATCAGATTTTATGCAACCTTTATTACAAGCATGGTCAAAAATATTGCACTCGGCCTCTGTCAACCTGCAACCACCCAGTCCTGTGGCCAGACACCTGGCTGCTGAAATGTCTTCTCCTCTATCAGCTGCACCCACTACTTACAGCCCTGCATACCCATATAGAATTGCTGTGACTAAACCCAAAAAGAAACGGAAGTTTTTCCCAACCTGCACAATCCTACCACTATCCAATCCAGCCTCCACACCTGCCAATCTGATTCAGTCTGCTTCAACAACTGATCTGTTCTAGTCTGCCTCCACACCTGCCACCTTGGTTCAACTCATGAAAATTGGACCCTCTGTTACCCACCTGCCTGTCACTATTTCACCTAACTGTACTGGTTCTCTGTCCTTCACCAAGTTTGGCCCTATGGACACTTTGCCAGCTAATCAATTTGACTTCATTTTTCCCGTTCCTGATGCCCTGTTTGATCCGGTGCCTGCTGCCATGCCTGCTACCCAGCCTGCTGCTCAAGTGCCTGCTGCCCAGCCTGGTATTCAAGTGCTCACTGCCCAGCCTGATGCTCCAGTGCCCTCTGTCCAGTCTGATGATCCGGTGCCCGCCGTCCAGTCTGAAGATCCAGTGTCCGCTGTTCCTGTGCCCGCTGATCCTGTGCCCGATGTCCTGGTGCCCGCTGATCCTGTGCCCGCTGATCCTGTGCCCAATGTCCTGGTGCCCACTGATCCTGTGCCCGATGTCCTGGTGCCCGATGTCCTGGTGCCCGATGTCCTGGTGCCCGCTGATCCTGTGCCTGCTGATCCTGTGCCCGATTCCCTGGTGCCCGCTGATCCCGTTCCCGATGACCCAATGTCTGCTGATCCTGTGCCTGATGACCTGATGTCTGCTGATCCTGTGCCCAATGACCTGGTGCCCGCTGCTCCTGTGCCCGCTGCTCCTGTGCCCGATGTCCTGGTGCCCGCTGATCCTGTGCCCGATGTCCTGGCGCCCGCTGATCCTGTGCCCGATGTCCTGGTGCCCGCTGATCCTGTGCCCGATGTCCTGGTGCCCGCTGAACCTTTGCCCGCTGATCCTGTGCCCAATGTCCTGGTGCCCACTGATCCTGTGCCCAATGTCCTGGTGCCTGCTGAACCTTTGCCCGCTGATCCTGTGCCCAATGTCCTGGTGCCCACTGATCCTGTGCCCGATGTCCTGGTGCCCGCTGATCCTGTGCCTGATGTCCTGATGCCTGCTGATCCCATTCCCGATGACCCGATGTCTGCTGATCCTGAGCCCGATGACCTGATGTCTGCTGATCCTGTGCCCAATGACCTGATGTCCGCTGATCCTGTGCCCGCTGATCAAGTGCCTGCTGATCCTACGCCCGATGACCCGGTGCCCGATGACCCGGTGCACACTGATCAAGTGCCTGCTGATCCTACGCCTTATAACCCAGTTCCTGATGACCCAGTGCCCGCTGATCCAGTGCCTGATGATCCAGTGTCCACTACTTCAACGCCTGACGATCCGGTGCCTGCCGCCCAGTGTGACGACCCGGTGCCTGCTGCACAGTGTGACGACCCGGTGCCTGCCGCCCAGTGTGACGACCCTGTGCCTGCCGCCAAGTGTGACGACCCGGTGCCTGCTGATCCTGCGCCAGCTGTCCGGCCTGCTGTTCCTGTGCCCACTGATCCTGTGCCAGCTGTCCAGTCTGCTGTTCCTGTGCCCGCTGATCCTGTGCCAGCTGTCCAGCCTGCTGTTCCTGCACCTGCTGACCCTGTGCCCGCTGTCCGGCCTGCTGACCCTGTGCCTGCTGCCCAGTGTGACGACCCTGTGCCTGCCGCCCAGTGTGACGACCCTGTGCCTGCTGATCCAGTGCCCACTACCCAATGTGACAACCTGGTGCCCGCTGATCCCGTGTCTGATGACCCAATGCCTACTACCCAGTGTGATGATCGCGTGCCTGTTGATCCAGTGCTTGTGGATGTTTGGCTACCTAATGCCCAGCTTGCCACTGTTTTCCCCCCGGCTTGATGCCCAGGCTGATTTTGATGTCTCTGTGTTGCCTGCCCCCGCTGGTTTCAGGCCCGATGTCTGGCTAGCTGTTGGTACTGGACTCAGACCTCCAGACCCTGGTGGTGGTGGGTTTGTTCCAGTACCTGACTTGGGTAACACGCCGCCCAGCAGGTTAAAGATCTCTGGTCGGAGAAGGGTAATAGAGTCCACAGACACGGAGGGGAAACCTGGCCGGACTGTTCCTGCACCCACAAGGACTCTCCAGTTAACAGCAGAATGGAGCGTCCGGAGGCCGCTCCTCAAGGAGGACGAACTGTCAGGATCTGTGTCCTTGCTTGGGTCACCTGCTGGTGGCAGTGTTTGGAAAACCAAATGGTGTAGTTCTGGTGGCCACCAGCGGGTGTCTCCCAGGAGATTGAGCTTACAGGTCATTAAGCTGCACCTGATGGGTCTGCTGGGTCCATATAAGCCCGCCTTGTTCCCTGTCCCAATGCTTCGGTATTTTCCCTGCAAGCTGTGTCCATTCCTGAATTTGACCTGCTCTGATCCCTGATCTGCGATCCAGACCCAGAGACCTGATTCCTGTACCTGCTTCCTTGCTCTCCTTCTGCTCCCAGTACCTGGCTCCCTGTTCCCCTTATCTGGCATCCCTGGTTGCTTATTATATATGTGTGTTTTCTTTGTTTGTATTTAATTAGTCAGATAGTTAGGTGTTTATTTTGGGGTTTGGTGTGTTTTCATCTTTTACTTGCTCATTTATGTTTGCTGGTGTTTTGGTGTTTGAAGTGTGCTATTTGTCTAATAATTATGTTCATATTTTCAACTTACACCTGGTCCTGATTCCTTTAAGTGCAGCCAACTGATCTGACCATCCCTGCTGGATACCTGCATATGGTATCCCTGACACCCAGGCCTGATTCAGGTTCAAGCAACCATCGTCAGCATCTGCATTATGTGGTGCAGGAATATATAGGGGCAAGAACAGACTTGGAGACCTTTCCAACTGAGCATCCACTGAGTTACTGGGTCTTGAGGATGGACCACTGGCCGGAACTTGCTGAATATGCAATTGAGCTACTGGCCATTCCTGCATCCAGCGTGCTTTCTGAACTGACATTCAGTGCTGCTGGAGGGTTCATAACCGATCTAAGAGTGCTCCTGTCCACAGACTCGGTTGATAGGCTCACTTTTATAAAAATGAATCAGTCCTGGATCAGCAGCTATCAAGCCCCTGGTGCTGAGGCAACTAATTAAATTTACTAGTGATCTGAGATCCCTTTAAGACTGCCACTGTTCCTATTACTCCTGTCCATAATCCAGAATGATATTTTGTATTTAGGGCACCACCAACACCCAAGGCCCAATTTTGCTGCACCAGTTTTACAGGGGCATGCCATAACAATTTTTAAACTAATTTACAACAGCAGGGCTTGTTCCTGCACCCAACAAGAGTAACTGCAAGCGGTTACAGTGTTCTGGCACCGCCAAAACCCAAGGCCCAATTTTTCAGCACCTTTTTGAATGGGGCATGTCATCACAATTTTTAAACTAATTTACAACAGTAGGGCTTGTTCCTGCACCCAACAAGAGTACTGCAAAGGGTTACAGTGTTCTGGCACCGCCAACACCCAAGGCCCAATTTTTCAGCACCCGTTTGAATGGGGCATGTCATCACAATTTTTAAACTAATTTACAACAGCAGGGCCCATTCCTGCACCCAGCAAGAATACTGCAAGGGATTACAGTGTTCTGGCACCGCTAACACCCAAGGCCCAATTTTTCAGTATCTGTTTGAATGGGGCATGTCATCACACGTTTTAAACTAATTTACAACAGCAGGCCCCATTCCTGCACCCAACAAGAGTATCTTCAAGCGGTTACAGTGTTCTGGCACCGCCAAAACCAAAGGCCCAATTTTTCAGCACCTTTTTGAATGGGGCATGTCATCACAATTTTTAAACTAATTTACAACAGCAGGGCTTGTTCCTGCACCCAACAAGAGTACTACAAAGGGTTACAGTGTTCTTGCACCGCCAAAACCCAAGGCCCAATTTTTCAGCGCCAGTTTGAATGGGGCATGTCATCACAATTTTTAAACTAATTTACAACAGTAGGGTCCGTTCCAGCGCCCAACAAGAGTACTGCAAGGGGTTACAGTGTTCTGGCACCGCCAACACCCAAGGCCCAATTTTTCAGCACCTGTTTGAATAAGGCATGTCATCACAATTTTTAAGCTAATTTACAACAGCAGGGCTTGTTCCTGCACCCAAGAGTACTGCAAAGGGTTACAGTGTTCTGGCACCGCCAAAACCCAAGGCCCAATTTTTCAGCACCGGTTTGAATGGGGCATGTCATCCAAATTTTTAAACTAATTTACAACAGTAGGGCCAGTTCCAGCACCCAACAAGAGTACTGCAAGGGGTTACAGAGTTCTGGCACCGCCAACACCCAAGGCCCAATTTTTCAGCACCTGTTTGAATGGGGCATGTCATCACAATTTTTAAACTAATTTACCACAGCAGGGCCCTTTCCTGCACCCAGCAAGAGTACTGCAAGGGGTTACAGTGTTCTGGCACCGCTAACACCCAAGGCCCAATTTTTTAGCCCCTTTTTGACTGAGGCATGTCATCACAATTTTTAAACTAATTTACCACAGCAGGGCCCATTCCTGCACCCAGCAAGAGTACTGCAAGGGGTTACAGTGTTCTGGCACCGCTAACACCCAAGGCCCAATTTTTCAGTATCTGTTTGAATGGGGCATGGCATCACAAGTTTTAAACTAATTTACAACAGCAGGACCCGTTCCTGCGCCCAACAAGAGTAACTTCAAGCGGTTACAGTGTTCTGGCACCGCCAAAACCCAAGGCCCAATTTTTCAGCACCTTTTTGACTGGGGCATGTCATCACAAATTTTAAACTAATTTACAACAACAGGGCTTGTTCCTGCACCCAACAAGAGTACTGCAAAGGGTTACAGTGTTCTGGCACCGCCAAAACCCAAGGCCCAATTCTCCAGCACCCGTTTGAATGTGGCATGTCATCACAATTTTTAAACTAATTTACAACAGTAGGGCTCGTTCCAATGCCCAACAAGAGTACTGCAAGGGGTTACAGTGTTCTGGCACCGCCAACAACCAAGGCCCAATTTTTCAGCACCTGTTTGAATGGGGCATGTCATCACAATTTTTAAACTAATTTACAACAGCAGGGCTTGTTCCTGTACCCAACAAGAGTACTGCAAAGGGTTACAGTGTTCTGGCACCGCCAAAACCAAAGGCCCAATTTTTCAGCACCTTTTTGAATGGGGCATGTCATCACAATTTTTAAACTAATTTACAACAGCAGGGCTTGTTCCTGTACCCAACAAGAGTACTGCAAAGGGTTACAGTGTTCTGGCACCGCCAACACCCAAGGCCCAATTTTTTAGCACCGGTTTGAATGGGGCATGTCATCACAATTTTTAAACTAATTTACAACAGTAGGGCCAGTTCCAGCGCCCAACAAGAGTACTGCAAGGGGTTACAGAGTTCTGGCACTGCCAACACCCAAGGCCCAATTTTTCAGCACCTGTTTGAATGGGGCATGTCATCACAATTTTTAAACTAATTTACAACAGCAGGGCCCATTCCTGCACCTAACAAGAGTAACTGCAAGGGGTTACAGTGTGCTGGCACCGCCAACACCCAAGGCCCAATTTTTCAGCACCTTTTTGACTGAGGCATGTCATCACAATTTTTAAACTAATTTACAACAGCAGGGCCAGCAGCAAAATCTTTTAAAAAATTGCGTGGGATCCCTTCAGGTCTGGTATGGATTTTAAGGGGAACCCCACGCCAAAATAAAAAAAATGACGTGGGGGTCCCCCCAAAATCCAAACCAGCCCCTTGGGGTCTGCTATGAATTTTAAGGGCAACCACGGGCCAATTTTTTTTAAAAAAATGACATGGGGTCCCCTCAAAATCCAAACCAGGCCCTTCAGGTCTGATATGGATTTTAAGGGCAACCCTGTGCCAATTTTTTTTAAAAATGACGTGGTGGTCCCCCCAAAATCCAAACCAGGCCCTTGGGGTCTAGTATTGGATTTTAGGGGAACCCCTAGCCAAAATGTAAAAAAAATGATGTGGGCCCCCAAAATCCAAACCAGGCCCTTCAGGTCTGGTATGGATTTTAAGGGGAACCCCGTGCCAAAATTAAAAAGAAAATGACGTGGAGGTCCCCCCAAAGTCCATACCAGGCCCTTCAGGTCTGGTATAGATTTTAAGGTGTACCCCATGCCAAATTAAAAAAAAAAGGCATAGGGGTCCCCCCCAAAATCCAAACCAGACCCTTATCCGCCCATTCTGGGAGACCCTTCTGGACGGCACAGCTGCGGCAGTGGGAGTGGGGGCGTTGAAAGAAGAAGGAAGAAGAAGATGAACATTGAAGACAAAGAGAGAAAGGAAGAAGACCGAAAGAAGAAGCAGAAGAACAGAAGATGGACCGGGGCAGGAGAAGATGGAGGAAGAAAGAAGAAGAGCTATTTTACGCAATAAAGGACTTCTCAAAAACTGCCTCTTGTTTTTTGTACCACTTTACTCCCTTTTTGATGAATGAGTAGGGGTACAATGTACCCCATACCTATTCACATAGGGGGGGTCGGGATCTGGGGGCCCCCTTATTAAAAGGGGCTTCCAGATTCCAATAAGTCCCCGCCCACAGACCCCCATAACCACCGGCAAGGGTTATAGGGATTAGCCCTTCTCCCCATCACCATGGGGATAAGGTGCTTTGGGGAGCACCTCATAGCACCCTCACCATGTTGAGGGCACGTGGCCTGGTATGATTCGGAGGGGATGTGCTAGCTCGTCCCCACCCCCTCCTGCCATAACAGGGCTGCATGCTCAGATAAGGGTCTGGTTTGAATTTTGGGGGGACCCCTATGCCCTTTTTTTAAATTTGGTGTGGGGGTTCCCCTTAAAATCCATACCAGACCTGAAGGGCCTGGTTTGGATTTTGGGGAAACCTCCATGTCATTTTTTTTTTAATTTGGTGCGGGGTTTCACTTAAAATACATACCAGACCTGAAGGGCCTGGTATGGACTTTGGAGGGACCACCTACGCAATTTTTTTGGGCAGGGTTCCCCTTAAAATACACTCCAGACCTGAAGGGTTTGTTACGGAATTTGGGGGAAAAACCTACGCAATTTTTATGAAAAAAATTGGAGTGAGGTTCCCCTTAAAATCCATACCAGAACTGAAGGGCCTGGTATTTACTGGGGGGGGGGGGGGGGGAGGGGCAACGCAATGCTTTTTCAGTGATTTTATCTATATTGCCGGGAACCGAAAATACATTACAGCCGCAAGTTTTAAATGACAATTTTTCCTACACAAATGTAATTTTGCTCTGGCACTAAGGGGACCCCACAGGCACGATATTTAAAGGAATATTACATTTTTAATGTTTCACTTTAAGCATTATTAAAATCACTGCTCCTGAAAAAACGGTTGATTTAAAAACTTTTTTTGCATTCATACATGTCCCCTAGGGCAGTGCCCCATACCCTTTTTAGGGCAATAATGTGCATATAAGCCTTTAAAATTAGCACTTTTGATTTTTCATGTTCGAATCCCATTGTAAATACACGGATCTCCGTTCTGACTGGGGGGAAGGAATGTGATCGTAGGCTCCTTATGTATGGGAGCCACGATCACTCTCCTCCCCCACTCAGTCCAGCCCCCACACAGTTAGCGCAAACACAGGGAACACAGTTAACCCTTAGAGTGCCCCTGCAGGTTAACCCCTTCCCTGCCAGTGATTTTTATACATTTTCAAAGCACTGATCGGTGTATAAATGCCAATGGTCCCAAAAAAGTGTCAAAATGGTCCGACATGTCTGCCGCAATATCGCAGTCCTGCTAAAAATCACAGATCTCTGCCAAAAAAATAACTATATAGAAACCCCATAAATGAACTCTCATCATTTGATCATTCGTAAATGAGTCAAATTTTGTGCAAACCAGTCAATATTTGCGGTGGATTTGTATTTTAGCAAAAAGTAAGAAAGCTCTATGTGGGAAAAAAAGGACGCAAATTTTGATTGGGTACATTGTCACACAACTGTGCAATTGTCCGTTAAATTGACGCAGTGTCGAATCCCAAAAAGTGCTCTGGTCCTAAAGTGGGAAATCCTTCCAGGGCTGAAGTTGTAATGAACACATCACAATATGTAGAGATGGCTGAGAAAATACTCTCTAACACCTCTTGGTATCGTAAGATACCACAAAATTTAGTAGACAAATTCGAACAAGACTTTTACGAATTTGTAAATCTGTCATTCCTCTATGGGATCATTGACAAGGGACAAAGGAAGTACATTAGGACCCCTTTCCCATGGACAACTACTTTCCATGCATTGCCCAAGCTTCACAAAAATCCTAGTTGCCCTTCTGGACGTCCAATTGTGTCGGGCAATGGTTCGCTCACTGAGAACTTGAGCCACCTCATTGATGAATATATATACCCCCATGTTCTAAGCTTTCCATCATTTATTTAAGACACAATACATTTACTTCAGATCTTGGAAGGCGTAACCCTTTCTCCTGAAGTGATCCTAGTAGCAATTGACATTGAAGCTTTATATAGCTCAATTCTGCATAATTAAGGAATTGCATGTATACGTTGGATAGTGTCCCAAAGGACTTGCCATGATTGGCGATTTGCCAATTTTGTAGTAGAGGATTTCATTTTTCACCACAACTACTTTGGGTTTGCCGATCAACTCTTCCTCCAGGTACAGGCCATAGTGATGGCGACTTGCTGTGCCACATCGTACGCCAATCTGTACCTGGGGGAATGGGAGAGAACCTTGTTTGAATCCAATGAGATGTCCAGATTTTAAAAATACAAATGTCTTTGGCATCGCTGTATAGACAATGTCTTCTGGTTCAAAAAGTTTTATTAAATAAACAGCAGCAGTACATTACATGTAATACTTCATGAGACCAAGAACAGGCTATATTCACAATTGGGGAAAAAGACAGGATAGTTGGATGGTCAGAACCTAACATGTCATTAAACAGACAGGTAGAACTGAAGAAGGGCGGAAGGCTATGGAGAGAGGATTAATAGAAGGAGGGGGCGCCCATGGGCGAAGGTTCCCAACCTTCGTGGCTGGAGATAGGAGATTAGGCTCATGAGTGTCCGATCAAGGGTTAGCGCTGTCTTGGTGGCGACTAAACAATGCTGATGTTTCGGAGGAGGAGAGGGAAGGAAGAAGGAGCGGGGGAAAGGGGGCTAGCCGATAAGGGGAAAGAAGGGAGAGAGATCCCATGGCTCGGGGGCAGCCTGGGGAGGAATGGGGCTGGCCCCGGATGGGGGGAGAAAAGAGGTAGGG
>BLSH010057596.1:421706-434513 GCA_018402905.1 Glandirana rugosa
GACTGGGCAGGAAATTGGTTCGCGTCCGGCTTAGGGAAGAGAGATTTCAGTGCGAAGGATGAGAGTGGAGCCGACTATCGCTGAGAGACCTACTTGGAAAATGTCAGGTCCTTCAGGAGAGGCGGTAGTTTCGCGATTTTTTATTGTTTGCCGGCCCGGGACTACCGAAGTGTCGGCGCATAATATTTGTAAAGCGAGTGTAGAATCGGGGGTGAGAGTGGTTGCGGGATTTGCGACAGGCCAGGCCAAGAAGTAAACTGGACTGTAAAAGGTTCATCCAGAGAGTCGCTATCAGCCGAGGTGAGAGTAGGAAGCGTGACTTTAGAGAGAAGGGATTCGGCCTGCGCTTGGTTAAAGGACGGGTCAGCATTGTAGAGGGTGGCTAGGTGTCTGCGAAAGTGGGCCACAATTTTGACAGGGTTGCTTGTGTAAGTGTCCTTGGATGTTTTGAGTCGAATCGGCTTACGGGGACGATCGAGGTTGCGCAATGAGAGGGCCAAAAAGGTATCTGGTTTGTTGCTCTTAGTAAAGAATTTGTGTTGTTGTCTACGGAGGACTTTATCCGCCGCCTCGGTGAGAAAAAGATCTAATTCCAGTCTAGCTTTGTCAAGAGCCTGTTTATTGGGGTCTGTAGGGTGGGTCTGGAAATCATTATGTGCTTTAAGAAATTGGTTATCTAGTTGTTTGTGTAGGTCCCTTCTAGTCTTTTTAATGTGGGAGGCTTTACTGATTAGGGCTCCCCGGATCACCGGTTTATGAGCTTCCCACAAGGTGAGAGGTGAGATGTCGTCAGAGTTGTTCTCTAGAAGGAAATTGGTTAGGGCATTTTCAATATCCAATTTGTGAGAAGGGTGAGCGAGGATGGAATCATTGAGAGACCAGGAGCGGTCAGATTGTTTCGGGATAAGGGATTCAATTGTGGTCATGACTGCGGAGTGATCCGACCAAGCTATGGGGAGAATGTTTGACTCAAGAATTGAAGGGATAGTACCTACTGTGAGAAGGAGGTGGTCAATGCGTGAGGAGACTTTGTGAGGGTGAGAATAAAAGGTGAACTGTTTTTTCGTGGGATTCATTTCCCGCCAGGAGTCAATAAGTGAGTGTCTATGGAGCAGGAGTTTAAAGGAAAGCTTGGGAGGAGAAGCTGTATGAGAGAAAGGGGATTTGTCAAGGAAGGGGTATATTACCTGATTGGAGTCCCCACCGATCAGTAGGGTACCTTGTTTGTGGAGGTCGAGGACTGAGAAAAGGTGTGCCAGGAAGGCATTGGGATTCTGGTTGGGGGCATAGTAGGACACTATGGTGACAGTCTCTTCCAGTAAGGTGCCTGAGACGATTAGGAATCTCCCATCGGGATCTTTGACTTCCTTGATAAGTGTGAAAGGAGTGGACCTGTGGAAGCCTATCAGGACCCCTCTCTGCTTAGAGGCCGCGGAGGCGGTAAAGATTTGGGGATATGAGTTGTGGAAGTATTTGGGGGCGGAGGTGTGTGAAAAGTGTGTTTCTTGTAAGCACACCACGTGTGCTTTAAGGGAGGCGAAAGTCCGGAAGGCTTTCACACGTTTCTGTGGTATGTTGAGCCCCTGAACATTCAACGTCAGAATGTTTAAGGGGGCCATGGTGGGAATTTGGGCAAGAGTTTATATGGGATGTAGATGAAGGCGACCGGGCCTCCCCAGGGGCGGGAGTAAGAGGGGGAAAGCCAGAGGGGGCAGAGGGATAGAGGAAAGCGGGGAGCGGAGAGAGTAGGTGTGGTAGAAAAACTAGGCATCCCCGGACCGGGAGGGTCCGAGAGGGTAGTGTGGACAAGCATGGTGGAAGTCCCACCGAGAGGCAGAAAGCACCTGGCTCGGTGGAAAGGTTTGCTCAGAGGGCACCGTAAGAGTACCCTAGGAGCAAAGGTGGAGGCAGCAGTGACAGTCTGAGGGGGAGAGGCTAGGGCCTTGGTAATAGCAAATAAGTTAGGTTTAAATGTAGGAGCCGTTTATGACATTAGTCTTGACGGGTGACAAGTCTGAAGAGAATAATGGTTGTCTGGTAGGGTGAAGGACCCGTATCAGGGGGGATACTGTGGGAGAGGACGGGCCTTCACTTGGTACGAGATGAGGTCAGGCTGGAAAAAGGGGGGGGGGGATATGCAATGGGCCTGAGCCCGGTATGGCTAGAGGTGGGCGCTCATCGTATGAGAGGAAGCTAGTGGGGTAGGGGGGAGAGAGAACAAACGATAAACATATTTATAAAACCATAACAGTAACTGTAAAGTGGGGTGGAGCGGAGAGACCGTACGGGCCTAGGTGGGTACGGGCTCACAACCCAGGAGCTTGAAGGGGGTTCCAGAACAGGTGCCACCAGAGGACAAACTTCTTGCAAAGTCGGTCAGCAGGGAATTAGTGACCAACAAAGTGCCATAAAGGGGAGTTCGATTCATGACCTTCGGGTGGTTCATTTAAACCGGATTCCACGCTGCAGAGTTCCATCCACATCTGGGGTAGTTACAGTCATCAGGAGAACTGCATGGTGGGGTAATCCTCTGGTCTGTGGTTGTCAGTCTGAGGAGACCAGGAAGGGTTTTGGTACGGGAGGGGAGTTCGCAGGATAGTCAACCCCAGGTTAGGGGTGAGATACAGTTCGCCATAGGGTGGAGGAGTCCGAGGGGGCTGGTGGTATCCTGCAGAGGGTCGTAGGGGGACCCAGAGGGTTGAGGCAGGGTGGGTGGGAGAGTATTCGGGATACTTCGGGTCCTGGGAAAAAGTTCTCCCTAGTGGATGGTTGAAGAGGTGATGCAGTTCCCTGTCTCAGGATGGAGGAGCGGCTGGAGATGTGGTTGGATCGCTAGTTGTGGTAGGGTAGCAAGAGTCCTCTTCTTGGGAATGAAATTGCCAAGATGGGGAGTCTCTCTGGTGTAAGGTGTAGAAGAAAAACTGGAAATACCTTAGTCCTTAGTCTCTAGTCCATCTCTTCATGAGGTGCGGTCTTGGGAGAGGAGCGCCTGGAACGTTTGTGGAGATTACGGTCGTCATTTTCTGTTGAGGCAGCATGGATTTTCTGTGGTGAGCTGGAGGCAGAGCGGCGTCTTTGACGCTGACTTTTTGGTGTTGATGGTGGTCCGGAGAGCTGGAGATCCTGTAAAAGAGACTGGAGATCCTCTTGAGATTTGCATACATGCTTGCGACCTTCGTAGGAAAATTTCAGAGAGAAAGGGAATCCCCAGGTGTATGGGATGTGATTGTCTATTAGGGTTTGCAGTTGTGGCTTCATGGCCCTGCGTTTAGCAATCGTAGTGGGGGACAGGTCTGCAAACACTTGGTACTCATAGCCCTGGAACCGCAGCGCCCCCTTGAGGCGGGCTGTCTGCATGATCTGTTCCTTGGTGCGGTAGTAATGCAATTTAAGAATAATGTCACGTGGGGGGCCCTCTTTCTTGCGGGGGATTAAAGCTCTGTGGATTCTGTCCATCTCTAATCTTTCCATGGGAATAGAGGGGACTAACTCCTGAAACAGGGCCGTGACAGTCGACTGTAAATCCACTACTGTTTCAGGGATCCCCCTAATGCGCAAATTGGACCTACGGGCCCTGTTTTCAAAGTCCTCCAACTGTGTATGCAGGGATAGATTTTCTTCTCTGATAGCCTCTAACTCATCAGCTTGATTGTGAACAGTGACCTCTAGTTCATCCACTTTCTGCTCTAGCTCAGCTGTGCGGTGGCCCAGCTCCCTGATCTCTTTAGTGAGGCGCTCTGTAATCTGGTCTGAGGTCTGCTTAAGGGCCTTCTGTAGCATGGACTCTATCTGACTCAGCAGGTCTGGTTGGATAGGTCTAGCCCTGGGGGAGCTCGCAGGGGTGGCAGAGAGTTCGTAGTCAGACTCACCCTCATCTGGATGTGGCAGGGGTTTCATCCGGGGGGATCTCTGAGAGCCCGAGCGGCGCGGCGTGTCCGGCGCCATCTTGACCGAGGCCCGCGCCAGGACCTCGCGTATGGAGCGGGCCTTGGGCTTCGGTTTGGAGTGGACCAGGACCATCCCAGCTGGTCCTGAGTGTGCTCGGAGGTGTTATGGGTCAGCGGGAGCCGAAATGCTGCGGTGGGCTCCTGTGTCTGCGGCCGTCTCTCCCCCTCAGATGCGGAGCTCTACAGCGGCACGTCCGACATGTAGGGCTTCGCGCATGCGCCTCATAGACAATGTCTTCATGGTCTGGGAGGGGCCCATTGACCTCCTACAGACATTTCTAGCTAAAATCAATGTCAATTCCATGAATTTGTCATTCACCAGGACAGATGACCTTCAGTCCATCTCCTTTTTGAATATCACAATCTATAAAAACAAGGACGGGCAGCTCAGTAGTGGACTGTACCGCAAACCTACGACGGGTAACAGCCTACTACATGCCTCCAGTGCTCATCCCCAGCCACTGATTAGATCTATTTTGTATAGTCAGTATCTGCGAATTAGAAGAAATTGCTCCAATGAGCAAACCTTCAAACTGGAGGCAGATGAAATTTGAAAAAGACTATTACGTAGAGGCTACTCAAGGACTTGCCTAAAAAAGGCCTAGAATTGAGCATAAGGCAAATCCAGACACCAGCTAATCCACTCGAAAAAAATGAATACAACCTCAACTTTACGGCTAATTACAACATTTTCCAACCAACACACTGAGCTACGCAGGATCCTTCAGAGACACTTGCACATGCTTGCAGGGGATCCCCAGCTGCATCGTTTTGTCCACAAAGCACCCGCGGTCACCTTTAGGCATGCAAGGTCACTACAGGACCATCTTGTTCATAGTGAATATGGTACTGAGCGAAGGGATCCTTGCAAATATCCTGCCACTTTTACATGTGGGGTTTGCGGATATTGCCAATTTATGTACATGGCCCGGACCCCCTTAGTACCAAAAAATGTCAGGTTTAAATCCAAGCACTATGAAAATTGTAAGACAAGAGGGGTGGTCTACACGCTTTTGTGTGACTGCTGGTGCTTTTACATTGGGAACATGATCCAGGAGTTCTGGCAAAGAACCCATAGGCCTGTGCTCAGTATGAAGTCAGCGAATAAAGAGCTCCCTTTGGGAAGACACATTCGCTTTAGACATGATGGGGTCTTTCCGATAGGGTACATCCCAGCCCCTGAGGAGGGGACTGGGATAATACCCTGCTACGATGTGAAGCATGTTAGATTGTGAGATTCAATGCCACAGTCTAAATGAAAATATCTCATACAAACCCTTTTTGGATGATGGGAGAGGTCCTAGGTTCTGTAAATGATGCCCTGATTTACCCAAATGTTCCTTCCTTTGTTCATTCCTTTTTGTTTCTTATTTATTTTTTTTAATTTTTTTCTATGCATCATGGATATTAACTATTGCTCCTATGTGTTGTTTTTCTTATATATAAATCTAACTACATTGCATGTATTGCTGTTTGGTATGCCATTGATTGCAGGTGTCAAGCTGTCTGCTATGGTGATGACATGCCTTACTATAATTATTAGGTTTGTTTCTTTATTGTTGTTGCACTTATTGCATAGGCACCTTCTGTCCGCGCTGCCCGACCTGATGTTGTCCGGCTTTGCCTTTCATCTGGCGCACCCTGGCCGCTAACCTGCATTGGCCCAAGCGGCCGTTTGTTCCCCTCATGTGTTGGCAGTGATGGACTTTTTTTTCTCCCTCCCAGGGAGAGTGTCTGTCACTATGCTTTTTTTCGCAGTGTCCCAGCATTTTCCATCTCTGGCCACCAGGAGGTGGCCGTCCACCGACCTTGGCCTGTTGTGCTGCTCCTCACTGGGGAATTGCGTCGGCGGACATCCGGCATGTGATGTCACTCCGCCTGGGGACCCACTAGGATGCTCCCACTGAGTGGGGTGTGGTGATTTTCTGCTTAAGTACTCAAGATGGATTGGAAGCCCTAATTGGTTTCCCCTTCCCCTAGGATGGATTTTTAAAGACGCTGCATGGTGAGACCGAGTACAGGGCAGCAGATCAGCATGGACCTAAGCAGTGTAAGCAGGTGTCCCCTCTCTTCCTTCATCTGTGAACAAGCTCACACAAATTTTTACCATTATTCTGGTGGAATCGTGTTTTGGGTAGTGATAGCCTTCCTCCCTTGTTCTCATTTTCTTTGCAGGGAGTGCAGAGAGTGGCCAAGAGATCCATATAAGGGAAGATTAGTTTACACCCTGTGGGAACTGGCTTTGTATCCCTCCTCCTTTGCGTTGCTCCATTTATTAGCTTTCAGGTACCTTTTATATCCGGTAAGGATATGGCTTTGTGGGTATAGTGTCTGGGAGCATGATATAGATGCAATGAATATTGATGCAACATATTTCTTTTTTAGTGCATCTCCTCTTCACCACTATGAGAGGCCTTGGTTCTCCAGGGGTCTTACCCCCTTCATTCTTTGGAGGATACCACCGGACCCTTTATGGGGAGCTCTGTTGGACGTTGTGGGACTTCTTCAGGGATCTTGGCGGATGATGCCTTATGAAGTGCATAAGAGTGCTATTTGTCACAATCTTTAGGAATCTCCTCTGCTGATCTTAAATGATATTGACTTATGTGCTGTGTCTACTTTGTAGAGATAGGTAAGTCCTCAGGCGGTCCTATGCTTGCTGCTCACCACTTTAACAATGATTAGATTATGCTGAACTATATGATTTATAGATTTATATTTTTACAGATTTACAATTCTTTAAATGATATTTTCAAAGCAACTCTAAAGAAGGAAGTTTCTGAAATGCATCAGATGCTATCCATGCAAATTTCACCATTACATTAGTTGAACAGAGAGAGAGTGGTGGAGACTCTGAATGTACCCCAACATCCCAATATATACCAAATTGCCACTTAGAATTTCAGCCATTCGGGATTGAGCCCGAAGGAGGATAAGAGAAAAGGCCCACGTGAAAATGTCCGAAGTACATGCACCGTTTATGCAGATGCGTTTAGTTCAAGCACGTCATGGGCAAATTCCCACTCTCCATAGGGTCTGAGGAAGGGGGAAGGGGAAAGACACGGGCCAAACTGCGAGCCAACTAGGAGTGCTAAATTCGCAACATATCAGTGGCACAGCAGTGCCTCGTTCAGAGCGGGATGACTGCGGTGCATGTACTTCGGACATTTTCATGTTGGCCTTTTCTCTTGTCCTCCTTCAGGCTCAATCCCGAGCAGCTGCAATTCTAAGTGGCAATTTGGCCATTCATTTATGCCTTTTGGCTGCCTTTACAGACAGTATATGGCCTAGCCAGTTCTAGGATAAACATTCTCCAATTTAATCCGCATATTACATTATATACCATATATTCCTTGACTGGTTATGAAGATTTATTCTCTCCCCAACTTTGGGAGCACATATGGGGATCTGTCGGACTTACCCGCCTGCAAACGAACTCCTCCTGCATCACACTCAGCATCCCAGAAGAAGAGCTTACCATTAATATCTTGAAACGCATTGGATGTTTGGATGTATTGCAGTCTTGTTTCCTTCCCAACCTCAGGGGATCTACGATCAAACCAGTGTTTTTGTCATGTCTTGTCCATGTGGTCCATCGGTTTTTAATTATGCTTGAGCCTCTGTCCAGGCTCTTTTTATTCTGTATCAATAAATTATATCTACTATACTATTCACAGTGTTTGTGTGTACCCAGTCCATGTACGCCTCAAAGTCCCTTCTAGTTGAACTATCTCATCAGTCATTCTTTTATGGATGTTTTTATTATATTGTATCAATAAAATTTGTATCTTTTTAAATTTTTGTCTCTGACCATATCTGTGCCTATAAAGTCCCACCCATTGAGGGTCCTTCTTGTAGCATCTATCTTTGGGATGTTGGCACCCTGTGCTCCCCAACAGCTGGTACATCTCTCAAGAATATTGTTTAGAACTATTCCAGTGGTGCTACAAATGTCAGATCTCATGGCTTTTCAAAAGAAACTGTTGAAATTTAACTGGGGAGACGAGAGACCCAGGATGAATAGGTGCACAGAATATATCCCTAAACAGAGAGGTGGACTGGGGGTTCTGGACCTAGCTAAATATTGTTATGCCACACAGTAGGCATAACTAACAAGTATTTCATACCAAAAAGTCATATCCCTTTGTAATGAACCACGTACCTGAGCGAGTGGAGCCTGTCTCTTGTAGGAGGAGACCTCTCATACAGCTCTGACTCAGAGCCCACTGGAATGGGAACAGTGGTCACATGAGTCCAGCGAGGTAGGAGTGCCTCTGGAAAACAGCAGGAGACTGGATGCTGGAGTGGAGCTGGTAACACCGGACAGCAGACAGCTGGAAACAGGAACAGCAGCAGCAGACAGCGATCACAGCAGCTAGATGCAGGGCACAGGACAGCAGACAGCTGACTGTAGAAGCAGGCAGGAGGATGGTCAGGATAGCTGGGTCAATCACAGATGAATGGAGTAGCAGAATCAGTATGCGGGGGATGGTCAGAGGCAAGCTGGGTTCAGCAACGGAGATCAGGCAGGCAGAGGTTAGCAGGATCCAAAACAAGCCGGGTCAGGGTAGGAGAAGACAGGGTGGTCTAAACAAGCCGGGTCAATCAGGTAACAGATCAGGTAGCAGATAACGGCAAGCAGGTACAGGTACTGACAAGCTGCAGATCAGACAGCATTAAAGCCAAGGTCTGACTTCCTTATAAAGGCCCAAGTGATGTGCTGACAGAGCTGCTGGGTCCTAGGGCCCTCCTGCTCTGACAGATTCTGGGTCCTAAAGTCCTCCTGCTATGACGGATTCTGGGTTCTGACAACATTCCTGCGCATGCGTACATGTGCACGTCTCTGAACGGTTTTGGGAATCTTCATTTGAATCCGTGTGCGCGTGCGCATAAGCGTGCGCGATCGCAACGCTCGTCTAGATCCCTGACACCCTTGTGGATGGAATTGGAATCATCTCTCCATCCATTTGAGGCTGATTGACCACCTAATGTGGCCATCAGCCAGGGACAGATCTGTGATCTTATGTCTGTGCTTGTCATTCTCTCTTAACTTATGGGATGAGCTTACAAATTTAGATCTCTTCATAGCCCCTTGGCTCTAATTTTCCAAAATCTAGCTCTTACTCAGGGTCTCATTCCACCTTTCGACTGGTACACCAATGAAGGTGTACTGCAAATCTCAGATTTCTGCAATAGGCGGGGCATCTTATCAAAACAATTCCTGCAGGAAAAGTATCATTTACCATATACTGAATATTTTCATTATGCTCAGATGCATTTTCAAAATGCTCAGTGCATTTTTTAAATTCTCTAAAACGCAATTCTGAGCTAACATCGATGTCATTAATGGAACACCTCTGCAGTAATTTTGCTAAGCTTACATTTCATATTTCTCTGTACCAGCCGAACTGTCATACATGGGAAAATGGGAGCATGACATGGGTGAGACTCTAGAACTGGATGATTGGTATAAATTAGCAGAGTGTACCTCCAGGACATTTATTATTACTTCAAATATAGAAGCTAATTGTGAGCTAATGTTGAGGTGGTACATGGTTCTAGAGTAGCATCCTGTGTCCTGGGGGCCTCTCTGCTCTGATTTGGAAGCTGTGGGCAGGAGGGGACAGCCTTTCATATATGGTGGAAGTGACCAAATGGGAGACTCTTTTGGATAAACATTTTATTGATTCTCTCACCCTAATAAACCTGAAAAAAATACCCCCAACAGGCATTATTATTCCACCCAGTGGGGGAGGCAGTATGACACCTGTGCAGATTAATTGCCTTTGTATTTTTGGTAGCGAAAATCTCCATTGCCAGGTCCTGGAGGTCACCTGTGATCCCATTTGAATTGGTGAAAGCTAAGCTATCATGAATTATTGGAAATTAACATCTTTCAGCAACCTTAAATGATAAACTCAATCTCTCTCAAACTACTTGGGAACACATGATATACTGGTGAAATGTTTCTAGATCGGTTGGGTTGCTCACGCCTTCTAAAATCTTCTTCTTTGCTATACTCTTCACTTTTCTTGGTTACTTTTTGATATTTTGTTTTAATGCACACAGAGCATGGTGGCCTAGGATTCTGGGGAATACTGACCCTGTCACATGGGACCCTTAGAGCTATATATCACCTTGGTAATAATATGCCTCTGAACTATGCATTTGAGCAATTTTTCCTGGATGAGAGGATTGCCTGGCAGGCTGAACAGCGATATATAGGCCCCTTTTGTAACCCGATAACAGCTAGGTTGACAGAACAACAGGCTATTGTTAAGGTATGGACACCCTAGAGTCTTTGGTTTAACAATGTCTCCTTATTGAACTTTGGGGAAATTATGAATGTTCCTTTTATCACTTTCTATGTTTTTTCTCGCTTATACAGCAAAAGCTCTGTATCAAGACATATGTAATAGAATGTGACTTCTTTGTGTTACTTTTGAAATATGACTAATAAAAATGATTGGAAGGAGAGCAAAGAGGTGGCTGCAGAGTATCTTGAGAGTGTTCAGAAGTGATCAGAATGAGAAAAGTAAAAGAAAAAAAAAGTTTAAATCAATTGTAAATATTTTGGTTGAAAAATGTTACTGTGCCTAACAGTAGGCTATTTCCTGCTAAAAACTATTCTGCATTATATATGGCGATGTACCTAAGTCTTTCTGCATGACAGAAAGAAAATGTTTAGTCTAAATTATTTTTTTAGAATGGAATAGACTAAGAAAGGTTTAGAACCCATTGAACATGTACGTATATTGCTGGCTGTATTCCCACTGGGGAAATTCATTCCTCTGTTTGTTTTCATGACTATTGTTATTAAACCAGAAAGTGATGAGAAATCCAATATTTTACAGTTGTGTGGTAAAATTCTTCAAGGAAGAGAGTGATTCCCCTGACAGGGGTCTTAACTTTTCCCTACTCTCTCCAAAAAAAGGCTTTGGCTATACATGTACATAAAAATGTTTAAGATTTATATTTCCTGGTCAATGCAAGTTTCAAGTTATTTTACATTCATCCTAATAGTGGCACAGCTTGTCTAGTAAAGTCTAAAATATTGTCTGCGATCTTGAGGTGGTTTTGCAAGATCATCCACTTTCCATTAACACAAGCACAACAAGATATGATGATTAATGTTTTCCAAATTGGAGATAAGCCAAATTGTTAGACTAAAACCAAAGCTGCTCGAACAGGGTACATATGTAAATACTGTCTCAAGGTGACAGAACCAGCTCATTTTTATTCATATCCCTGCCTGCATGAAGTCAAGTTACAATCAATGTACTGTTTTTTGCTGAGATGTACACAGAAGCAGATACAATGAAGTTTATTTATACAAATTGGAGCCAAAATGTTATTGCACTTGGCAAAAGTCAGATTGCAGGAGGCTGATATTGAGATTATTTCAGTTTCTTACATAAGTTGCATTTTCCAATAAATTTAGGAGGCAAATTACTAAGGGTCATCAGCTCCCTACACCATTTTTTTTACCAACTGTCTTTTAAATTGTATTTTTATAATAATCATATTTGGTATTCCACTTACCATGGGAATTTGTTCAACCCCATCTTTTCTAATGTATCATTTTAATCATTTTTAGCCATATTTTAATATTTTTGTACATTATTCTATGTTTACAATGAGGTATGCACCACTAACATGGTTAGTACAGTAATATGATAGTGACAAACATAATCACTAGTATTACAACTTCCTCTGTCTTAGTTCTGCAGCCTTGATTCAGTTTGGCAGGTGAACTGAAACACCTACTGTTTTCCTGCTTTTGTTCAATGTATTTAAATACCAGTGTATTATTTTTCCATTGTACAAGAAGGCGTGTCATTAAAAAAATGAATATCACTTTATTTATATTTAATAAGCTGTTAACTAACATTTTTTATGAAGGGGCTGTTCTGAACTCACAGTTGGGTTGTATTGGTAAAACATTTTTTAAAACCCTACTTTTAAAACTGATAGCACCCTTTCTTGATAACTTTTTATACTTCAGTTTATTAATGTACAGTGAAAATGGGCAAACAGGCAGGATTTTTAATGCAGAAGAGACATGCTTTGTCCCTTCTGCAAAAAAGCTACTTACCTGCCTGTCCACCCCTGTACAGTGAGTTATGCACACACAGCTCACTGCACAAATTCAGCAATGCTGAAGCTGATGGAACTCCCACACATGCGAGGGAGTGACATCATTTAAGCTTGGAAAATTATAGCATCTGGCGATCAAGTCTCAGAAGCTGGCTGCCTGAAGATTCAATGGCCAGCATGGTGCATTGCTGGATTGAAAGTGAGTATAGTTCCACTTTAAAGATGACTGCCACCAGTATTTACCTTCATCTCACTTGCTACTTGATACTTTCTATGCACTTTCATCTCTACTTAGGTTTATATTTTATACATCTATTCCTATATAGTGTTGAGCGAACCCGGACTGTAACGTTCGGGTCCGTACCGAACTTTCGGGTGTCCGGGGCACGGACCCGGACCCGGACATTTCAAAAATCGTTCGGGTTCGGTCCGGGGTTCTGCTATTTTACTCCACGTGTTGAGAAGCTGCAGGGCAGCCAATCAACAAGCGTTTCACTGGTTTGCCCTTAGAAGCCATCACAGCCATGCCTACTAATGGCATGGCTGTGATTGGCCAGTGCATCATGTGACCCAGCCTCTTTATAAGCTGGAGTCACAGTGCTGCAGTCACATGCTCCTTGGGTTAGTGTAGGGAAAGGTAGCTGACTGCGTGAGGGACAGATTTGAGACATTTTAAGACCTGATCCTGCATCCTGAGATAGATTACTTTACTACTGCTGTCTGTGCTGTTGCTCTGAGGACAGATAGCAGAAATTAGAGATTT
>BLSH010057596.1:455126-470560 GCA_018402905.1 Glandirana rugosa
GAGTCACCACCTTCCTGTACGCGGTTTGCCGATAGGCGGAGTCCGGGTGGGCGGTGATGTAAACGGGTCACACGTCAATCGCTCTATATCGTAGGGACGGGCACGAATGACCAGGTGCATAGTCACCAATACACCTGGAACGGGGTCTGCCGTAACGCGTCACGTGTGAACTAGAGCAAGGGCTAAACAAACACGTCCCTTCCCTACCGAGTGGACCTTTCATCACCACCGACCCTTGGTACATGACACCCTGTCCGTGGCGGTAGTCCAAAAGTTTTGACAGGTACAGGTGGTCTGCCTTACTGTCGTAAAGTTTCCGGTCCGGACCAGTAAGCACGGGCAGGGATGCTATATCTCGCTAACTGCACACTGGGCAAATGTAGTGGCGGGTGGGCCTGAGGCGGATAGCCGTTTGGCGCATGTCCTTCCACCACTGAGGATTGCAGGGAATTTCTCTTTGCCTCCTGATGCCTCCTCCTCCTACTGCGCTTACTCCTGCTCCTCCTCTACCACCTCCTCATCCATTTAGCATAACACCTTCACCACCACCTTCAGCACATCCAGGGGGAAATGACAGCAGGCTGTTTTAAAACTGATATGTTTGGGGGATAAACCCCACACTGCGCAGAAGCTGTGGATGGGCATGGAACAACAGACCGATAAGTGGTTGTTGCCACTGAGCCTCAAGCCCGGCCTGGTGGTGTGCGATAATGGGCGAAATCTCGTAGCAGCTCTGGGCCTAGCCAGTTTGATGCACATGCCTTACCTAGCGCATGTGCTGAATTTGGTGTTGTAGAAATTTCTAAAAAACTACCCAGATATGTCAGAGCTGCTGCAGAAAGTGATGGGCCGTCTGTGCGCGCTTTCGGCATTCTCACCCTGCTGCTGCTCGCCTGTCTGTGCTGCAGCGGAACTTTGGCCTTCCTGCTCACCACCTCCTATGCGACGTACCCACAAGGTGGAACTCCACCTTGCACATGCTGGAGAGACTTGCGAGCAGCAGCAGGCAATAGTGGAGTTTCAGCTGCAGCACGCACGGGTCAGTCACTCTGCGGTACAGCACCACTTCACCACCAATGAGTGGGCCTCCATGCGAGACCTGTGTACCATATTGCGGTGTTTCGAGTACTCCACCAACATGGCCAGTGCCGATGATGCTGTTTTCAGCGTTACTATCCAACTTCTATGTCTCCTTGAAAAAACACTTCGGGTGATGATGGAAGAGGATGTGGCACAGGAGGAAGAGGAGGAGGAAGAGGGGTCATTTCCACAGATGTCAGGCCAGTCATTCACAAGTGGCTCAGAGGGTGGGTTCCTGCACCAGCATAGGCTAGGTAAAAAATGTTCACGCCAGGGCACAGTTCTGGAGGATGAGGAGGATGAGGAAGATGATGAGGAGGAGGAGGAGGAGGAACCGTGTTTACAGCAGGGTGGCACCCAACGCAGCTCCTGGGCATCACTGGAGAATGGCTGGGGGGATACGGAGGACACAGATGATACACCTCCCACAGAGGACAGCTTGTCTTTGCCTCTGGGCAGCCTGGCACACATGAGTGACTACATGCTGCAGTGCCTGCTCAATGACAGGACAGTTGCCCACATTTTAACTTGTGCCGATTACTTGGTGGCCACCCTGCTGGATCCCCGTTACAAGGACGACGTGCCATCCTTAATTCCCTCACTGGAGCGTGATCAGAAGATGCGCGACTACAAGCGCACGCTGGTAGACGCGCTGCTGAGGGCATTCCCAAATGACACAGGGGGCTCTGTGGAAGCACAAGGCGAAGGCAGAGGAGGAGGAAGAGGTCGCCAACGCAGCTGTGGCACCGCCAGCACCTCAGAAGGCAGGATTAGCATGGCTGAAATGTGGAAAAGCTTTGTCAGCAGCACGCCACAACAAACAGCACCACCAGCTGATAGGCAACGTCTTAGCAGGAGGCAGCATTTCAGCAACATGGTGGAACAGTATGTGTGCACACACCTACACATACTGACTGATGGGTCTGCTCCATTCAACTTCTGGGTCTCCAAATTGGGCACATGGCCTGAGCTTGCCCTTTATGCCTTGGAGGTGCTGGCCTGCCCTGCAGCCAGTGTATTGTCTGAACGTGTGTTTAGCACGGCAGGGGGCGTTATCACAGACAAGCGCAGCTGTCTGTGCACATCCAACATGGACAAGCTAACGTTTATTAAAATGAACCAGGCATGGATCCCACAAGACTTGTCTGTACCTTGTGCAGAATAGACCTTTAGACGGCCATTGGTATACTTGTTTTTTTTAAATATGTCTCAATATTTTGGGGGCTACCCCAATTAGAAAAAAAAACAAACAAACAAAAAACAGTGTTGGCTACCTCCTCCTCCGCCTCCTCCTCCACCACCGCCACTTCCACCTGCCACAGTCACAGCCTAGTCAACCTCTAGGCTCCTACTCCACACCCACCTCCTCCTCCTCCTCCCATTTTTTTTTTTTATGTGGTTTTAAGTTATTTCCCTATCCACATTTGTTTGCAGGGCACTTGTCCTACTCTTATCCCCATTTTGCTTCCTTTTGCTGCCCTCTAGCCCTTTCCAGGAAGTTCGGGTCACCATTGACTTCAATGGGGTCCGGGGTCAAGTTCGGGTCAAGTTCAGTACCGAAACCAAACTTTTCCGTGAAGTTTGGCCGAACCAGGCGAACTCGAACATCCAGGTGTCCGCTCAACTCTAATCAAAATATGATCATGCATATGAATAAAATAACTTTTTACTTCAATTTACCAATATCCATCAATGTTATTTGTTGACCAACCACATCCTTCATTCAAAGTCCCAACTCCCCCCCCCCCCCCCCCTTGCACTTTTGTGCATTAATGTTTTACATTACATTTAGGGATGGAAGTTGTAGCCTTACCAGGCTACTATAAACTTCATTTAAAGTCACATTCTTCTTGTTCCCCACTCCCTTTTCTATTATGACAATAGGGATGGAAGTTTGTGGTGTGTCACATTGTTTTATTAAATTTCTTCAACTGTCTGCTCTGCTTGTCCCATGTACACCAATTCCTGTGTATCCGAATACCAAACGCCATTTTTGGAATTAAATGGACAATTATGATGTTATTTTATATATCCATATAGATCCTCTCAACCTTTGTACCTAACTGTATCTTGCTGTGCGTTGGTGCTGTGGTTGTGGTGGGGTCCTGGTCCCATCGTGCCCTGGGAGCTGTGATGCGCACTGCGGGCTCCCCCCGCTCCCCCGCCCTCTACCTCCCCTGGGGGTAGGTGGGCGCTTTCTCACTGCGCGTCGACATCACGCCACCCTTGCCGCACATGTGGCGTCCTTGTGACGCCGCAATGTGGGCGGGTTTCACCATGCTTGCGAGCACTATGGGAGGTGTAGATAGAGTCGCTTGCTGGAGGCGCGGCGCCAACGTGTAGGCGTCTCTCACTCTCTTTGCTTGTGTGTGTGATGTTGGTGGGGCGTGCTGCGGTGGCGCCTATATATGGGCGCCCTTGGTTGGCGGGGGGCCACCGGGACATCTAGCAATGGCACCTTTCACATCCTATCCAGAATCCATCACAGGTACACACAATTTTCTTCTCAGCATCACTGTTTATTCATACCTCCTCTCCTTTGCATTTCTCGCCCTTCCACCTACTGTTGGTCTCTATTTGTTTTTGTGTACCCTCACTCTCTCACTCTGTCACTTATTCCATCACTCCTTCTATCCACTTACCACATACTCATAATTTTTCACAGGTTTTCACTTCACATTCTATTGCATGTCCCGGTGCTCCACCCCGCCTCCTTGGCTGCCCATTGGTGGGCGCCTTCCTGTCACCCCCCCCCACCACAGCTCCCGGCCATAATGCTGCCGAGATGTCCCGCCACCTCCAGCGGCCCACTACCTATGCACAGGCCATGTAAGTATTTCCCCCTATGCTTGGGGGAGAGAGAGGGGGCTGTTCACACCATTCTCCACCATATTATCTATAGAACAAATTTTTCTTCAAATTTTTCTTTAATTTTATTGTAGATTTTTACACGCCAGCTCCTGTCGAGTGGCCTACCTTCCACGAAACGCGTAGAGATAACAATTCACGTGTTTCCGTTATTCTCATCATGTGCGATTGGTCTTACAAATGTTCAACTATTTTTACTATTTCAACCAGGGGAATACCCCATGGAGTTAAGGTCATGGGCCATGCAGCTTGTATTGGTGTTTAACCAATGTATAGACATAATTGATGGATGGGGAACCTACCTATATATACCCTGTTATACTAGAATTTTTTTTTTTTGCTATTAATGATGTATGCTTCTCTGGATCACATCTGTTACCTATTGTATGTCAAAATATGATCATGTGTATGAATAAAATAACTTTTTACTTCAATTTACCAAAATCCATCAATGTTATTTGTTGACCAACCACATCCTTCATTCAAAGTCCCAACCACCCCCCCCCCCCGTTGCACTTTTGTGCATTAATGTTTTACCTTATATTAACTATATAAAATAAGTTAAACTAGTTTCATTCAATAATATACTATAGTTAGACTATTAGAATTATATGTGGTCCCCCCCCCTCCCCTCATGTTGATGGGGACAAGGACCTTTTCCCCCCTGGGTGGTGGTTGTGACAGGTTAGGTGGGGGGCTTATCAGAATCTGGAAACCCCCTTTAATAATAAGCCTTTCCCATGTAAATGAGTGAGTAAATAGTACCGCTGCTCATTCACAAAAAAGTCAACCAAAAATAAAACCACAAACTCAGTTTTTTAAATAAATGTTCCACTTTGTACTTCCATCGTCAATCGTATCATCCAATCACAATGAATGACAGCAACCAACCTGCACCCATTGATGTAATTCCATGTCAGGCAAGCAACAGGATGGGTCAGTGACCATTGTTCACCATGAGTGATGTAGGTCTGCATTACTGGATGTCGCGAATGACAATGGATGTACAATATGGGCCATTTTTATTTATTTATCTATTTTTTTATAAATGACTTGTCAAAAGTTTAGGTGTTTTTATTTTTAGGGTACATTTTTATTTTTGTGAATGAATTAGAGGTACTATGTACCCCTTACTAATTCACATGGGGGACCAATATCTGGGGCACCCTTATTGTTAAAGGGGACCCCCTGCTGCCAGGCCCCACAGCCACTGAGCCAGATCTGTGAGGAAGAGGCCCTTGACCTCATCAGCAGGTTCCCTCTGGCAAAGTACCCCCGTCCCCATGTTGAGTGTATGTTTCAGGTATGGTGGGGTTCAGGAGGGGTAGGAGCACTCTCATCCTCATTCTCCCTGGCCTGCCAGACTGTATTCTTGGATGAGGGTCTGGTATGGATTTAAGGGGGACCTAACAGAATGTGTTTTTGCCATTGGGTACCCTTTATAATTCATACCAGACCTGAAGGGCCTGGTATGGCTTGTGGGGGAACACCCATGCCATTTATTTTTTTAAATATCCAGGGTTGCTTTGTTTACATTGTGCTGTCATCTAGGAAGAACTGGTAAAGTGAGTGATGACTCTTTAACAATAAGATAGATAAGAACAGGGCATATTTGTATGGTAAAAAAAATAAAAGAGCCATGTTTTTGACAATTCCTTTATTAAAAAATAAAAAATAGTGTCCATCAATGTAAATCCGATCCGACTCGAAAAAAAAAAAATAATAAAAACGTTCCCGCCTCCTGGGAGGCCTCCCGCTGAAAGCCTGCTCTGCACTTTGACATTTCTTATATAGGTAAGCGGTGGGGCCACCTGGCTACATCACCCAGTGGCACCTCCAGCTTCTGACGTCACGGACTGGTGCATGTTGAAGTTTGGGTTTTCACTAGCTGTAAGCCATAATCATCAAAATTAAAAGAAAAAAATGCTTGAAATATACCACTCTGTATTTAAATAATCTATATAATATATGAGTTTCACTTTTTGAATTCAATTACTGAAAAAAAAATTACTTTTTGATGACATTTACATTTTTTGGGATGCACCTGTATACGCATGTGTTTGAATATCAAACATGGCATTTGACAAGAATGGCCATCGGCATGAGCCCTATAGCTAATGACAGGGTCACTTTAGCTTTATAATGTTATTTATCTTATCTATTTGAATCCTTATGAACATTTTCCATGATGGAATCCCAAACACAGCTAAAATCCGTAAAGATTTCTAAACTCACATAATATTTTTTTTTAAATAGAATCTAGATACAAATATATTTATAAGTAATTTAGCAAACAAGGAGTTACTTTGATTAAATGTAAAATTGTTATGAGTACAGATGGCCCATTATGATTAAGAAGTGAACCATATTTACTTATTTTAGTCTACAGGGCTTTGCAGCTCAAAAACTTACATATTACATTTGTGAACAGCTTGGTCGCATGTGGTTATGTTCTGCAAAGTTGACCTTCATATTTTCTACTGCAAATTTCAGGAACTTTTTTGTTTTTATTTTTAACAAACAAAATATTAATAATTTAATTTTGTAACTTTCATTTTCCTACATTAAATCCAGGATCCAATCTGGTATTTGGAATGTAAACTGCACATCAGTAATTCAATAAAACATACTTTACTGACAGACTCCATGGCAGCATACGTGTGGGTTAACCCCGTCTCCACTCCTCCCCTATAGGACCCCTCTCCAATAAATCTTTGCTTCGAGCCAGCGGCCATGTTATTTTTTTTGTCCTCCTCTTAAGGACTGGTTTGGTTATTCAACTATCTAAAGTTTTTCTCTCCACGATCAAGACCGGCCGGTGGCAAGCACTAGAAAGACAGGTCACGATACTCCGATAAGCCCTGGCTATTAGCAGGGTATGGATCGAGCTAAATGGAAGATACTCCAATAAGCCTTAGCTGTTAACGTGGTATGGAGTTGGCAAACAAAGGAGGCACTTGAAGAGCTAAAGCCTGGCCATTGGCAGGCAAGCGGCACAATGGCTATATAGCTCAGTTATTAGCAGATGGCCCTATCTGCCCCAAGCCCGGTGTGATCCACCTACCTGGCCCGGTCTGATCGTGGAAGCAGGATTGAAGTTGCCATGTGCGGTGATGTATACATTTATATTCCATATTCAATGGCAGCAGTTTGTGTGTTTTTTCTGTTTTCTTACCTGGCTCTAGTGTCTTCCTGCACATGGCTGCTGGAGCACATTGGCATTCCATGCCGCTGCTCTCTCTTCCGGCCTCGCGTCCCTGGGTTACTCCTGCCTAGGGATGCGTTGTGGGCAGTGGTGGCATCATTAAGGTGGAGAAATTCAATCGGTGGTCAGTACTGTTGATGTAGGGAATTTTCTGTAGGCAGCTTGCAGCAGTTTCCCAAAGTGCTGTGTGCAATCATCACAGAGTATGCTCTGCATTAACACCCTTGTATGCTGTCTCTGTGTGATTCTGCTAATGATTTGATCACCTATGCAGGTTGTCAGTTTTTCTGTGCAGTTTCACACTGTGGATGTATCACTGCCCCTCCCCCCCCCATAACCCTTTCCTTTCATTGCTGACCTGGGTACTCTTTTTGGATTCTTTAACCATTTCCTTTCTATCCTATTTTGCTTTTGTGAGTCATTCTTGGTCAGGTTGACAATACATGGCACCAGATAATAAAGGCCTCATTAGTTCACAACATTTTTCTTCCAGTTGTATTTGTCATAGGTCACCATCAAGGTCCAGCCTTCATAGCAGAAGCTCTGAATATTCCTCTACGCACCCACCGCTATGTCAGCCTCTCTAAGGAGGGAGCCTGCTGGGGATGCAGGACTCCGCTCACAGAGGGCAAGTCTCTGTGTGAGCTATGCTAAGCCCAGGCGGTGGTGTTTTCCAGCAAATGGAATCCCTAGTGAGGCACGTGGTGCAAGAATCACTTAAAGAGTGGGATATGAGCCACACATGAAGTCCAACAGCCATTGCGGCATGTTCTCCCACTAGGATGACCAGGAAGAACTGCAACTGTCCCAACCAAGGTAGAGTTTCCTGCAAAGCAAGAGGAATTTCTGTGAACACCTTTGGCTCTGTTTCCACTAGTGCGACTTGTCATGCGACTTTGGACACATGGAGTTGCATGGCAGGTCACAGCCAATTGATTTCAATGGCACCCATTCCAATCTATGCAATTTAGAGTTGCAGCAACTTTGAGGGTGTTCCTGCACTACTTTGATGCAACCTTTGATGCAACTTTGATGCAGAGAATGTAAGGTTGGATCGGAGCTGCACTCTGAGTCGGATTGAGGGCGCACTCTGAATCGCGTGACTTGGGGAGCGCAATAGTGGAAACATAACCATAGAGAGAGTGTTCTAAATTCCCATTCTTTTTTTTAACTTTGGTTTTTATTGGATTTTCGCAGAAAAAGTAACAACAGTGTATTACAGTAAGATGATTGAGCATACACGTCAACAGTTTGTTGTTACCGGGAGATCATAAGTAAGATGTACATTGTGTTGTTGAGTACAAACAGAGAAAATACAAGGTAGGATGCAATGTGTGAAGTTGCGCTACACCATCGGCCAGCCCGACAGGGAGCAAACTGTGGCAAGGGGGGGCGCAACCTCCATTTGTTCACAAGAATAAACATTTCAACAAAATAGTGACAATGTCAACAGAGGAGCCAGGGTGGCAGATTGTGGGGCTAAATTCCCATTCTTAATAGAACTAGGGGACATCATTTTGGTTAAGTGGAGCAAGATTGCGAGACATCCCTTCCTTCTGAGCAAGATGGCCAAGCTCTATGCATTCAGAGATAAGGATGTGAAGCATTTAAAGGCTTTCTCTCTAAAGTGCTGAGGCCTTGATGAGGCGAGCAAGCATGTCACTCTTCCTTGAAAGATACAGTGAATGGCCCGAAAGTCGGCCTGGGCTATTGTGGCCATATCAAAAAGGATGGAAATGTGGATGGAGAATGTGGATGCAGTATTCAGGAGCATTTTCAGAAACTCTGCAGTTCAGAAGCTGGAGCTGGTGTTGGTTTCCATGCTAAGGCTCCAAATGACATCAGCCACATAATGGCGTGGGTTATGCTCTCCTCAGTTACGGCAAAGTGAGTGCTATGGCTGGGGCCTGGGCTTGTTGATCCTGTCTCTAATAGATGTAGTGTAGCATTCTTTTTAGGGAGCTTCATCTTTTGGCAAGCTGGATAGCACCGTAACCCAGGCCACAGTTGGCAAGTTGAGGTCCTACCTCAGGACCAGCACTGGCTAGGTCAGAAGGGGACAGTCTAGAGAAGTTCAGAGTGTGCGCATGTTTTTACAGTCCAGGCCGGGATTTTAGGAAGAGCTGGTGAGAAGACCAGATATCCCCTCAGAAATATACTAAAAGCTTGAACTCGGGGATTCAAGAAGCTGGCCTCAAAATATTGGGACGTCAAAGTGGTCTTTTCTGATTCCTTTCCATGGATTTGCCTCACGCTGAGGTAAATAAAGCAAATATTCATGCTTTACGTAAGTCACTGGTGTCGCAAAGTGCTGCTGTGCCAAATGTGGGAGATTTCAGGGCAGGTGCTCACCCCTCTTATGGTCATGAAGAGGAACAGCTTGCACACCTAAGACAATTTTCAGCAAAGGAGAAGTTCAAGGTGGAAACATTGTCCCTGATTCATAGGGTGTCCAGCCAGGTGACTGGCTTTTTTCCAATAGACTTAAGATGCTTACCTTCATGTGCCCATTGTAGAAGACTTCCGCAAGTTCATTTGGTTAACTGTAGGTCAAGACCATCTCCAGCTCCAGCTATTCAGGCTTTCAACATCATCCTGTGTGTTTTCAGGGTCTTGTTGGTTGTCATAGTCTTTATCAAAACAAGGACCATACGCCTGCCTAGTTACTTGGATGTCGTTGACCTACTGTCCCAAGACAGAGGGCAGCTGCTAAAGCCCAGAGCTCAGGTCTTTTCTATGCTCCTCAAATTAGTCTGGCTGCTGAATCTGGCAAGGAGACATCTGGAGGCCACTCAGTCTCTTGTCTCTAGTAAGACCGAGTGGCAGCTAGTACTAAACTTTTTTTGGGGGGCGGAAAAACAGGTCCGCTCGCAATCAGCCTCCACACAGTGATGTTCCCTCCCCCACAATCACCCCTCCATGGTTTCCTCAGCTTCTTCTCCCAGTCAACCTGATCTGTCCTGATTGACCATGAGGAGAACCTGGAAGACAATAGGAAATATTCATTCGCTATTGTCACAAGTGGGTGGGTTCAGGGTGCAATGCTCTGCTCCCTGAGCTCAACCTTTTTCAAGACAATTAGAGCCTCAGGCTTTAATCATGTGGCTTGAAAAAAAACTCATACAAACATATGAGTTTGGTGCCCTTCAGGCGGATGCAGGTCCGCGTCCACTCCGCTGAGGCAGAGTGGGCATGGACACAGCCTGCTGTTCTCCCTGGGGCAGTCAGATGGAAACGGACCACCTGCCCATTTCCATTGGATACCATTCAATTTGATCTGCTAGATTGATGGGGGATGGGACCCCCTTCCGTCTGTTTTTTGCGGACTGGACTGGATCGGATGCAGGCGGGTGTAAACGGTACATGTCCATTTACATCAGCCTCTCCATAGAGAACAATGGGTGGTCCGATTGGGCCCAACTGAAAAACGGATAGGCACACCCGATCGGTCTGCTTGTGTGAAAGGCACCTAAGGCCTTGTTCACACAGGGCATACACAGCGTACCTTTACAGGGATGCACAGGTGTTCCGAGCATCTCTGTGCAGGAAGTCCCATTGATGTAATTTGGGATGCAGCTCCTGTACAAACAGAGCCGTTGCTCCTATTTTACATCCATGTAGGTCCGCATGCATGTCCCTGAGCTTACACTTTCTGCATTCGGGGTCATGTTCCCACACCCACACAGATTTCAGATTGGGAACAGCAGCTATGCCTGTGCAGTCTTTGCATCCCAATTGACATAAATGGGACTGCCTGTACAGGGATGCACGTAACAGCTGTGCAGGTAAACGAGGCCCTCCATGAGCATACACTTTAGTATGAAACATGTGATCAATGCTTAATTTAGCAGGGATTTTGTAAGATATGTTGTGTTTATGTGCACTATTAATGGTTTTAGTGTATAGTGAAAACAGCAATATGATGAACATTTGGGCAATTACTGCGGGGCCCAAAAAATCGTAGCACTTTTTTTTATTCTACAGGTCATGTGTTTTCAGAAAATGTCTAGTTTGAGGGGTCTTTTCAAATTTTGAAAGCTGTAAGTGAAAAATGGTAACCTTCACGTTTTTAGAGTAAATTGTTTTTATTTACAGCTTTGCGTAGCTTCAGTTTTCACCATTTCACAAAAAGGTGCAATTTAAAATGTACAAATAAGCACAACACTAAGGTTGTGGACCTATAGCAGACAGCTGCTAATGAGCTCCGGCTAGTATGGGAAGAGGGGCCCCTGGAGCATGGACACTGGAACACAGGGAGCTAGTGCATTGGTTTCCCCAGGGCACGGAGTCTAAGAGCCAGTAGGTATTTGCCAGAGCCTCTGGTGGTGAGGATGGATTTGGCTGCAACTGGATCCAGGTCAGGGCCCCTGGGGTCCCCTAGCTCACGCTTGGCTGGCTACAGGTGGAAGAGAGGAAGCAGCAGTGCAGGAACAGCAAAGGATAGTCAGCGGCCTAGCAAAGGGTCAAAGCCACCAGCAAACAGGAGAAACAGAGAACAAGCCAAAGATCAGGGTATCAGGCAGGCAGGGATAAACAGAGAACAAGCCAAAGATCGGTGTATCAGGCAGGCAGGGATAGTCAGAACAAGCCAAAGATTGGTAACTGGAAATACACACAGAGCAACCAACAGAAACAACCACACACAAAGCCAAACACACACAACATTGGCATAGGAGGCTTGCACTGCCAGGTGTTATATAATGTTCCTAATTAGGGCCTGGGTGGAGCTCAGCTGAGGAGGGCTACTAAAGCACACAGCTGAGGGAGGCATGGCCTCTAACTGGACACATGCAGCAAGTCAGGCAACAGACAAGACATAAATGTTACTGTGGTTTCATGACATTTAACTTTTATATTTACTAGGAATTTATCAGGAATTTTGTACATGTATGAATCCACTATTAATGATTTTAGTGTATTTTTAGCGAAACTATTGTTTTAATAAACATTTGTACAAATATCACGCTGCCTTACAAATTAGTAGCACATTCTTTTTATTTTACTGGCCATGTGCTTTCAGAAAATATATGATTTGGGGGGTCTTTAACAAATTCTGAAAGCTGTAAGTGAAAAAGGAAAACCTTTTGCGTATGTCCAATTTCTCAAAAAAGCGCAGTTTAAAATTTACAAATATTTGTTATTTATTAATTCAATACAGGTTAAGCTTTTATATTTAGTAGGAATTTAGCAGAAATTTTGTAAAATTTGTTGTGTTTGTATCTGCTAATAATGATTTTAGTGTATTTTTAGTGAAAATATTGCTTTGGTAAGCATTTGCGCAAATATCGTGGGGCCTTAAAAATCAGTAGCACCTTCTTTTTATTCTACTGGTCCTAAGCTTTCAGAAAATATATGGTTTAGGAGGTTTTTAACAAACTCTGAAAGCTTTAAGGGAACAACGAAAACCTTCAGATTTTTAGAGAAATGTGGTTATTTGCATTTTTTTTTTCAAACTTAAATCTTTAATGTTTTAAGTAAGGAGCATGTACAAATGATATAGTTCACATCTGTATACATACATATGATGGTAGCAGACAAGTCAAGTAATGGGTAGTTTCACTGAAAAATCGTGAAGATTAAGAATTATCAGAATAGAGGTGTGATATAACAATTTGAAGGTAGAAAGGGTTGGAAGGACAGGGCGGGCTGCTCCTGGGAGTGAGACAGCAGGGAGTGAGACAAAATAGCCAGGTGAGTATGACAAAGACTTAGGATCTAACAAATGTCAAATAGTATAAAAGTGCACAGTCGCTCTAAAGAAATCGCTGCTTAAGATGGTAAGTTGCCCTTGGGGTGATTCAACCATAGAGACCATCTCCTCTGAAAAAGTGGGACTTGTAGGTGGGCCTTGGCGTACAAATATTCCATGAGGCCTTGGTTGTTCATGGAAGAGAGTATGTCAGCTATAGAGGGGGGATCTAAAGATTTCCATTTCCTGGCGATGGATAGTCTGATGGCAATGAGTACATGGGTTAAGATTGCGAGGGTGTTGATTGGCTATGAGTCAAGATCCAACCCGAACAATATCAGTTGTGGAGAGAGGGTTGTAGGTTTGCGTAACATATCTGACAAGAATTTGGTAACATCATGCCATAAGGAGGTCAGTTTAGGGCAAGACCACCAGATGTGACCGCCGGATCTCCAGCAGTGGGCCGTGGCTGTAGAGTAGATATTGGCAAACTATGCTGGAGTGAGATACCAATTATGAAATAGTTTTGTACTCCTTCTCAATGGGTGAGACATTTGGAGAATTTCAAAGGACTTTGTAGTGTACGGAGCCATTGCTGAGGAGTATATGTGCAATGGAGTTGGTTTTCCCATTTTAGCATGGTGCAGGATTTATTGACGGTGGGAATGTTGATCAACAGTTTGTAGAAGTAGGATATGCCCTTCTCTTTGGAATTTGCATTGAGATAGAAGCGTATGGCGTGCCCCAAAATGGGATTGCTTGAGCAAGCTATTTTAGAGAGAACAGACTGGACTCTGAAATATTTGAAAAGGTCCTTGGCTGGAATCTGAAATATATTCTTCAGTTGTTGGAAGGAGAGAAGCACAGTTCTATCATATAGGTGGTCTAATGAAGTAACTCCCGCTTGAGACCAGTTGTATAGAGAAATGTCTGGCATAATGGATTGTAAAGTTTGTAGGGGTAGTTCTTTTAGGACTTCATCAGATATTCCACCCGAGAGTTGCAAGAGAGAATGCCATGTTTTAGTGATAGCATTAACAGTGTATAGGAAGTTATGTTGTTTCTGATTCTGTAGCAGTAATGCAGAAAGTGTTAGCTTAGGATTTGTTGCTAAAGCTGCCCTTTCAATTTTCAGCCAGGGAAATTGCGTGATTGGGGCCCATCAACTTTTTTCTTGTTCAAGTATAGTTGCTTTATAGTAGGCATTGATGTTGGGTGCATCCATTCCTCCCATAGCAGTTGGTGAGCATAGAGTTGTTCTTTTATCCAACGGATGCTTGCTGTTCCAGATGAATGATGACACAATTGCTTGCAATTTATCGAGATGAGAGCGTAGGAAGGGTATAGGTAGAGTTCGAAAGCTATAGAGTATATGTGGTAATAGATATGTTTTTGAAAGTGCAATGTGACCTGCCCACAAAGCTTGTACATTCTTTAGGTTTTGTATAGTCTTTTGTAATTTGTCCAATAATTGAGCAAAATAAGCAGATGTAAAGAAGGTGAGGTCAGAGAGATACCCAGATAGGGAAGTGTTGAGTTTGGGGCCCAGGAAAAGGATGTAATTTTGGTAATGCTATGTTTGACTACATTGTCTAGATTGACTCCAATCATGGCCGACTTGGAGTAGTTTATTTTGTATAAGGATGCCTTACTAAAGAGGTACAAGGTTTGGTGGAGATGTCAGAGCAAAAGCTGAGGTTCTGTAATGGAGATGATCACGTCGTCCGCATTGAGGCCGATTTTGTGCTCACATGTGTCACTGAATATGCCGCGTATAGAACTATTTGAGTTTATGGAGATTGCTAAGGGTTCCATAATTAGTGAGAAAATTAATGGAGACAGGGGGCAACCCCGCCGTGTACCATTAGATATTTTGAAAGGCTCTGAGAAAATCCCTGAGTTGATCACTCTAGCATTTGGGGCTCACTAAAGAGCCATAATTAGAGTTGAGCGAACACCTGGAAGTTCGGGTTCTGCTGGTCCGTCCGAACCTCGGGACAAAGTCCGGGTCCGGGTCCGGACGGAACCCGAACGATCGCACGGACAACGAACCCCATTGAAATCAATGGGGACCCGAACTTTTAGGCACAAAAATGGCTGTAGGAAAGTCCTGGAAAGCCCCAGAGGGCTGCAAAAGGAAGTAAGATGGGGGTAAGGGTAGGGCAAGCACCCTACAAAAAAATGGGGACAGGGAAATAACTTTAAATATTTTTAAAAAAATAAAAACATAAAAAAAGCAAAAATGGAGGTGAATGTGGATCATCTTCAAACTGTGTCTGAAAAGTATTAATTAACGGTAGAAGCCATATAACTGTTCTAAAATCATCTTCAAACTAGGGCAAGTGCCCTACAAATAAATGGGGATAGGGAAAATAAATTAAAATCAAGTAAAATAACGGGAAGGGGGGTGGATGTGGAGTAGGAGCCTAGAGGTTGACTAGGCCGTGACCGTGGCAGTGTAGGTGGAAGTGGCGGTGGTAGAGGAGTAGGAGGAGGTAGCCAACATGGTTTTTTTTGTATTGAGGCCTATTCAAAAAAAGAAGTATATGAATGGCTGTGTGAGTCCGGTCTAAATGTTTATTCTGCAGAAGG
>BLSH010057596.1:470570-493273 GCA_018402905.1 Glandirana rugosa
GGGTCTAGTTCACCCCAAACACTTGCCATCTGTTCGCAGTCTGCCGTGTTCCTCTATATAGTCAGACGAAGTCACCCACCTCACGTCAGTTCGCGGAAGAGACAAAGTTTATTTTGTATAAGGATGCCTTACTAAAGAGGTACAAGGTTTGGTGGAGATGTCAGAGCAAAAGCTGAGGTTCTGTAATGGAGATGATCACGTCGTCCGCATTGAGGCCGATTTTGTGCTCACATGTGTCACTGAATATGCCGCGTATAGAACTATTTGAGTTTATGGAGATTGCTAAGGGTTCCATAATTAGTGAGAAAATTAATGGAGACAGGGGGCAACCCCGCCGTGTACCATTAGATATTTTGAAAGGCTCTGAGAAAATCCCTGAGTTGATCACTCTAGCATTTGGGGCTCACTAAAGAGCCATAATGGCTTCTAAAAGGGGGCCTGAGATGACAAATTTTAGGAGTACTGCTTTTAGGAAGTTCCAGTCAACTCTGTCGAACGCCTTCTCTGCATCTAAGGAGATGAACAGAGAAGGCGCTTGACTGCACTCCACCCACTGAAGCAGACTGATATATCTCCTTGTGCCGTCTGACGCTTGTCTACCGTTCACAAACCCCACTTGATCTGGGTGAACTAGTTGGGAAATTACAGTGGATAAGCGGGATGCTAGAAGTTTGCCATAAAGTTTTGTATCTGTATTTAGCAGAGAAATTGGCCTGTAACTGTCTGGGTCTTGTGCCGGTTTGCCTGGTTTGGGAATAGTGGTTATTGTTGCTTCCAGGGATTCTACCAGAATTGTGCCAGTCTGTAATGTATGGTTAAACACTTGGCGTAGGAATGGGTTGAACATGTGCGCAAAATGTTTATAGTATTCGTCACTAAAGCCGCCTGGCCCTGGGCCTTTATGTAGTGGTAATGAAATTATCGCCTTTTTAAGTTCGGATTCGGTAAAGGGTGTAGAAATGTTTTGTAGTTGTTCATGGGAGAGGGATGGTAACTTTAGGTTGTCTAAGAAGCGTGATATATCGTGCGCAGTGGGGGCTGCGATTGCGCCTGACTTAGCTAAGTTATATAGTTGGGCGTAAAATTGGCTGAAGCAGTCAGCTATAGCTTTGGGATTAGAGAGGCAAATCTTATCTTGAGAGAGAAGATAGGGAATTTTTGCTTGAACTAAGTGTCTTTTAAGTTGCTTTGCAAGGCAGGCCCCTGGCTTATTATGGTGGGTGTAGAAGTTTAATTGTAATTTTTTCAGGGCTAGATCAAAGTTTGAATGAAGGTAATCACTTAGGGCTTTTCTCAGTTCCCTCAGATCGTTCCCCAATGTAGAACACAGTTTTGCTTTATGTACTTTTTCAAGCGTGTTAATCTGGTCCAACAATTTGGAGGTGGTAGCATTACGATTTTTCTTTTCCCGGGCCCCAAATTTCATAAGGATACCTCTTATAACTGCCTCGTGGGTATTCCAACAAGTAAAAGGACACGTCACAGAATTTGCATTATGTTGAAAAAATTCTGTTATGGCGGATTCAATATGCTTCTGGTATTTTGGGTTTGTCAATAGGGAGATATTATGTTTCCAACGCTTGCCCACTGTCATGTGGTCTATGGGAAACACTTTGATTGAGACTGGAGCACAGTCGGACCATGTAATATTGCCAATTTTTGCCTCTTGTATGGATTGCAGGATGATTTTGTCTACCAGAAACATATCTATCCTGGAGTAGGCGTTATGAGTGTGCGAATAGATGGTGAAGTCCTTTTCGGTGTCATGTAAACATCGCCATGCATCATAGAGATCTTCCGCTGAGAGAAAGTTTGACATGGCTGTGGAATTTTTCCTAGAGGGATTGGAAGAGTCCAATGCCACATCAACTATTTGATTAAAATCCCCACACATAATGAGGGGATGTTGTCTGAAGGGAGCTAGCTTTTCTGTGACCAGTTGATAGAACTGCGCTTAACAGGTGTTAGGGGTGCAAAGGTTGACCAGAGTTATTGTTTGGTCATTAAAGGTGGCATGCAAGATAATGTATCTTACTAAAGGATCAATTTCGGAGTGTAATAATTTAAAGGTTACCATGGAGGGTATGGCTATTAACAATCCTGCTTTTTTCTTAGGCGCGTTTGACATAAAGCACTGTAAGAATTGTTTATGATTACATGTTGGCGGTTTTGATGCTGTGAAATATGTCTCTTGGGCACATATGATGTCAGCCTTACTGTTTAGTGTCTCTTTCCAAAATATTTGTCATTTAAAGGGTGAATTAAGGCCTTTGACGTTTAGAGATGTTATGTTGATAGCCACGGCACAGAGTGGTTGGTTCAGAAGGAGACTGTAGGGGAGGATAAAAAGGAGGACACCTGCTATTCTGCGCTCTTAAAATCTGTAACAATGAAAAACAGATAGTGTGAAACACTAAACTGTGGTTACTAAACCAAAGCTCATTTGGATCAAGAAACAAAAAAGAAAAAAAACAAGTTAAAGTGGAGTTACACCCAAAAGTGGAACTTCCTCTGGTTACATTCCCCCCCCTCAGGTGTCACATTTGGCACTTTTCGGGGGGAGGGGGAAGAAGACACCTGTCTTTAGACAGGTGTCCTTTTCCACACATCCGGGAACTCTGGCCGACCGCCGCGGCCGCTGACATCAGCAGCCCGGCTCCCTCCTCCCTGCTCACTCTGCTACTGGCCGCCTGGCCAATAGCAGAGCACAGCAGAGCCTTGCGCATGCGCAGTAAGGTGCCTGGCGTGAAGCTGTAATGCTACACATCCGGGTTCCCTTACCCGCAATGGACGTGGCTGCACCGACCCCCGATCCGAAGATCAGCGGCGGGTGCCGACATCGCTGGACTCCAGGACAGGTAAGTGTCCTATTATTAAAAGTCAGCAGTTACTGCATGTGTAGCTGCTGACTTTTAATTTTTTTTCCCTGGCGGACCTCCGCTTTAAGTAGCAGATATTATCAATCGGAACTAACAGGAATAATAGAATGCGTGTAACATAAAGTGCGTAGCACTTTTTTTATAACCTGGGGGTACAAAAGAGATGCCGAAATAAGACAGAAACAACAAAAGATTGGAGTATACTCAGCTGAGACTCGGTTGCTCTTCAGGATATGGAGTAGGTTGATTGTGAAGACAGGCCTGTGCCTGTTAGGAGTTTAGATTTAGAATCGGTGCTGATCACCACCCGGGGGATCGATAGGAGGATGGTCGGCCACGGGAGGCCGGTTGAGATTCCCGCTGCTCCGGCTGGGAAGGTGGCAACGATATGATGCCCCAATTCAGCAATCTCTTCATGCGTTCTTTTGGGGAGAGGATATTTGTAGGTTGGTTATGATAAGTAACAATCAATTTTGCTGGGAAGCCCCATTTGTCGGTTATGTTGAGCTCTCGCAGGATCGAGGTGACCTGGTTAAATTCTCTTTGTTTCCTGGCCATAGCTGCAGATATGTCTGTGTAGAGTGAGATGTTGGTGTATGGTTCTGGAAGGGACTTGTTTGTACGCGCAGCAGACATAAGCTTTTCTTTTACTTGATAAAAGTGAATACGAGCTAGGACATCTCGTGGAACCGTTTCTGGCAAATAGTTTGGTTTGGCGATTCTGTGTGCTCGGTCAATAGTCATCTCTGATTGTGTCAGTTGTGGAATAAGCTTGAGGAACAGCTGTTGGAGGTATGATGAAAGATCTGAAGGTTTGACAGATTCAGGTATACCCCTGAATTTTATGTTGTTTCTCCAAGAACGATCTTCAAGGTCAGCCACTTTCGCTTGTAGATAATGAATGTCATGTTGGTGCAACGCATCTGAGGCCTCCATCAGTTTAGAAGCCTGGTCTGTGGCCTGCCTTTCAAGAACATGTACAGTCCTCCACTTGTTCAACCCTGGATTGTAGCATTGTCAGGGATGATCAAAGTTTGTTTTTTAAATCTTTTTGTAGTGAGAGGAGCATCATTTTTAACGTGTTCCGATGCTGGGCGGTCGCTGGTGGGGAGGTCTGCCAGGAAGTCATGGGAGTCTGAACTATCCAGCTCTCCATCCCAGTGCTGTCTCTTGTATGGACTTTAGAAGGTGAGGGTGCAGTCCTTCAGATGGTGGTGGTATTATGAGAGGTGGAACTGAGTTTGGTCCTTTGGGGGACTGTAGCATCCTTTCTTTAGGGAATAAATCCGTAATGCGTTTGTTTAATCCCTTTTTATAGGGATTAGATATGGGCATGCCACTTCACTAGAGACTTTGCTTATTACTTCCCTCTGTGAGAGAATGAGATGAACTAGGGCCGGAAAACAGGTAGGTCGAGACCGGGCCCTCGATTATTGGGGACCCCACGGACCTCCACCTAATTCTTGGCAGAGTGTGTTAGTAATCGCTCTACTGTGGCTCCTTTGTGGTACTGGAGGTGACTTGTGTAAAAACTTAGGATGTCTGTAGCAGACTAATGCGGTTAGTGAATGATGGTGGAGCCTCAGAGACTGCTGTGCAGTATGTCAAGATGGCAGCTAGTCCGGTAGAGCCGGTACTTAATGGTGCTCTCTTGGGGCTGCCACTGATTTTAAGACGGACACTGATGGTCTCCTCTTGTGGGGGATAATGTTGATGTCCCTCAAGACCTCTTCCGTTCAGCTCACTGCCGTGTAAATTGAGGCTGGCTGCCGTGATGCTGCGTTGGTAGCTAGGCCTCAAAATGGCGGCTGCTATTACAATGAGGCGGTGTTCGTGTGGCTAATCCTCACTCTGTCCTTTCAGATTTGGGTCACTATGCAGCTCGGCAGAGGGAGGCAGAAGTGGGGATTCCGAACTGGGTAGTGTGGATGCTCACCTGGCCTCCCGGAGCACGGATGGCGGCAGATTGGGGCTGGTGATCCAGCGGCCTTGCCATGGAAGTCTCTGTGTTCCGGACGGCCTCAGGTCCACGGCTGTCTAGCTGGAATCCCCAGAATCCTCACAGATGTGGTGGATGATAATGGGACCCCTCCTTGGTGGATATGAGGGGGGCTCCTGTGCTGGATTTTGCTTTGTTGTCGCTGAGAGTCTCAGGCCTAGCAGAGCTGTGCAGTCAGGTGTCCATCTCTGTCTGTCTGCCGCCAGGCCCCCCCTGTTATTTGCATTTTTCATTTTTTACCATTTTGAAAAAAGGTGTAATTTAAAAATTACAAATATTTGTTATTTATTAACTCAATACAGGATAAGCTTTTATATTTAGTATGCATTTTGTAAAATGTACTGTGTTTGTATCTGCTAATAATGATTTTAGTGTATTTTTAAGGAAAATATTGTTTTGAAAAACATTTACGCAAATATCATTGTGCCCTTATAATAAGTAGCACCTTATTTGTATTCTACTAGTCCTATGCTTTCATCTAATATATGGTTTGGGGGTCTTTAACAAACTCTGAAAGCTGAAAGGGAATAATAAAAAAGCAATGGAAAAATTGCAAAAATGGCCTGACCACCTGAGTGTAAAAATGGAGCACAGGGCCCGGCAGCGAAATGGGTTAAAGTAAAACCATAGGCAAAACTTTTTTTTTGATTTTAAATAGAGTAAGGGAGGGTTATAACCCCTGTCAGTTTTTTTCACCATCTGTGATCTTCTATCATCTTCACTTCTTGTCCCATTGCCAAACAGGAGGTGAGAGGAAATGTAGAACTAGTGTCGCTATTGGAAGATTTCCCCATTTTACTTTTCTGAGGACAACCCAAAATTTGGGGATTTTCTTCTACTTTCATTTTCAATGATAATGGTAACCAGGATAAATAGATAGGGTGAATCTCCTAAATGGGGGCACAGACAGCAGTAAAAACAGGCAAGCATTCTAATCCCTCTCCACTCTATCCAAAACTAAAAAAAAGAAAAGTTTTTCCTTTAGTTATAAATTAATGTGTATCTATCAGGATCATGGGATCCAGTGAGCTTTGCCAATAGTGAACATTATTGCCTATAAATGTATGGCTTGGGCTTGCTATGAAGAATCATTGCTCCCTGCACTGCCTTTTTGGATTATAATTGCATGTGAGATGGTATTTAAAGGTTTATGTGACTGGAGTACTGGAGTAACTGGAGTAAGACTGCCTATAATCTCCACTGGAGAAAGGTATTTCATCAACAAAGCTTTGATTGATTTTATAAAATGTGGCACGTGCCTTATTATTGCAGGTGTAATTTAACTGAGTCAGATTTAAAAGTCTCCAAGTGTCTACTATAGGACTATGGAGAAATATATGCTTTCAGTCCACCATGGACACAGAAGACACGTGACAACAATCTGGAGAAAGGTCCATGGTGGTGTTAACATCACCAGCCACTGATAAATTGGGAAGGTCTCAAAAATTTCTGCGTTAGTTGTACAAAAAATTGTGAGTTATTAGTGTTGGGGGTGTAAATGACATAGAGGGAGTAAGTTGTGTATGCAATTTTCAATATGATCAATGCATATATACACACTGGGTCAATTTATATATAAAACAGGGTATAAGGCATGTTCTGGTTGAGAATTATTACAACCACTCTTTTTTTTTGTCTTGTAGAAGGTAATTTCTCCAATCCGAGAGTCTTTAGGTGTAGCTATTTGTTTCTTTCCAATGCATTTCCTAAATAAAGATGGCATCTAATACTAGTCTCAAAGATGTAGAAGAACTGTTTTCCTCTTTTGTGTACTGTTGAGGTCATCTACATTCCAGGGGATCAGTTTTAGATGCATTGGGCATGATACGGTATGAGGGCCCTCTAGGTGTCATGGTGGGTTAGGAAAGCACACCATTTAAGGGAAATAGTACCTCTGAGGTAGGATCAGCTGTCCCAACTCACTTCTGTATCCCACTGAATTAAAACATTCAATTTCAATAATAATGGTGTAGTGGCTAGCCACTGCTTGAGCTGTAACACACTATGAAGCAAATGAACAAAGGTATTTTAATAATATGTAGTAGGGGTGTCAGGGGGATGGGTGTGAGACAAACAAGAACCCTCCAAGGCACCATCCCCAAAAAGAAAAAATTGTTTTCGCAAGTTAAGTAAAGTGGGACTTGACATGTACCTTGTGGGGTGAAAAAGATGCTACAAACACCGAACTTAAAAAATATATATATTATTATTATTTTCTTCATTGTTTGATTTGTAAACCTTGGCAACAGCCCAGCCCAAGTCTCCCCATTGCCTGTGGGCTGGAGGAGGCACCAGTGTATGGCCATGCACTCTGCCTTCCTCCTCCAGGATCCCACAGAGACATTCCCGAGCTCAGTAGCATGCTCACATCCATTTCCGGATGATGTGGCTCACACCCCCATCACTTCCAATTTGCGTGCCTGAGCCGGGTGGAATGCATATCGTGTGACACGCCTTCCGGCCTGTCCAAGCACGCCACTCACCATACTGCGGTGAGTCCCCCTCATTCCACCCAGCCAGGACTTCCCCTCCCTCCATTGCTGACCGGCAGGCAGTGGCAGGAAGATCCGCAGCTGCCCACCTAGGTGGACGCCAAACCCAGGGGTTAGGACCAGGTGGGCTCCATAGAGATGGAGCACACCTATACACATGTATTGTCAGTGGGTAGATAAGCCCTCTCCCAATCCTCGGAGAAAGATAAGGTGGCCCCAAAGGGAGGGGATTTTTACAGGTAGATACTCAGAAATAGGTGCAAGGTTGTTAAAAAATTAATATACACAATTTATTGGTATGCAGTAAAAAGCACATATAAAATGTACACATAGAATATAGGTTACAAACATTTGTGGCAATACATGATACTAATACCACATGATACGATTCCCAAAAGGAATGTCCCCCCCCCCTGTTCAGGCTGTTCCCCCGCCCCTCCATCGGCACAATTAGGCTATAGGTGTGCGCGACGGTGGGGGGATGACGTCGGACGGAGCTGCGCAATTGATGCGATGTGGTCGTGCATGTGTTGCTCCGTCCAGATGCCGTCCACCCAGTTGAAGAACGGATTACATCCCCGTTCCTATATGGGATGACCCCATTCTGGATGCGGTGCATATCCGAACTGGGCCTTTTGGGAATTGTAGGACCCCACCCTTAGCGTGGGGGTACTTATAAGTTTCCCGGGTGAGTAGTCAGTTCCAGATTTGGCACTTGGACGGCTCCCTGGGTGTTGGGAGTACCTTATGTACATCCTTCGTTGTGAGTGAAGGTGAGTCCTTACACATATTTGGCGAGGTCTTTTACATCCTGACCTTCATACCTTTGCTTTGATTTTTGAACTCCTCACCAGTGTGCAATCTGTAGCGGCCCTTGTTTTTCCCTACCCAGGCGTCGTAGCATTAGCACATGGAGAAGTTGAATATATTATAGGTATATATTAGCCAGTTATGTAGGTGTTCATTTTTGCCCTGTGTTAACCTTGACCGCAGGGCCTTGCGCATCAGTATGTTATGGTTATTATTCTCATATTTTCATATAAATATATAAGGGGTGGATCACCCTGATTCCTCTAATGGATTGTTATTATTCTCTTGATCTGTATGGCTTGCACTTATGTATATAGGTCATGCAGGTCACATTATGTATACATTCAACCCAGATACCTTTGTGGTTACTTGATCATACAAGTCTTTCCTTTGATTCCCTATAGGAGTTTTTTCCCCATACCTGTATATCCGGTCCTTGTGAACAGTCACGTTTGTTTGCAGACCTGGGCCCCTACACTTACTGGAGCCAGGTTTAGTCCTCCTGGATGGGAGGATTTGGAGAAGCCAGATAAAGTTAAGAATTCTTGATATTTTTATCCAATTTGGGTAAGCTCAATGATTTTTATGCTTAAAAATATTCCTATAGACACACATTTATATTTATTTCTCTCTGTATCTTATCTAAAAGAAATGTACAATTGTTCACCTCGCTACCTTTGTGTAATGATTTATTTGATTATTAATGCACAATTTATTTTATAGAAATAATATTGCCGGCAATACAGTATTCCCCTGAGGAAGATACAATACAAGCCGCTATATCGAAACATGTTGGGAAACACGTTATAACCACCAGTTGGTCTTCTACCCTTACCTACTGAGTGGTATTCGTATCATGTATTGCCACAAATGTTTGCAACCTATATTCTATATGTACATTTTATATGTGCTTTTTACTGCATACCAATAAATTGTGTATATAAATTTTTTAACCACCTTGCACCTATTTCTGAGTATCCACCTGTAAAAATCGCCTCCCTTTGGGGCCACCTTATCTTTCTCCTAATTACTGGGATGTGGTGGTGAGCTCGTTTTTTAGGGATACATACCAGGGTTCCTTCTTCTTTTTACAATAATTGTTTAGGTAGGAAATACCTGTTGCCCCTATATTCCCTGTTTTTTTAGTGTCCCTCTCGTTACAGAGAGATTTTGTTGGACATGGCGAAATATCAAGGCAAAGGCTGGGATGAGTTTATTAGCAAATTACAGGATTGCAGCATTAAAGAAGCTGTACAGGCTGAGATTACCTTTATCTTTTCTGGCCTTACCAGGTGGCTAGAAAAGAAATCGGCTCTGTACTGGCATATCAAAACTTTTGATGAATATATTAGGGAGGGTATTAACCCTTTCGGTCTGAGGGTACAGATCTTTCCCTCCTTTGAGGATATTAGCTCTGAATTTAAAACAGCATGGGAGAAGAATTTGAATGGTTGCTCAGTAATTATGATGCAACTTTTGAAAAAAGAATACACCCAACGTATAGGGGACATTGATTCCAACATTGACCAGATCTACCAGCAACTGGTACCGTTGGAATCTCATGCGCTCTATGCAGAACTAAATAAAAATTTAAAGGAACACTTACAAGAGTTTAATAAACAACTCATGCTGAAAAAAGAAAAAAAGATGCTTAGAGACAAACAAGCATTTAGAGAGGGAAGGGCCTATAAGTGGTCGGCCAAATACCCCTCTCAAAAACATCCACAACGTACACATTTGCGTCCTAGAAATAAACATGTATCAGTATCTGTATCTGAAAACTCATCTATATCCTCCTTGTCTCTCCAGTCTTCTTCCAACAGGCAAAGACGACAAAGATGACCCAAGAGGCGCCGTCGGGGTGAAGGGTCTCCCACTGAAAACACCTCTAAAATTCGTGTCACCGAGTCTAGGGGTGTTACTCCTTCTAACACGTCCTGCAATTCTTCTGCACTTCCACGAGGTGATGTATGGAGCCCACCATCGGTGGTCCCATCGGGTGATGGGTCTAACTCTATTTCCATTCCTTCCCCCAAGATTCCCAATATTTTTTTTGTAAGTGCAATACTTGACCAAGAACAATGAAAGATAAGGTAAACCAAGTCTTAAGGGTGCTGGTATATGGTAAAAGTAACATATAACATAGATAGCTGGTATCCTAGGATCAAACATAGCCTAAAGGGCCTAGGATAGGCCTGCTGGAGGAAGGGGCCAGGGTAGGGTAGTAAGCTTGGCGTGATCTCATACTTTCAGGGTATATCCTGGTCAGCTTATGAGGAGAGTTTCAACTTATAGGTTTCCGATAGCGTGACCAGGAAGTTATTGGGCAGGACATAAGGTAATCGGTATATCCCCTGAGTGGAGATATCGGTCGGGGTTCGTGGAATGTCAAGGGGGGTCGCCACATCTGTCATGAGAAGGATTTTTGAATTTTGAGTTTCCCTAATGTCTTTGAGAGATCCGCTTTCAAATACCATTCGGATAAGTGAAAGGGTTCCATATATCGTTGTATTTCCTCAGGTGAGAAGGAGTATTCTAGATATTTCCTCCATCTGGAGAAAAAGCGTTTTGCGGATTTACAATCCTGGGAAATGACGTCTAGCCATTCTATGCGAAATAGGTGATTGATGGCTGCTTTGACTTGTGACAGCACGGGAGGGTCTGCGTTGATCCACGCCTGAGTGATGGTTCTGCGGGCTGCCAGGAGACACAAGTGGGTCCAATGAGGAACTGGAGACCCTGGAGGGGGAGTGTCTGTGGGAGGTGGTGCCTGGTGGCTGAATAGGCATAGCATTAAGTCCTTGGGGGTAGGATATTTTTGGATTTTATTAATGTAGAGCAGGACGTGATCCCAGAAGGTCGCTATTTTAGGGCAGTTCCAGAACCTATGCAATAATGTGGGTTTGGGAGCTGAGCACCATGGGCACGTTGGGGCGGAGGGGTTCTCCGGTCTGAAAAAGAAGGGGAAGTACGCCCTGTGTGTAATTTTGAATTGAGTTTCCCTCCACTTTTCAGAGACAGTTAAAGCACGTATCTTTCGATATCCCAGCAGGATTTTGGTCGGTGCTTCGGGGTCTTCAAGGGTCTTGGCCCAAGATTGAAGTGGTTGTAAGGAGCATTTGGAGGCCTGGTGGCGTGAAAGATGGGAGTAAATTTGGGAGATTGAGTAGTGCCCTCCAGTGGCGAGAGAGTCAATGAATGAGAGTTGGAAGGATTTAGGGGTAGGGATGATCTCGGTCTTGAGATAGTGTTTCAGCTGAAGATAAGGGAAGAGGTGTGATTTGGGTATGGAGTAGGATCTGATCAGCTCAGGGAAGGATCTGATCGACCCTCCTTCTGAGGTACAGGTTTGACTGATCAGTTTTAGGCCCTGTGAGGACCACACAGAGAATGGGGCGCTTGTGAAGGAAGGTGGGAACATGGGGTTGCCGGCTATTGGGAGAAAGCGGGATACTTTAGATGGCAGATCTAGGAGTTTTCTCACCTCTCTCCAAGCAACAATCGTATCTCGGAAGAGGGAGTTTGTTCTAAGGCGCAAGGGGAGTGTTGGGAGTTTTGCGTGGGCCAGCGCTCGGAGGGAGTAAGGGGCTGCCAATGCACTTTCAAGGTTGAAATTTGAGTATCATGAGTTTTCAGTGAACCAATCAAGCACTTGCCTGAGGAGGCATGAAAGGTTGTAGATCCTGATGTTGGACAGGCCTGTCACCCCCTCCTCCTTCGGCAGGCAAAGTTTTCGTAGGGCCACTCTAGGCTTTTTGCCATGCCAGATGAACGAGAGCAAGGCAGAGTGGATTTTATGTACGTCTTTATGTTTAAGGAGTAATGGTAAGGTCTGTAGAGGGTATAGGAGCCTCGCAAATGAAACCATTTTGAAGAGATGGCACCTGCCGAATAGAGAGAGGGGGAGGGATGCCCAGTTCCCTAGCTCTTGTATGATCTTGTTTATCAAGGGGGGTAGTTTAATGAGTATAGCGATGAGGGTTCCCTTCCAATGGCCAGTCCCAAATACGTGATGTGCTTTTTAGCTATTAGGAAACGGGATGTTGCTGTCCAAGGTCCAGAGACCCGAGGGTTCAAGGGAAGAATCTCGCTTTTTTCGAAGTTTATTTTTAGACCTGAGCATGTTCTGAAGGTTTCAAATAGATCTTGGGTGTAGGAAATATCTCGAGGGGGGTTTGATGAGAAAAGAAGAATGTCATCAGCAAAGAGTGCTGATCTAAGAGTAAGGTTGCCAGCTGACATTCCACTGATTCCCTCGTTAGAATTAATTATTCTGGATAGGGGCTCCAGGGCTAGATTAAAAAGGAGAGGGGAAAGGGGGCAGCCTTGGCGAGTGCCCTTGGAAAGAGGGATCTCTGGGGACATAAAGTTAGGTGTGATTAGGCGAGCCGAGGGGGATGCATACATCTTGTGGATATAGTTTAGGATGGGGCCCGCGATACCAAACGCCTCCATAGCCATGTAGAGCCAGGTGAAACTTATATTATCGAAAGCCTTTTCGGCATCTAATGAAATGATGGCTAAGTCTTGGTCAGAGTGCCTCTTAGCATGCTGAAGGGCATGAAGGACCTTGCGAATGTTGAGAGCAGCAGAACGACCCTGTATGAAGCCAGATTGGGCTGGGCTGATAATGGAGGGGAGAATGTGGGCAAGGCGATCCGCGATAATTTTGGAGAGGATTTTGATATCCACGTTGATAAGAGAAATGGGCCTGTATGAGGATGGTGATAGAGGGTCTTTCCCTTTTTTGCCTATTAATTTGATGTGGGCTTGGGAAGCAGTGGGGGAAAAGGTCCATCTGTCCAGATGGAGCTGTAAACAGTCTCCAAGGAGTCTGTAATGAAATCTGCAGTTAACTTGTAGAACTCCGATGACAGGCCATCTGGGCCGGGAGCCTTTCCAGGTCCGAGTTTGTGAATGGTAGAGCGAATGTCTTGAGTTGTTATGGGGGCGTTGAGAAGGTTCAATTGCTCCGCGGTGAGCATGGGGAGGTTGGCCTTGCTCAGAAAAGTAGTGGCTGCTACCGAGTCAATGGGGTCTTTGGTATAGAGGGCAGTATAATAGTCGGTGAGGAGGGTATTGATTGTGGAAGGGGAGTTTGTGATTGTACCGTCAGGGCATCTCAGTGCTCCTATGTATGTCGGAGGATGTCTCCCTGAGCAGAGCCTGGCTAATAATTTGCCCGCTTTGTTGCCGTTACGGTGAAAAAAAAGGGCTGAGTGTGCTTGGTGGATAGATTCCTGATGTTGTGACCAGAGATCGAATTGTCGTTTGGCTTTGAGCCACGCTGACAGTGTAGTAGGGTTACGGGACAAGGTCAGGTCTCTATGTGCTGTCCGGAGGGAATCACTGGCTAGTTGGTAGTTGCGGGAAGTTCTTTTTTTATATTGAACCGCATAGGAGATTATACGCCCTCTTAGGAAGGCTTTGCCCGCTTCCCAGAATAAATTGGGGGAGGAAAGGTGTTCCTTGTTTGTTTCGCAGTATTCCGCCCAGGCAGCACCCAGAGTAATTTTTAAATCTTCGTTCCTAGCTAGGAACGAGGGGAATCGCCATATTTTGGGGCCAGAGGGGGCGACAAGGCCAGATAGTTGGATGGTTATCGGTGAGTGATCCGATATCGCCATGCTTTCAATGGAGGAGGAGGAGATCAAAGGGATGAGGCTCGGGGAGGCAAGATAATCGATACGTGACCACGAGTTATGGGGGGAGGAAAAAAAGGTAAAGTCTCTTTCAGTGGGGTGAGAGAGCCGCTAGGTGTCAGTGAGGTGGAGGGACCTCATGGTCTGCGCAAGTGGAGTGTGTGCGGGGGAGGGTTTGGCAGTGGGCGGGGAACGGTCTTCGACAGGGTGCATCAGTGAATTGAAGTCTCCCCCCAGAAGATGGAGGGTTTCAGGGATTGAGAGGGCCCAGGAGGTGAGCTCCTGGAAGAATGGTTGGCCTGGGGAATTGACCGCATATACATTTGAGATTGCGATGTCTCTGTCGGCTATGGCAAGATGGACCGTCAATCTACGGCCCTGGGTGTCAGCCTCGACTGAGTGTAGTGTGTGTTGGAGGTTTTTGCTAATGAGAATGACAACTCCGGCCCTACGTCCCACAGCAGGGGAGCAGTGTACCGATCCCACCCATAATTTACGGAGTCTAGAGGCGTCATCTGGGCCCAGGTGTGTCTCCTGTAGCAGGGCTATATCTGTGTGTAGACGTTTAAGGTGGCGCAGGATTTGCATACGTTTGTGCGGGGAGCGTAGCCCCTTGACATTCCACGAGATTACCTTTAGGTGATTCCTGGTCTCAGGGGGCGCCATAGCTGATACGTGGTATGAGTAGTAGAGATCACGCTTGTGGGGGAGATCACGTTGGTCATGCCCCTTCTCGGCATGGAGGCTTGCGCCTTCTGTAGAAATATATCAAAAAAAGGCACAATGTTGTGAGCAAGCAAATAATACCAGCATATCTGTGAACTAAAACATATAGGGGGGAAATTGTTTCCCCAAAAACCATTTCTAGACCTCACTTTTTTCCCCATGGAGTTCCTGTCCACAATGCACCCGCCAGTAAGTATCCTCCATCTGGCAGGGGTGGCAGGGTGGCACCGAGGAGGGAGGGGGGTAAACGTTGAGTGGAGAAGGAGGGGGGAAGGGGAGCAGGAGATGGGAGGGAGGGAGCGGGTGGGGGGGAAGAAGGAGGGGGAAGAGGGATGGGGAAGAGGAAGGGGAGAGAGGGGAGGGGAGCGTAGGGAAGTGCAGGGAGAAAAATTGCAGCTTAAAAGGGAGAGGGAATAGGAATAGGCCATAAATGGCCCGAGCTAACTGCTCTTGTTACTTGAACCGTAAACCTCTGACTAGCTAGAATTTAAACGTCAGGTAAACAAATAAACCAGTAAATAGCAAACCACATAGTGAGGCGGCGGTGTTTAGGACAGTTCCTGTAATGTAAGGGATTGGCTGGCATGTGATCTTGGCTTTGGGGGGGGTGTATGGGGTGTCCAAGGAGGTTACGGTTGAGGCTCCGACGTAGGGGGCAGCTTCTCTGACGTTATCTTGACGGGTTATGAGCTTCCAATTGTCCAAAGCGAACCCTCTTGTAGGGGGGTTTCTGTGGGCTGGATTGACTGTGGGAGGCCAAGGCGGATTTCTTAGGTGAGGAAGAGGTGGCTGGAGGGTCATGTTGGGATTCCTGTTCCATATCTGAAGGACGGGTGTTGGCTAGGTAGTTTTCCGCGTCTTGTGGTGTGGAGAAAGACACTCGTTCCCCCGTGTCCGTTTGGATGTGCAGGATGGCCGGGTAGGCCAAGCTGAACTTGATGTGTTGATTGTATAGTTGCGAGCAGATGGGAGAGAAGTCTTTGCGTTTGCGCATTACCTCCAGGGAGTAGTCTGCAAAAATCATCAGGGGGTTGTCATCCACAGACAGGGATCGATTTTTGCGAAAGGCCTGAAGTATGGCTTGTTTGTCATTGTAGTTCAGGAACCGGGCAATGACTGGCCTGGGTCTGGAGCGCTGGTCTGACGGCTGCCCAATCCTATGGGCTCTTTCCACTACGCAGGGGACTTTGAAGCCCAGGAGCTGCGGGATGGTGGTGGAGCAGATGGAGAACAGGGCGGAATGATTGTATGATTCAGGTAGCCCTATTATGCGCAAATTGTTCCTTCTGGACCTGTTTTCCAGGTCATCTAGCTTTTCCTGGAGATCCCTGTGCTGTGTGGAGAGCCTGGCTATAGTTGCGGACAGGATTGCGGTGTCGTCCTCCATTGTGCTTATCCGTTCCTCAGCATGGTCCAGTCTCGCGGAGTGATGCTGGATTTCTTTGTGCAGCTGTTCCAGCCCCCTGTGGACTGCCTTTTCTATGGCCTCTGTCACCATGGGAGTGAGGAGGGCGATCACGGCCTGTGCAATCCCTGCAGGGGATGCTGGGTCAGGTGGAAGTTCAGGTGGGGGCCCTGGGGGGGCGAGCTGGTGGGTAGGGTTTGGAGGAGAAGCCGCTGATGCGGCCTGTGTCAGCGCTGCGGCCGCCATGTTGGCTGCAGCATGAGAGCCGTCTCCCTCTGTCTGTGAAGGGATCGGCGGCGGGCGAGCCGTTTGCCGCTCCACAAAGCGGTCCATCAGTCGGCGCCTGCTGTTCCCCGATTTAGGAGGGGTGTAGGGGGGGGTACCTCGGTGGTGGCTGGCTTGGAAGCGGGTTTTCAGAGGAGCGTGGCGGGAGCTCTTCCCTTCTAGCTCCTCTCCATGCGGGCGCCGGAACCGGAAGTGCCCAATATTTTTTTAGTTCACAAATCAGGCAACATCACCCACCCACATCCAACATTTAGATAATTCAGACACACAGCTTAATGTTGTGAATCTGTCTTTTCGCACACTCACTTCTGATGAATACACTGTACTAATGAAAGGATTGACTTTCTGCCCTTCACAATCACTTGATAAATTTGGGATCATTAAAAACCTCCATCTCTTTACTCGTAAAATTTTGTTGCAGTGTCAGTTTTCCAAGGAGTCCCCTATAGACGGACAACCCCTCACCTTTAGTGAACGACAAGCATTAAAAAATTTGCAATCTCTATTTGAAGAGAGCCAACCTGCCAATTTGATAGACCAAATTGATATTGAGGAACTATTGTGCCGCGCTGGGCAGGACTGCCCAACAGATGCCATCCCAGCCATGCACAATCCCTCAATTTAAATAAAAAATCTAAACTTTATCCAAGCCCCAGTTCAAATCAAGGAGTGGCTCAGTTTCTCAAAATGACCACTCACGATATTAGACAACTTCACATAAAATCCCTTTGATCCAATAATTTACCACCTAGTTTGAGATCTGCATTGTCTGTCCTCGCTCAGGACAACACAATCGTCATAAAACCATCAGACAAAGGGGGCAACATTGTCCTTATGGACAATGTGAAGTATGCCTCTATGTGCAACAAGATACTCGGGAGTGGTATCGCCCTATTGAGCCCTCAGTGTTGTAGAGATTCAATCTTGAATTCTATGCGATTGTAGACAGTGCATATCACAATCATGTGATATCTAAGTCTACTTGGGAATTCATTAGGACCCCCTTTCCTAGAGTAGCAATATTCTATGCGCTACCAAAGATACACAAGCACCCTACCACGCCACCTGGACGGCCTATAGTTTCTGGCAATGGGACCATCATGGAGAACCTGAGTAGGCTCATGGATGAGCACCTCAGGCCCTTCATTATGGGATTGCCTTCCTTCATCCAGGACACAGTCCACTTGTTGCGAGTTCTGGAGGGCGTCCATGTCTCCGGTGACACCATTTTGGTTGCCGTGGACGTGGAGGCCCTCTACAGTTCTATTCCCCACCACCTTGGATTTGCCTGTATTAAACAAATTCTTTCACAAATTAATGAAACTGAGCTGCCTTTCAGTAATTTCATCTTAGTGCTATTGGACTATATACTTAAACACAATGTTTTTTTCTTTTGCCGGCTCCCATTACCTCCAGGTGCAGGGCGTTGCGATGGGGACATCTTGTGCCCCATCGTACGCCAACCTGTACCTGGGGGAGTGGGAGCGGTCAATTTTTTTGGTGAGGAGTTCACCGAATAGACGGACCACATACTTATGTGGTGCCTTTATATAGATGATGTGCTACTCCTTTGGAGTGGCATGGTTGACGCTCTGCGACAATTTTTGGAATCACTGAATCGCAACTCCTTCAACTTGTCTTTTACTATGAATTTTGACAGCTCTGAAATTACTTTCTTGGATGTCAGAATCTGTAAAGACAGTGATGGAGCACTCTCCTGCCAACTATTTCGCAAGTCCACTGCTGGCAACAATATTCTCCACGCATCCAGCGCACATCCCGAACCCCTTATAGCATCCATCCCATTTAGCCAGTATCTAAGAATCAGAAGGAATTGCACCAAGGATGAAGTATATTACAAAGAAGCAAAAGCCTTGAAAATACGATTACTACAGCGAGCATATTCCCATTGCTGTCTCAAAAGGGCATTTAATAGAGTGGAACGCAGGTCCAGACAGGATATCTTTTTCAAACCCAAGGATAAAAATAAGGAAGAGCCTATAACTAGGATCATCACCAAATACAACAGCCAGAACAAACAGATTAAATCTACCCTAAAAAAACATTGGCACTTGTTGACAATGGATCCCCATATCGGCCCTTTTGTACCACCTAACCTTATGATCACCTATCGGCGGGCTACTTCCCTGGGTGACAGGTTAGTTTATAGTGAATACTCTGGGAATAAGGGAGGTGGATCATTGTAAAATGTATGGTACTTTCCCATGTGGAAATTGTACCTTATGTCCACACATTGACACCAGACCCCATATAGTCTTACCCAGTAACAGACCCTATTGTCCCCGACATTTTGCGAATTGTCAGACCAAGGGGGTGGTATATTTGCTGACATGCATTCTGCTTTTATGTGGGGAAGACAATTCAAAAATTCTCCCAACGTGCATTACGTCACATTCTTAATATGAGAAAAAGTGATCAAGAGACCCCCCTGGGCCGACATGTAGCCACGGTCCACCAAGGTACCTGCCCCAAGGTCAAGTTTGTGGTTCTGGATAGGATCCACCTGAGTGCGCGTGGGGGTGACTTCAACAGGGTCCTCCTCCAGCGTGAACTTCGTGGATCCTGAATCTGAATGCCACAATGCCACCGGGCCTGAAGGGCAGCATGAATTTTAAACCCTTTCTACCAGGATTCACTTTGGGGGGTTTTGATAGAGATTTACTTTAATTTATCAATTCTCCTCTTTCTTCTCCTTAGTTTTTCTGATGGTCACTTGTGGACCTAACCCCTCTACTGGGTTTTGCATTATTGGAAAATTCATATTGTGGTGTGGTCTTTCAATGTTCTTGCCTTCCCATTTTTTAACAACCTTGCACCTATTTCTGAGTATCCACCTGTAAAAATCCCCTCCCTTTGGGGCCATCTTATCTTTCTCCTAATTACTGGGATGTGGTGGTGAGCTAGTTTTTTAGGGATACATACCAGGGTTCCTTCTTCTTTTACTCTCCCAATCCTCTGGATCCGAGAGGTCGATCCAGGTGACGGGGCAACCTCAGAGATTGCCCCACCCCACCTCCTTTTGAGGGGAGATTGATATCCCTATATAGTCTCACCCATGATTGTGGAACATGGCTAACCACCGACATAGGGAGAGAGGAGCATGTATCATCAAAGATAATAACCTCATTGTTTAGGGGGGCGGAGCCAGCGGCGGACATGTGAGCAGCAGAAACCCGGAGCTCTCGTGGAGACTATTGATCCTGCACAGATCCTGAGAGTCATAGACTCAAGTTTTGCGACACCAGTGGGTGTCTGCAGTCATCCTGCAGATACTCACCTGTAAAATATGGTCAAATACGGCCCAGCATCCGAGGAGACTGCGGGAGAACGTCTAGCCCGTTTTGCATGGGGCTCTCAAGATGGCGGTGGCAACGAGGCAGAAACCCAGGGAGAGGACAGAGCTACATTACAGCAAGAGGTGGATGAGTCGCCCTTGGTCTCCCCGGTGGTAAGTCCTCTCCCCCGCAGACACCGTAAGACACCAGGCAGTGCCCCCATAGACAGTATATTCCAATCAGAGGAGAAGGACACGGAACTGGTAGAGGGGGAGAGGGGGCCTTCCCTAAGACAAATAGTGGCTGCCATTCACATGTGCCAAACCACGCTCACAGCACATATAGATGACCTTAGAACAGAAATGCCCTTTATTAAACAAGATGTGCAAGCTGTCAAAGACAGAACTACAGAGCTACAGAGGCAGAACGACGAATAAGTGATTTGGAGGACACGGTACATCCCATGGAGGGATCATTGAACACAGTACAGAAAGAAGTAGCTGCTTACGCGGATAAGCTGGGAGACATGGAAGATCATCAGACATGGAGCAATGTCCGCTTTCCATTGGGAGCAGAGGGGAGACAGCCAGAGGACTTTCTGGAAACCTGGCTTGCAGAAAATATGGAGGCAGTTGTATTCTTGCACCTATTTGCTATTGAAAGAGCTCATAGAATTCCTTCCAGATCTCCCCCTCCAAAGGCCACAACAAGACCAATGATAGCATGCATACTCCATTTCAGGGACAGGGAAAATATCCTAAAAGCTGCTAGAAATATGGGAGAATTGAAATATAATGGAAACAGAATTTCTATATATCCTGATTTCTCTGTGGCAATGCAAAAGGAAAGATCTGGTTTTATTCATGTTAAAAAAAGGCTGTGAGATTCCCAGATGGTGTACAGTATGCTATATCCTGCAAAGCTGAGAGTTGTGGATAGAGGCAAGGTTCATTTCTTCCATAATCCTATAGATGCTATAGATGAGCCTCGCTGAGGAAGAAGGTGGTAACTGACTAGTTATGTGCTGCAGCATACTACAACCAGTTTGTTTTTTTCTTTTTCTTCTGTATGGATCTCAAATTAATCTGATTAAGCATTTAAGTTTATCTGCATAAAAAAGGGGACACAAACTGGAATAGAAAGAACCTTTTTTTCTCCCCATGGAAACATTCTCATGACTCTGTACACATTTTTATTAAGTCTCATGTTTTTGCTTGATTTCTCAAGAGACATCCCACGCAAAGACTCATACAGAGTCTGCTTTTGCATTTCAGCTTCTTCACACCGATTTCTTTTTTCTTTTATTTTTCTTTTGCACAGTTCTCTTTTTCCTGAGTGACTCCTCCTTACCTGTTTTGTGGCTTTATTTTACAACCGCTACGGCCTCTGAGCACATACGATGATACACCCATCTATATAAGGCCTAAAATACGGGGGGAAGAGACAGTTGCTAGTAATGTTCTAAAGACCTTGGGCCCCCACAGGTCAAGTGTTATTTCTTTTGGACAAGTTATGGGATCCAAGCATTCAACATGTTGGGGTTGTATGCAGGGTGGGAGGGGTTGGGTATTTAGTTATGTTAATTATTTGTACTGCATTATTCATACCATTTTTTGTGCGGAATGGCTTTATTACAAGGGCATTGCCAAGGCTGGGGGATAAGTTGATGTTCTGCAGTCAGGCTGGTAGAACATGTGCCAAATAACGAACCCATAGCCAGCATTAGAGTCAATGGAATGATATCTGAGTCATTCAGGATACACCGAGGAACTAGACAGGGATGTCCCTTGTCTCAGCATGTGTTTGCAGTGGCCATTGACCGCTGGCGGCGAAGATAAGGTGGGCAGCCAACATTAAGGGCTTGGAAATAGGTGACTTGGAAGAACGCGTATCTCTGTACGCTGATGATATGCTCTTGTACCTGGGTGACTCAGAAGAATCCTTAACGACTGCGTGTGTGTTGATACAGGAATTTGGCGATTACTCTGGATTCCGTATTATATCTCAGCATTCGTATATAAATGCCATTGGAAGACTACACAGATCTGAATCTCTGGCCCATTATTAGGACATTTAAGGACAAAATACAAGGCTGGAGGGACCTTACTTTAACATTAATGGGTAGAGTAAACTTGTTCAAAATGGTTTTCTTATTTAAATTCTTATATGCATTATCCAATGCCCCGATCTATATTCCAAAACAAATATTTATATACATCAACTCGTTAATTAATTCTTTTCTATGGGGATCCAAAGCAACTAGGGTCTTGCTGCCTATTTTGCAGTTACCAGTAGATAAAGGAGGTTTGACTTTTCCAGACCTCTGCATTTACTATTTTGCCTCACAATTAGTATATGCCCATTGGCGTATGTTCCCGCAGCTGGGTAATGCAGAGGTGGCGGTGGAGGCAGAGGTAGCTTTATCATATGAGGCCTTGTTGAACCTCTTTTACAGAGGTGAAGTTCCCACATCGGGTGGCAGGGATGTATTATAAGTATTTAAGCTAAACAAATTACAAAACTGAGCCTGAAGCAAATTAATGATACCCCTCTATCACTGTCGCCCAATGCTCCACTTTGGTACAATCCCTGCCTAACTGAATTGTTCCGCATGGGGGATGGGCACCAGTGGGCTAAATTTGGACTAAAATATCTTCACCAGTTGTTCGATGGAGAGAGATTTAAGACCTTCGTACAACTGAAAAGGGAAATTAATATTCCATCCTACTGGGAATATCAATATATACGACTGAAACACACTGCCCAGAGTCAATTTGGACTGGAATCTGTAGTAAAGGAAAATACCACACTAGAAAGGCCCCTTTTGAATCCTGATCACTCCAAACTGATATCTACCTATGATGGGATTTTACTGGAGGGTGAACATAAACGGTCTGCAAAAATGAGAGACAAATGGAGGGACTTAGTACCTAAACTGACGGACGAACAATGGGAAGAAGTACTTAGTACCTATACAGGCACAGTGATCTCAGCTAGAGATAAAATGATACAACTGTGATACTTACATCACATGTATTACACCCCCCTCAGATTACATAGAATGGGGAGTAGAGAGGACTCCACATGCCATAAATGCCTAGTAATGGAGGGAACCTTTATGCATATGGTGTGGGAATGCGATAGAATTCATCTATTGTGGTCTCAGCTC